>CAKNEZ010000014.1:0-469840 GCA_930367205.1 Acanthosoma haemorrhoidale
ACCTATCCCGGGACTTTGATCCCACAATCCGAATGAAGACAAGCCAGTTTATCGATACTTATCAACCTATGGTACATAATGATTTTACAAAGTTCCCATTTAAATTGTAGCAATGTACAAGTGTCACACCCATTCCGGGACTTTGGTCCTTCGATCCGAATGACGATATGCCAGGCTATGTGTACTTATCAACCTATAGTCGACAATGATTCTAAAGAGTTCCTAACACATAATACATAATGACTCTACAAACTTCCCATTGAAACTGCAACAATTGACAAGGGTCACACCCATCCCGGCATATGCTCCTAGAATCTCTATGTTGAGCAAGCCTGGCTATCGATACCTATCAACCTACGGTACATATTGATTATACAAAGTTCCCAATGAAATTGTACCAATTGACAAGGGCCACACCCGTCCCGGTACTTTGCTCCTACGATCTGAATAAAGACAAGCCAGGCTATCGATACTTATCAACCTATGGTAGATAATGATTCTACAAAGTTCCCATTGAAACAGTACCAATGACAACGGCCACACCCATCCTGGGACTTTGCTCCTACGATTCGAATAAAGATATGCCAGGCTATGAGTACTTATCGACATATGTTAGATAATGATTCTACAAAGTTCCACTTCAAAAGTACCAATGACAACGGCCACACCTATCCCGGGACTTTGATCCCACAATCCGAATGAAGACAAGCCAGTTTATCGATACTTATCAACCTATGGTACATAATGATTTTACAAAGTTCCCATTTAAATTGTAGCAATGTACAAGTGTCACACCCATTCCGGGACTTTGGTCCTTCGATCCGAATGACGATATGCCAGGCTATGTGTACTTATCAACCTATAGTCGACAATGATTCTAAAGAGTTCCTAACACATAATACATAATGACTCTACAAACTTCCCATTGAAACTGCAACAATTGACAAGGGTCACACCCATCCCGGCATATGCTCCTAGAATCTCTATGTTGAGCAAGCCTGGCTATCGATACCTATCAACCTACGGTACATATTGATTATACAAAGTTCCCAATGAAATTGTACCAATTGACAAGGGCCACACCCGTCCCGGTACTTTGCTCCTACGATCTGAATAAAGACAAGCCAGGCTATCGATACTTATCAACCTATGGTAGATAATGATTCTACAAAGTTCCCATTGAAACAGTACCAATGACAACGGCCACACCCATCCTGGGACTTTGCTCCTACGATTCGAATAAAGATATGCCAGGCTATGAGTACTTATCGACATATGTTAGATAATGATTCTACAAAGTTCCACTTCAAAAGTACCAATGACAACGGCCACACCTATCCCGGGACTTTGATCCCACAATCCGAATGAAGACAAGCCAGTTTATCGATACTTATCAACCTATGGTACATAATGTTTTTACAAAGTTCCCATTTAAATTGTAGCAATGTACAAGTGTCACACCCATTCCGGGACTTTGGTCCTTCGATCCGAATGACGATATGCCAGGCTATGTGTACTTATCAACCTATAGTCGACAATGATTCTAAAGAGTTCCTAACACATAATACATAATGACTCTACAAACTTCCCATTGAAACTGCAACAATTGACAAGGGTCACACCCATCCCGGCATATGCTCCTAGAATCTCTATGTTGAGCAAGCCTGGCTATCGATACCTATCAACCTACGGTACATATTGATTATACAAAGTTCCCAATGAAATTGTACCAATTGACAAGGGCCACACCCGTCCCGGTACTTTGCTCCTACGATCTGAATAAAGACAAGCCAGGCTATCGATACTTATCAACCTATGGTAGATAATGATTCTACAAAGTTCCCATTGAAACAGTACCAATGACAACGGCCACACCCATCCTGGGACTTTGCTCCTACGATTCGAATAAAGATATGCCAGGCTATGAGTACTTATCGACATATGTTAGATAATGATTCTACAAAGTTCCCAATGAAACTGTACCAATTGACAAGGGCCACACCTATCCCGGGACTTTGATCCCACAATCCGAATGAAGACAAGCCAGTTTATCGATACTTATCAACCTATGGTACATAATGATTTTACAAAGTTCCCATTTAAATTGTAGCAATGTACAAGTGTCACACCCATTCCGGGACTTTGGTCCTTCGATCCGAATGACGATATGCCAGGCTATGTGTACTTATCAACCTATAGTCGACAATGATTCTAAAGAGTTCCTAACACATAATACATAATGACTCTACAAACTTCCCATTGAAACTGCAACAATTGACAAGGGTCACACCCATCCCGGCATATGCTCCTAGAATCTCTATGTTGAGCAAGCCTGGCTATCGATACCTATCAACCTACGGTACATATTGATTATACAAAGTTCCCAATGAAATTGTACCAATTGACAAGGGCCACACCCGTCCCGGTACTTTGCTCCTACGATCTGAATAAAGACAAGCCAGGCTATCGATACTTATCAACCTATGGTAGATAATGATTCTACAAAGTTCCCATTGAAACAGTACCAATGACAACGGCCACACCCATCCTGGGACTTTGCTCCTACGATTCGAATAAAGATATGCCAGGCTATGAGTACTTATCGACATATGTTAGATAATGATTCTACAAAGTTCCACTTCAAAAGTACCAATGACAACGGCCACACCTATCCCGGGACTTTGATCCCACAATCCGAATGAAGACAAGCCAGTTTATCGATACTTATCAACCTATGGTACATAATGTTTTTACAAAGTTCCCATTTAAATTGTAGCAATGTACAAGTGTCAGACCCATTCCGGGACTTTGGTCCTTCGATCCGAATGACGATATGCCAGGCTATGTGTACTTATCACCCTATAGTCGACAATGATTCTAAAGAGTTCCTAACACATAATACATAATGACTCTACAAACTTCCCATTGAAACTGCAACAATTGACAAGGGTCACACCCATCCCGGCATATGCTCCTAGAATCTCTATGTTGAGCAAGCCTGGCTATCGATACCTATCAACCTACGGTACATATTGATTATACAAAGTTCCCAATGAAATTGTACCAATTGACAAGGGCCACACCCGTCCCGGTACTTTGCTCCTACGATCTGAATAAAGACAAGCCAGGCTATCGATACTTATCAACCTATGGTAGATAATGATTCTACAAAGTTCCCATTGAAACAGTACCAATGACAACGGCCACACCCATCCTGGGACTTTGCTCCTACGATTCGAATAAAGATATGCCAGGCTATGAGTACTTATCGACATATGTTAGATAATGATTCTACAAAGTTCCACTTCAAAAGTACCAATGACAACGGCCACACCTATCCCGGGACTTTGATCCCACAATCCGAATGAAGACAAGCCAGGCTATCGATACTTATCAACCTATGGTACATAATGTTTTTACAAAGTTCCCATTTAAATTGTAGCAATGTACAAGTGTCACACCCATTCCGGGACTTTGGTCCTTCGATCCGAATGACGATATGCCAGGCTATGTGTACTTATCACCCTATAGTCGACAATGATTCTAAAGAGTTCCTAACACATAATACATAATGACTCTACAAACTTCCCATTGAAACTGCAACAATTGACAAGGGTCACACCCATCCCGGCATATGCTCCTAGAATCTCTATGTTGAGCAAGCCTGGCTATCGATACCTATCAACCTACGGTACATATTGATTATACAAAGTTCCCAATGAAATTGTACCAATTGACAAGGGCCACACCCGTCCCGGTACTTTGCTCCTACGATCTGAATAAAGACAAGCCAGGCTATCGATACTTATCAACCTATGGTAGATAATGATTCTACAAAGTTCCCATTGAAACAGTACCAATGACAACGGCCACACCCATCCTGGGACTTTGCTCCTACGATTCGAATAAAGATATGCCAGGCTATGAGTACTTATCGACATATGTTAGATAATGATTCTACAAAGTTCCACTTCAAAAGTACCAATGACAACGGCCACACCTATCCCGGGACTTTGATCCCACAATCCGAATGAAGACAAGCCAGTTTATCGATACTTATCAACCTATGGTACATAATGTTTTTACAAAGTTCCCATTTAAATTGTAGCAATGTACAAGTGTCAGACCCATTCCGGGACTTTGGTCCTTCGATCCGAATGACGATATGCCAGGCTATGTGTACTTATCACCCTATAGTCGACAATGATTCTAAAGAGTTCCTAACACATAATACATAATGACTCTACAAACTTCCCATTGAAACTGCAACAATTGACAAGGGTCACACCCATCCCGGCATATGCTCCTAGAATCTCTATGTTGAGCAAGCCTGGCTATCGATACCTATCAACCTACGGTACATATTGATTATACAAAGTTCCCAATGAAATTGTACCAATTGACAAGGGCCACACCCGTCCCGGTACTTTGCTCCTACGATCTGAATAAAGACAAGCCAGGCTATCGATACTTATCAACCTATGGTAGATAATGATTCTACAAAGTTCCCATTGAAACAGTACCAATGACAACGGCCACACCCATCCTGGGACTTTGCTCCTACGATTCGAATAAAGATATGCCAGGCTATGAGTACTTATCGACATATGTTAGATAATGATTCTACAAAGTTCCACTTCAAAAGTACCAATGACAACGGCCACACCTATCCCGGGACTTTGATCCCACAATCCGAATGAAGACAAGCCAGTTTATCGATACTTATCAACCTATGGTACATAATGTTTTTACAAAGTTCCCATTTAAATTGTAGCAATGTACAAGTGTCACACCCATTCCGGGACTTTGGTCCTTCGATCCGAATGACGATATGCCAGGCTATGTGTACTTATCACCCTATAGTCGACAATGATTCTAAAGAGTTCCTAACACATAATACATAATGACTCTACAAACTTCCCATTGAAACTGCAACAATTGACAAGGGTCACACCCATCCCGGCATATGCTCCTAGAATCTCTATGTTGAGCAAGCCTGGCTATCGATACCTATCAACCTACGGTACATATTGATTATACAAAGTTCCCAATGAAATTGTACCAATTGACAAGGGCCACACCCGTCCCGGTACTTTGCTCCTACGATCTGAATAAAGACAAGCCAGGCTATCGATACTTATCAACCTATGGTAGATAATGATTCTACAAAGTTCCCATTGAAACAGTACCAATGACAACGGCCACACCCATCCTGGGACTTTGCTCCTACGATTCGAATAAAGATATGCCAGGCTATGAGTACTTATCGACATATGTTAGATAATGATTCTACAAAGTTCCACTTCAAAAGTACCAATGACAACGGCCACACCTATCCCGGGACTTTGATCCCACAATCCGAATGAAGACAAGCCAGTTTATCGATACTTATCAACCTATGGTACATAATGTTTTTACAAAGTTCCCATTTAAATTGTAGCAATGTACAAGTGTCACACCCATTCCGGGACTTTGGTCCTTCGATCCGAATGACGATATGCCAGGCTATGTGTACTTATCACCCTATAGTCGACAATGATTCTAAAGAGTTCCTGACACATAATACATAATGACTCTACAAACTTCCCATTGAAACTGCAACAATTGACAAGGGTCACACCCATCCCGGCATATGCTCCTAGAATCTCTATGTTGAGCAAGCCTGGCTATCGATACCTATCAACCTACGGTACATATTGATTATACAAAGTTCCCAATGAAATTGTACCAATTGACAAGGGCCACACCCGTCCCGGTACTTTGCTCCTACGATCTGAATAAAGACAAGCCAGGCTATCGATACTTATCAACCTATGGTAGATAATGATTCTACAAAGTTCCCATTGAAACAGTACCAATGACAACGGCCACACCCATCCTGGGACTTTGCTCCTACGATTCGAATAAAGATATGCCAGGCTATGAGTACTTATCGACATATGTTAGATAATGATTCTACAAAGTTCCACTTCAAAAGTACCAATGACAACGGCCACACCTATCCCGGGACTTTGATCCCACAATCCGAATGAAGACAAGCCAGTTTATCGATACTTATCAACCTATGGTACATAATGTTTTTACAAAGTTCCCATTTAAATTGTAGCAATGTACAAGTGTCACACCCATTCTGGGACTTTGGTCCTTCGATCCGAATGACGATATGCCAGGCTATGTGTACTTATCACCCTATAGTCGACAATGATTCTAAAGAGTTCCTAACACATAATACATAATGACTCTACAAACTTCCCATTGAAACTGCAACAATTGACAAGGGTCACACCCATCCCGGCATATGCTCCTAGAATCTCTATGTTGAGCAAGCCTGGCTATCGATACCTATCAACCTACGGTACATATTGATTATACAAAGTTCCCAATGAAATTGTACCAATTGACAAGGGCCACACCCGTCCCGGTACTTTGCTCCTACGATCTGAATAAAGACAAGCCAGGCTATCGATACTTATCAACCTATGGTAGATAATGATTCTACAAAGTTCCCATTGAAACAGTACCAATGACAACGGCCACACCCATCCTGGGACTTTGCTCCTACGATTCGAATAAAGATATGCCAGGCTATGAGTACTTATCGACATATGTTAGATAATGATTCTACAAAGTTCCACTTCAAAAGTACCAATGACAACGGCCACACCTATCCCGGGACTTTGATCCCACAATCCGAATGAAGACAAGCCAGTTTATCGATACTTATCAACCTATGGTACATAATGTTTTTACAAAGTTCCCATTTAAATTGTAGCAATGTACAAGTGTCAGACCCATTCCGGGACTTTGGTCCTTCGATCCGAATGACGATATGCCAGGCTATGTGTACTTATCACCCTATAGTCGACAATGATTCTAAAGAGTTCCTAACACATAATACATAATGACTCTACAAACTTCCCATTGAAACTGCAACAATTGACAAGGGTCACACCCATCCCGGCATATGCTCCTAGAATCTCTATGTTGAGCAAGCCTGGCTATCGATACCTATCAACCTACGGTACATATTGATTATACAAAGTTCCCAATGAAATTGTACCAATTGACAAGGGCCACACCCGTCCCGGTACTTTGCTCCTACGATCTGAATAAAGACAAGCCAGGCTATCGATACTTATCAACCTATGGTAGATACTGATTCTACAAAGTTCCCATTGAAACAGTACCAATGACAACGGCCACACCCATCCTGGGACTTTGCTCCTACGATTCGAATAAAGATATGCCAGGCTATGAGTACTTATCGACATATGTTAGATAATGATTCTACAAAGTTCCACTTCAAAAGTACCAATGACAACGGCCACACCTATCCCGGGACTTTGATCCCACAATCCGAATGAAGACAAGCCAGTTTATCGATACTTATCAACCTATGGTACATAATGTTTTTACAAAGTTCCCATTTAAATTGTAGCAATGTACAAGTGTCACACCCATTCCGGGACTTTGGTCCTTCGATCCGAATGACGATATGCCAGGCTATGTGTACTTATCACCCTATAGTCGACAATGATTCTAAAGAGTTCCTAACACATAATACATAATGACTCTACAAACTTCCCATTGAAACTGCAACAATTGACAAGGGTCACACCCATCCCGGCATATGCTCCTAGAATCTCTATGTTGAGCAAGCCTGGCTATCGATACCTATCAACCTACGGTACATATTGATTATACAAAGTTCCCAATGAAATTGTACCAATTGACAAGGGCCACACCCGTCCCGGTACTTTGCTCCTACGATCTGAATAAAGACAAGCCAGGCTATCGATACTTATCAACCTATGGTAGATAATGATTCTACAAAGTTCCCATTGAAACAGTACCAATGACAACGGCCACACCCATCCTGGGACTTTGCTCCTACGATTCGAATAAAGATATGCCAGGCTATGAGTACTTATCGACATATGTTAGATAATAACTCTACAAAGTTGCCATTGAAACAGTACCGATTGACAAGGGCCACACCCATCCCGGGACTTTGCTCCCAAGATCGGAAAGAAGATAAGCCAGCCTATTGGTACTTATCACCCTATGGTAGATCATGATTCTACAAAGTTCCCATTAAAACTGTACCAATTGACAAGGGCCACACCAATCCCGGAACTTTCGCCCCAACGATCCGAATTAAGATAAGCCAGGCTATGGCTACTTATCAACCCATAGTAGATAATGATTCTACAAACTTCCCATGAAAACTGCACCAATTGACAAGGGTCACACCCATCTCGGCATATGCTCCTAAAATCTCAATGTTGAGCAAGCCTGGCTATCGATACTTATCAACCTATGGTACATAATGATTCTACAAAGTTCCCCATGAAACTGTACCAATTGACAAGGGCCACACCCATTCCGGGACTTTGCTCCTACGATCCGAATAAAGACAAGCCAGGCTATCGATACTTATCAACCTATAGTAGATAATGATTCTACAAAGTTCCCATTGAAACAGTACCAAATGACAAGGGTCACCCCCATCCCGGGACTTTGCTCCTACGATCCTTATCAAGTCATGCCAAGATATGGCTATTTATTACCCTATGGTAGATCATGACTCTACAAACTTCCCATTGAAACTGCAACAATTGACAAGGGTCACACCCATCCCGGCATATGCTCCTAGAATCTCTATGTTGAGCAAGCCTGGCTATCGATACCTATCAACCTACGGTACATATTGATTATACAAAGTTCCCAATGAAATTGTACCAATTGACAAGGGCCACACCCGTCCCGGTACTTTGCTCCTACGATCTGAATAAAGACAAGCCAGGCTATCGATACTTATCAACCTATGGTAGATACTGATTCTACAAAGTTCCCATTGAAACAGTACCAATGACAACGGCCACACCCATCCTGGGACTTTGCTCCTACGATTCGAATAAAGATATGCCAGGCTATGAGTACTTATCGACATATGTTAGATAATGATTCTACAAAGTTCCACTTCAAAAGTACCAATGACAACGGCCACACCTATCCCGGGACTTTGATCCCACAATCCGAATGAAGACAAGCCAGTTTATCGATACTTATCAACCTATGGTACATAATGTTTTTACAAAGTTCCCATTTAAATTGTAGCAATGTACAAGTGTCACACCCATTCCGGGACTTTGGTCCTTCGATCCGAATGACGATATGCCAGGCTATGTGTACTTATCACCCTATAGTCGACAATGATTCTAAAGAGTTCCTAACACATAATACATAATGACTCTACAAACTTCCCATTGAAACTGCAACAATTGACAAGGGTCACACCCATCCCGGCATATGCTCCTAGAATCTCTATGTTGAGCAAGCCTGGCTATCGATACCTATCAACCTACGGTACATATTGATTATACAAAGTTCCCAATGAAATTGTACCAATTGACAAGGGCCACACCCGTCCCGGTACTTTGCTCCTACGATCTGAATAAAGACAAGCCAGGCTATCGATACTTATCAACCTATGGTAGATAATGATTCTACAAAGTTCCCATTGAAACAGTACCAATGACAACGGCCACACCCATCCTGGGACTTTGCTCCTACGATTCGAATAAAGATATGCCAGGCTATGAGTACTTATCGACATATGTTAGATAATAACTCTACAAAGTTGCCATTGAAACAGTACCGATTGACAAGGGCCACACCCATCCCGGGACTTTGCTCCCAAGATCGGAAAGAAGATAAGCCAGCCTATTGGTACTTATCACCCTATGGTAGATCATGATTCTACAAAGTTCCCATTAAAACTGTACCAATTGACAAGGGCCACACCAATCCCGGAACTTTCGCCCCAACGATCCGAATTAAGATAAGCCAGGCTATGGCTACTTATCAACCCATAGTAGATAATGATTCTACAAACTTCCCATGAAAACTGCACCAATTGACAAGGGTCACACCCATCTCGGCATATGCTCCTAAAATCTCAATGTTGAGCAAGCCTGGCTATCGATACTTATCAACCTATGGTACATAATGATTCTACAAAGTTCCCCATGAAACTGTACCAATTGACAAGGGCCACACCCATTCCGGGACTTTGCTCCTACGATCCGAATAAAGACAAGCCAGGCTATCGATACTTATCAACCTATAGTAGATAATGATTCTACAAAGTTCCCATTGAAACAGTACCAAATGACAAGGGTCACCCCCATCCCGGGACTTTGCTCCTACGATCCTTATCAAGTCATGCCAAGATATGGCTATTTATTACCCTATGGTAGATCATGATTCTACAAACTTCCCATTGAAACTGCACCAATTGACAAGGGCCACACCCATCCCGGCATATGCTCCTAGAATCTCTATGTTGATCAAGCCTGGCTATGGCTACTTATCACCCTATGGTAGATCATGATTATACAAACTTCCCATAGAAACTGCACCAATTGACAAGGGTCACAACCATCCCGGCATATGCTCCTAGAATCTCAATGTTGAGCAAGCCTAGCTATCGATACTTATCAACCTATGGTATATAATGATTCTACAAAGTTCCCAATGAAACTGTACCAATTGACAAGGGCCATACCCATCCAGGGACTTTGCTCCTACGATCCGAATAAAGACATGCCAGGCATCGATACTTATCAACTTATGGTACATAATGATTCTACAAAGTTCCCCTTCAAAAGTACCAAATGACAAGGGTCACACCTATCCCGGGACTTTGATCCCACAATCCGAGTGAAGACAAGCCAGTTTATCGATACTTATCAACCTATGGTACATAATGATTTTACAAAGTTCCCATTTAAATTGTAGCAATGTACAAGTTTCACACCCATTCCGGGACCTTGGTCCTTCGATCCGAATGACGATATGCCAGGCTATGAGTACTTATCAACCTATAGTCGACAATGATTCTAAAGAGTTCCTAACACATAATACATAATGACTCTACAAACATCCCATTGAAACTGCACCAATTGACAAGTGTCACACCCATCCCGGCATATGCTCCTAGAATCTCTATGTTGAGCAAGCCTGGCTATCGATACTTATCAACCTATTGTACATATTGATTCTACAAACTTCCCATTGAAACTGCACCAATTGACAAGGGCCACACCCATCCCGGCATATGCTTTCAGAATCTCTATGTTGATCAAGCCTGGCTATGGCTACTTATCACCCTATGGTAGATCATGATTATACAAACTTCCCATAGAAACTGCACCAATTGACTACGGTCACAACCATCCCGGCATATGCTCCTAGAATCTCAATGTTGAGCAAGCCTAGCTATCGATACTTATCAACCTATGGTATATAATGATTCTACAAAGTTCCCAATGAAACTGTACCAATTGACAAGTGCCACACCCATCCAGGGACTTTGCTCCTACGATCCAAATAAAGACATGCCAGGCATCGATACTTATCAACTTATGGTACATAATGATTCTACAAAGTTCCCCTTCAAAAGTACCAAATGACAAGGGTCACACCTATCCCGGGACTTTGATCCCACAATCCGAGTGAAGACAAGCCAGTTTATCGATACTTATCAACCTATGGTACATAATGATTTTACAAAGTTCCCATTTAAATTGTAGCAATGTAAAAGTTTCACACCCATTCCGGGACATTGGTCCTTCAATCTGAATGACGATATGCCAGGCTATGAGTACTTATCAACCTATAGTCGACAATGATTCTAAAGAGTTCCTAACACATAATACATAATGACTCTACAAACATCCCATTGAAACTGCACCAATTGCCAAGGGTCACACCCATCCCGGCATATGCTCCTAGAATCTCTATGTTGAGCAAGCCTGGCTATCGATACTTATAAACCTATTGTACATATTGATTCCACAAAGTTCCCAATGAAACTGTACCAATTGACAAGGGCCACACCCATCCCGGGACTTTTCTCCTACAATTCAAATGAAGATATGCCAGGCTATTGGTACTTATCGACCTATGGTAGATAATAATTCTACAAAGTTCCACTTCAAAAGTACCAAATGACAAGGGTCACACCTATCCCGGGACTTTGATCCCACAATCCGAGTGAAGACAAGCCAGTTTATCGATACTTATCAACCTATGGTATATAATGATTCTACAAAGTTCCAAATGAAACTGTACCAATTGACAAGGGCCACACCCATCAAGGGACTTTGCTCCTACGATCCGAATAAAGACATGCCAGGCATCGATACTTATCAACTTATGGTTCATAATGATTCTACAAAGTTCCCCTTCAAAAGTACCAAATGACAAGGGTCACACCTATCCCGGGACTTTGATCCCACAATCCGAGTGAAGACAAGCCAGTTTATCGATACTTATCAACCTATGGTACATAATGATTTTACAAAGTTCCCATTTAAATTGTAGCAATGTACAAGTTTCACACCCATTCCGGGACATTGGTCCTTCGATCCGAATGACGATATGCCAGGCTATGAGTACTTATCAACCTATAGTCGACAATGATTCTAAAGAGTTCCTAACACATAATACATAATGACTCTACAAACTTCCCATTGAAACTGCAACAATTGACAAGGGTCACACCCATCCCGGCATATGCTCCTAGAATCTCTATGTTGAGCAAGCCTGGCTATCGATACCTATCAACCTACGGTACATATTGATTATACAAAGTTCCCAATGAAATTGTACCAATTGACAAGGGCCAAACCCGTCCCGGTACTTTGCTCCTACGATCTGAATAAAGACAAGCCAGGCTATCGATACTTATCAACCTATGGTAGATAATGATTCTACAAAGTTCCCATTGAAACAGTACCAATGACAACGGCCACACCCATCCTGGGACTTTGCTCCTACGATTCGAATAAAGATATGCCAGGCTATGAGTACTTATCGACATATGTTAGATAATGATTCTACAAAGTTCCACTTCAAAAGTACCAATGACAACGGCCACACCTATCCCGGGACTTTGATCCCACAATCCGAATGAAGACAAGCCAGTTTATCGATACTTATCAACCTATGGTACATAATGTTTTTACAAAGTTCCCATTTAAATTGTAGCAATGTACAAGTGTCAGACCCATTCCGGGACTTTGGTCCTTCGATCCGAATGACGATATGCCAGGCTATGTGTACTTATCACCCTATAGTCGACAATGATTCTAAAGAGTTCCTAACACATAATACATAATGACTCTACAAACATCCCATTGAAACTGCACCAATTGCCAAGGGTCACACCCATCCCGGCATATGCTCCTAGAATCTCTATGTTGAGCAAGCCTGGCTATCGATACTTATAAACCTATGGTATATAATGATTCTACAAAGTTCCCAATGAAACTGTACCAATTGACAAGTGCCACACCCATCCAGGGACTTTGCTCCTACGATCCAAATAAAGACATGCCAGGCATCGATACTTATCAACTTATGGTACATAATGATTCTACAAAGTTCCCCTTCAAAAGTACCAAATGACAAGGGTCACACCTATCCCGGGACTTTGATCCCACAATCCGAGTGAAGACAAGCCAGTTTATCGATACTTATCAACCTATGGTACATAATGATTTTACAAAGTTCCCATTTAAATTGTAGCAATGTAAAAGTTTCACACCCATTCCGGGACATTGGTCCTTCAATCTGAATGACGATATGCCAGGCTATGAGTACTTATCAACCTATAGTCGACAATGATTCTAAAGAGTTCCTAACACATAATACATAATGACTCTACAAACATCCCATTGAAACTGCACCAATTGCCAAGGGTCACACCCATCCCGGCATATGCTCCTAGAATCTCTATGTTGAGCAAGCCTGGCTATCGATACTTATAAACCTATTGTACATATTGATTCCACAAAGTTCCCAATGAAACTGTACCAATTGACAAGGGCCACACCCATCCCGGGACTTTTCTCCTACAATTCAAATGAAGATATGCCAGGCTATTGGTACTTATCGACCTATGGTAGATAATAATTCTACAAAGTTCCACTTCAAAAGTACCAAATGACAAGGGTCACACCTATCCCGGGACTTTGATCCCACAATCCGAGTGAAGACAAGCCAGTTTATCGATACTTATCAACCTATGGTATATAATGATTCTACAAAGTTCCAAATGAAACTGTACCAATTGACAAGGGCCACACCCATCAAGGGACTTTGCTCCTACGATCCGAATAAAGACATGCCAGGCATCGATACTTATCAACTTATGGTTCATAATGATTCTACAAAGTTCCCCTTCAAAAGTACCAAATGACAAGGGTCACACCTATCCCGGGACTTTGATCCCACAATCCGAGTGAAGACAAGCCAGTTTATCGATACTTATCAACCTATGGTACATAATGATTTTACAAAGTTCCCATTTAAATTGTAGCAATGTACAAGTTTCACACCCATTCCGGGACATTGGTCCTTCGATCCGAATGACGATATGCCAGGCTATGAGTACTTATCAACCTATAGTCGACAATGATTCTAAAGAGTTCCTAACACATAATACATAATGACTCTACAAACTTCCCATTGAAACTGCAACAATTGACAAGGGTCACACCCATCCCGGCATATGCTCCTAGAATCTCTATGTTGAGCAAGCCTGGCTATCGATACCTATCAACCTACGGTACATATTGATTATACAAAGTTCCCAATGAAATTGTACCAATTGACAAGGGCCAAACCCGTCCCGGTACTTTGCTCCTACGATCTGAATAAAGACAAGCCAGGCTATCGATACTTATCAACCTATGGTAGATAATGATTCTACAAAGTTCCCATTGAAACAGTACCAATGACAACGGCCACACCCATCCTGGGACTTTGCTCCTACGATTCGAATAAAGATATGCCAGGCTATGAGTACTTATCGACATATGTTAGATAATGATTCTACAAAGTTCCACTTCAAAAGTACCAATGACAACGGCCACACCTATCCCGGGACTTTGATCCCACAATCCGAATGAAGACAAGCCAGTTTATCGATACTTATCAACCTATGGTACATAATGTTTTTACAAAGTTCCCATTTAAATTGTAGCAATGTACAAGTGTCAGACCCATTCCGGGACTTTGGTCCTTCGATCCGAATGACGATATGCCAGGCTATGTGTACTTATCACCCTATAGTCGACAATGATTCTAAAGAGTTCCTAACACATAATACATAATGACTCTACAAACTTCCCATTGAAACTGCAACAATTGACAAGGGTCACACCCATCCCGGCATATGCTCCTAGAATCTCTATGTTGAGCAAGCCTGGCTATCGATACCTATCAACCTACGGTACATATTGATTATACAAAGTTCCCAATGAAATTGTACCAATTGACAAGGGCCACACCCGTCCCGGTACTTTGCTCCTACGATCTGAATAAAGACAAGCCAGGCTATCGATACTTATCAACCTATGGTAGATAATGATTCTACAAAGTTCCCATTGAAACAGTACCAATGACAACGGCCACACCCATCCTGGGTCTTTGCTCCTACGATTCGAATAAAGATATGCCAGGCTATGAGTACTTATCGACATATGTTAGATAATGATTCTACAAAGTTCCACTTCAAAAGTACCAATGACAACGGCCACACCTATCCCGGGACTTTGATCCCACAATCCGAATGAAGACAAGCCAGTTTATCGATACTTATCAACCTATGGTACATAATGTTTTTACAAAGTTCCCATTTAAATTGTAGCAATGTACAAGTGTCACACCCATTCCGGGACTTTGGTCCTTCGATCCGAATGACGATATGCCAGGCTATGTGTACTTATCACCCTATAGTCGACAATGATTCTAAAGAGTTCCTAACACATAATACATAATGACTCTACAAACTTCCCATTGAAACTGCAACAATTGACAAGGGTCACACCCATCCCGGCATATGCTCCTAGAATCTCTATGTTGAGCAAGCCTGGCTATCGATACCTATCAACCTACGGTACATATTGATTATACAAAGTTCCCAATGAAATTGTACCAATTGACAAGGGCCACACCCGTCCCGGTACTTTGCTCCTACGATCTGAATAAAGACAAGCCAGGCTATCGATACTTATCAACCTATGGTAGATAATGATTCTACAAAGTTCCCATTGAAACAGTACCAATGACAACGGCCACACCCATCCTGGGACTTTGCTCCTACGATTCGAATAAAGATATGCCAGGCTATGAGTACTTATCGACATATGTTAGATAATGATTCTACAAAGTTCCACTTCAAAAGTACCAATGACAACGGCCACACCTATCCCGGGACTTTGATCCCACAATCCGAATGAAGACAAGCCAGTTTATCGATACTTATCAACCTATGGTACATAATGTTTTTACAAAGTTCCCATTTAAATTGTAGCAATGTACAAGTGTCACACCCATTCCGGGACTTTGGTCCTTCGATCCGAATGACGATATGCCAGGCTATGTGTACTTATCACCCTATAGTCGACAATGATTCTAAAGAGTTCCTAACACATAATACATAATGACTCTACAAACTTCCCATTGAAACTGCAACAATTGACAAGGGTCACACCCATCCCGGCATATGCTCCTAGAATCTCTATGTTGAGCAAGCCTGGCTATCGATACCT
Source organism: Acanthosoma haemorrhoidale (assembly GCA_930367205.1). Lineage (NCBI taxonomy): Eukaryota > Metazoa > Arthropoda > Insecta > Hemiptera > Acanthosomatidae > Acanthosoma > Acanthosoma haemorrhoidale. The sequence continues at coordinate 16,626 of CAKNEZ010000014.1, forward strand.
ATCAACCTACGGTACATATTGATTATACAAAGTTCCCAATGAAATTGTACCAATTGACAAGGGCCACACCCGTCCCGGTACTTTGCTCCTACGATCTGAATAAAGACAAGCCAGGCTATCGATACTTATCAACCTATGGTAGATAATGATTCTACAAAGTTCCCATTGAAACAGTACCAATGACAACGGCCACACCCATCCTGGGACTTTGCTCCTACGATTCGAATAAAGATATGCCAGGCTATGAGTACTTATCGACATATGTTAGATAATAACTCTACAAAGTTGCCATTGAAACAGTACCGATTGACAAGGGCCACACCCATCCCGGGACTTTGCTCCCAAGATCGGAAAGAAGATAAGCCAGCCTATTGGTACTTATCACCCTATGGTAGATCATGATTCTACAAAGTTCCCATTAAAACTGTACCAATTGACAAGGGCCACACCAATCCCGGAACTTTCGCCCCAACGATCCGAATAAAGATAAGCCAGGCTATGGCTACTTATCAACCCATAGTAGATAATGATTCTACAAACTTCCCATGAAAACTGCACCAATTGACAAGGGTCACACATATCTCGGCATATGCTCCTAAAATCTCAATGTTGAGCAAGCCTGGCTATCGATACTTATCAACCTATGGTACATAATGATTCTACAAAGTTCCCCATGAAACTGTACCAATTGACAAGGGCCACACCCATTCCGGGACTTTGCTCCTACGATCCGAATAAAGACAAGCCAGGCTATCGATACTTATCAACCTATAGTAGATAATGATTCTACAAAGTTCCCATTGAAACAGTACCAAATGACAAGGGTCACCCCCATCCCGGGACTTTGCTCCTACGATCCTTATCAAGTCATGCCAAGATATGGCTATTTATTACCCTATGGTAGATCATGATTCTACAAACTTCCCATTGAAACTGCACCAATTGACAAGGGCCACACCCATCCCGGCATATGCTCCTAGAATCTCTATGTTGATCAAGCCTGGCTATGGCTACTTATCACCCTATGGTAGATCATGATTATACAAACTTCCCATAGAAACTGCACCAATTGACAAGGGTCACAACCATCCCGGCATATGCTCCTAGAATCTCAATGTTGAGCAAGCCTAGCTATCGATACTTATCAACCTATGGTATATAATGATTCTACAAAGTTCCCAATGAAACTGTACCAATTGACAAGGGCCATACCCATCCAGGGACTTTGCTCCTACGATCCGAATAAAGACATGCCAGGCATCGATACTTATCAACTTATGGTACATAATGATTCTACAAAGTTCCCCTTCAAAAGTACCAAATGACAAGGGTCACACCTATCCCGGGACTTTGATCCCACAATCCGAGTGAAGACAAGCCAGTTTATCGATACTTATCAACCTATGGTACATAATGATTTTACAAAGTTCCCATTTAAATTGTAGCAATGTACAAGTTTCACACCCATTCCGGGACCTTGGTCCTTCGATCCGAATGACGATATGCCAGGCTATGAGTACTTATCAACCTATAGTCGACAATGATTCTAAAGAGTTCCTAACACATAATACATAATGACTCTACAAACATCCCATTGAAACTGCACCAATTGACAAGTGTCACACCCATCCCGGCATATGCTCCTAGAATCTCTATGTTGAGCAAGCCTGGCTATCGATACTTATCAACCTATTGTACATATTGATTCTACAAACTTCCCATTGAAACTGCACCAATTGACAAGGGCCACACCCATCCCGGCATATGCTTCTAGAATCTCTATGTTGATCAAGCCTGGCTATGGCTACTTATCACCCTATGGTAGATCATGATTATACAAACTTCCCATAGAAACTGCACCAATTGACTACGGTCACAACCATCCCGGCATATGGTCCTAGAATCTCAATGTTGAGCAAGCCTGGCTATCGATACTTATCAACCTATGGTACATAATGATTCTACAAAGTTCCCCATGAAACTGTACCAATTGACAAGGGCAACACCCATTCCGGGACTTTGCTCCTACGATCCGAATAAAGATAAGGCAGGCTATCGATACTTATCAACCTATAGTAGATAATGATTCTACAAAGTTCCCATTGAAACAGAACCAAATGACAAGGGTCACCCCCATCCCGGGACTTTGCTCCTACGATCCTTATCAAGTCATGCCAAGATATGGCTATTTATCACCCTATGGTAGATCATGATTCTACAAACTTCCCATTGAAACTGCACCAATTGACAAGGGCCACACCCATCCCGGCATATGCTCCTAGAATCTCTATGTTGATCAAGCCTGGCTATGGCTACTTATCACCCTATGGTAGATCATGATTATACAAACTTCCCATAGAGACTGCACCAATTGACAAGGGTCACAACCATCCCGGCATATGCTCCTAGAATCTCAATGTTGAGCAAGCCTAGCTATCGATACTTATCAACCTATGGTATATAATGATTCTACAAAGTTCCCAATGAAACTGTACCAATTGACAAGTGCCACACCCATCCAGGGACTTTGCTCCTACGATCCAAATAAAGACATGCCAGGCATCGATACTTATCAACTTATGGTACATAATGATTCTACAAAGTTCCCCTTCAAAAGTACCAAATGACAAGGGTCACACCTATCCCGGGACTTTGATCCCACAATCCGAGTGAAGACAAGCCAGTTTATCGATACTTATCAACCTATGGTACATAATGATTTTACAAAGTTCCCATTTAAATTGTAGCAATGTACAAGTTTCACACCCATTCCGGGACATTGGTCCTTCAATCCGAATGACGATATGCCAGGCTATGAGTACTTATCAACCTATAGTCGACAATGATTCTAAAGAGTTCCTAACACATAATACATAATGACTCTACAAACATCCCATTGAAACTGCACCAATTGCCAAGGGTCACACCCATCCCGGCATATGCTCCTAGAATCTCTATGTTGAGCAAGCCTGGCTATCGATACTTATAAACCTATTGTACATATTGATTCCACAAAGTTCCCAATGAAACTGTACCAATTGACAAGGGCCACACCCATCCCGGGACTTTTCTCCTACAATTCAAATGAAGATATGCCAGGCTATTGGTACTTATCGACCTATGGTAGATAATAATTCTACAACGTTCCACTTCAAAAGTACCAAATGACAAGGGCCACACCTATCCCGGGACTTTGATCCCACAATCCGAGTGAAGACAAGCCAGTTTATCGATACTTATCAACCTATGGTACATAATGATTTTACAAAGTTCCCATTTAAATTGTAGCAATGTACAAGTTTCACACCCATTCCGGGACATTGGTCCTTCGATCCGAATGACGATATGCCAGGCTATGAGTACTTATCAACCTATAGTCGACAATGATTCTAAAGAGTTCCTAACACATAATACATAATGACTCTACAAACATCCCATTGAAACTGCACCAATTGACAAGGGTCACACCCATCCCGGCATATGCTCCTAGAATCTCTATGTTGAGCAAGCCTGGCTATCGATACTTATCAACCTTTTGTACATATTGATTCTACAAACTTCCCATTGAAACTGCACCAATTGACAAGGGCCACACCCATCCCGGCATATGCTTCTAGAATCTCTATGTTGATCAAGCCTGGCTATGGCTACTTATCACCCTATGGTAGATCATGATTATACAAACTTCCCATAGAAACTGCACCAATTGACTACGGTCACAACCATCCCGGCATATGGTCCTAGAATCTCAATGTTGAGCAAGCCTGGCTATCGATACTTATCAAACTATGGTATATAATGATTCTACAAAGTTCCCCATGAAACTGTACCAATTGACAAGGGCCACACCCATTCCGGGACTTTGCTCCTACGATCCGAATAAAGACAAGCCAGGCTATCGATAATTATCAACCTATAGTAGATAATGATTCTACAAAGTTCCCATTGAAACAGTACCAAATGACAAGGGTCACCCCCATCCCGGGACTTTGCTCCTACGATGCTTATCAAGTCATGCCAAGATATGGCTATTTATCACCCTATGGTAGATTATGATTCTACAAACTTCCCATTGAAACTGCACCAATTGAAAAGGGCCACACCCATCCCGGCATATGCTCCTAGAATCTCTATGTTGATCAAGCCTGGCTATGGCTACTTATCACCCTATGGTAGATCATGATTATACAAACTTCCCATAGAAACTGCACGAATTGACAAGGGTCACAACCATCCCGGCATATGCTCCTAGAATCTCAATGTTGAGCAAGCCTAGCTATTGATACTTATCAACCTATGGTATATAATGATTCTACAAAGTTCCCAATGAAACTGTACCAATTGACAAGGGCCACAGCCATCCAGGGACTTTGCTCCCACAATCCGAATGAAGACAAGCCAGTTTATCGATACTTATCAACCTATGGTACATAATGATTTTACAAAGTTCCCATTTAAATTGTAGCAATGTACAAGTGTCACACCATTCCGGGACTTTGGTCCTTCGATCCGAATGACGATATGCCAGGCTATGAGTACTTATCAACCTATAGTCGACAATGATTCTAAAGAGTTCCTAACACATAATACATAATGACTCTACAAACATCCCATTGAAACTGCACCAATTGACAAGGGTCACACCCATCCCGGCATATCTCCTAGAATCTCTATGTTGAGCAAGCCTGGCTATCGATACTTATCAACCTATTGTACATATTGATTCCACAAAGTTCCCAATGAAACTGTACCAATTGACAAGGGCCACACCCATCCCGGGACTTTGCTCCTACAATTCGAATGAAGATATGCCAGGCTATTGGTACTTATCGACCTATGGTAGATAATGATTTTACAAAGTTCCCATTGAAAAGTACCAATTGACAAAGTTCACACCCATCACGGGACTTTGATCTTACAATCCGAATGAAGACAATTCACGCTATCGATACTTATCAACCTTTGGGACATAATGATTCTACAAAGTTCCCAACGAAACTGTACCAATGTACAAGTGTCACACCCATCCCGGGACTTTGATTCCACAATCCGAATTAAGACAAGCCAGGTTATCGATACTTATCAACCTATGGTGCATAATGATTCTACAAAGTTCCTATTGAAACTGTACCAATGTACAAGTGTCACACCCATCCCGGGACTTTGATTCCACAATCCGAATGAAGACAAGCCAGGTTATCGATACTTATCAACCTATGGTACATAATGATTTTACAAAGTGTCCATTGAAGCTGTACTAATTGGCAAGGATCACACTTATCCCAGGACTTTGCTCCTACGATCCAAATGAAGAATGGCATGGCTATGGGTACTTATCAACCTATGGTAGATAATGATTCCACAAAGTTCCCATTGAAAAATACCAAGTAGCAAAGGTCACACCCATCCCAGGATTTTAATCCCACAATCCGAATGAAGACATGCCAGGTTATCGATACTTATCAACCTATGTTTTATAATGATTTTACTAAGTTTCCATTAAAACGGTACCAATTGACAATGGCCACACACATCTTGGGACTTTGCTCCTATGATCCTAATCAAGTCATGCCAAGATATGGATATTTATCAGCCTATGGTAGATCAGGATTCTACAAACTTCCCATTGAAACTGCACCAATTGCCAAGGGCCACACCCATTCCGGCATATGCTCCTAGAATCTCAATGTTGAGCAAGCCTGGCTATGGCTACTTATCACCCTATGGTAGATCATGATTCTACAAACTTTCCATTGGAACTGCACCAATTGACAAAGGTCACACCCATCCTGGGACTTTGCTCCTACGATCCGAATAAAGACATGCCAGGCATCGATACTTATCAACCTATGGTATATAATGATTCTACAAAGTTCCCAATGAAACTGTACCAATTGACAAGGGCCATACCCATCCAGGGACTTTGCTCCTACGATCCGAATAAAGACATGCCAGGCATCGATACTTATCAACTTATGGTACATAATGATTCTACAAAGTTCCCCTTCAAAAGTACCAAATGACAAGGGTCACACCTATCCCGGGACTTTGATCCCACAATCCGAGTGAAGACAAGCCAGTTTATCGATACTTATCAACCTATGGTACATAATGATTTTACAAAGTTCCCATTTAAATTGTAGCAATGTACAAGTTTCACACCCATTCCGGGACCTTGGTCCTTCGATCCGAATGACGATATGCCAGGCTATGAGTACTTATCAACCTATAGTCGACAATGATTCTAAAGAGTTCCTAACACATAATACATAATGACTCTACAAACATCCCATTGAAACTGCACCAATTGACAAGGGTCACACCCATCCCGGCATATGCTCCTAGAATCTCTATGTTGAGCAAGCCTGGCTATCGATACTTATCAACCTATTGTACATATTGATTCTACAAACTTCCCATTGAAACTGCACCAATTGACAAGGGCCACACCCATCCCGGCATATGCTTCTAGAATCTCTATGTTGATCAAGCCTGGCTATGGCTACTTATCACCCTATGGTAGATCATGATTATACAAACTTCCCATAGAAACTGCACCAATTGACTACGGTCACAACCATCCCGGCATATGGTCCTAGAATCTCAATGTTGAGCAAGCCTGGCTATCGATACTTATCAAACTATGGTATATAATGATTCTACAAAGTTCCCCATGAAACTGTACCAATTGACAAGGGCCATACCCATTCCGGGACTTTGCTCCTACGATCCGAATAAAGACAAGCCAGGCTATCGATACTTATCAACCTATAGTAGATAATGATTCTACAAAGTTCCCATTGAAACAGTACCAAATGACAAGGGTCCCCCCCATCCCGGGACTTTGCTCCTACGATGCTTATCAAGTCATGCCAAGATATGGCTATTTATCACCCTATGGTAGATTATGATTCTACAAACTTCCCATTGAAACTGCACCAATTGAAAAGGGCCACACCCATCCCGGCATATGCTCCTAGAATCTCTATGTTGATCAAGCCTGGCTATGGCTACTTATCACCCTATGGTAGATCATGATTATACAAACTTCCCATAGAAACTGCACGAATTGACAAGGGTCACAACCATCCCGGCATATGCTCCTAGAATCTCAATGTTGAGCAAGCCTAGCTATTGATACTTATCAACCTATGGTATATAATGATTCTACAAAGTTCCCAATGAAACTGTACCAATTGACAAGGGCCACAGCCATCCAGGGACTTTGCTCCCACAATCCGAATGAAGACAAGCCAGTTTATCGATACTTATCAACCTATGGTACATAATGATTTTACAAAGTTCCCATTTAAATTGTAGCAATGTACAAGTGTCACACCATTCCGGGACTTTGGTCCTTCGATCCGAATGACGATATGCCAGGCTATGAGTACATGTCAACCTATAGTTGACAATGATTCTAAAGAGTTCCTAACACATAATACATAATGACTCTACAAACATCCCATTGAAACTGCACCAATTGACAAGGGTCACACCCATCCCGGCATATCTCCTAGAATCTCTATGTTGAGCAAGCCTGGCTATCGATACTTATCAACCTATAGTAGATAATGATTCTACAAAGTTCCCATTGAAACAGTACCAAATGACAAGGGTCCCCCCCATCCCGGGACTTTGCTCCTACGATGCTTATCAAGTCATGCCAAGATATGGCTATTTATCACCCTATGGTAGATTATGATTCTACAAACTTCCCATTGAAACTGCACCAATTGAAAAGGGCCACACCCATCCCGGCATATGCTCCTAGAATCTCTATGTTGATCAAGCCTGGCTATGGCTACTTATCACCCTATGGTAGATCATGATTATACAAACTTCCCATAGAAACTGCACGAATTGACAAGGGTCACAACCATCCCGGCATATGCTCCTAGAATCTCAATGTTGAGCAAGCCTAGCTATTGATACTTATCAACCTATGGTATATAATGATTCTACAAAGTTCCCAATGAAACTGTACCAATTGACAAGGGCCACAGCCATCCAGGGACTTTGCTCCCACAATCCGAATGAAGACAAGCCAGTTTATCGATACTTATCAACCTATGGTACATAATGATTTTACAAAGTTCCCATTTAAATTGTAGCAATGTACAAGTGTCACACCATTCCGGGACTTTGGTCCTTCGATCCGAATGACGATATGCCAGGCTATGAGTACATGTCAACCTATAGTTGACAATGATTCTAAAGAGTTCCTAACACATAATACATAATGACTCTACAAACATCCCATTGAAACTGCACCAATTGACAAGGGTCACACCCATCCCGGCATATCTCCTAGAATCTCTATGTTGAGCAAGCCTGGCTATCGATACTTATCAACCTATTGTACATATTGATTCCACAAAGTTCCCAATGAAACTGTACCAATTGACAAGGGCCACACCCATCCCGGGACTTTGCTCCTACAATTCGAATGAAGATATGCCAGGCTATTGGTACTTATCGACCTATGGTAGATAATGATTCTACAAACTTTCCATTGGAACTGCACCAATTGACAAGGGTCACACCCATCCTGGGACTTTGCTCCTACGATCCGAATAAAGACATGCCAGGCATCGATACTTATCAACCTATAGTATATAATGATTCTACAAAGTTCCAAATGAAACTGTACCAATTGACAAGGGCCACACCCATCCAGGGACTTTGCTCCTACGATCCGAATAAAGACATGCCAGGCATCGATACTTATCAACTTATGGTACATAATGATTCTACAAAGTTCCCCTTCAAAAGTACCAAATGACAAGGGTCACACCTATCCTGGGTCTTTGATCCCACAATCCGAATGAAGACAAGCCAGTTTATCGATACTTATCAACCTATGGTACATAATGATTTTACAAAGTTCCCATTTAAATTGTAGCAATGTACAAGTTTCACACCTATTCCGGGACTTTGGTCCTTCGATCCGAATGACGATATGCCAGGCTATGAGTACTTATCAATGTATAGTCGACAATGATTCTAAAGAGTTCCTAACACATAATACATAATGACTCTACAAACATCCCATTGAAACTGCACCAATTGACAAGGGCCACACCCATCCCGGGACTTTGCTCCTACAATTCGAATGAAGATATGCCAGGCTATTGGTACTTATCACCCTATGGTAGATCATGATTCTACAAAGTTCCCATTAAAACTGTACCAATTGACAAGGGCCACACCAATCCCGGAACTTTCGCCCCAACGATCCGAATAAAGATAAGCCAGGCTATGGCTACTTATCAACCCATAGTAGATAATGATTCTACAAACTTCCCATGAAAACTGCACCAATTGACAAGGGTCACACATATCTCGGCATATGCTCCTAAAATCTCAATGTTGAGCAAGCCTGGCTATCGATACTTATCAACCTATGGTACATAATGATTCTACAAAGTTCCCCATGAAACTGTACCAATTGACAAGGGCCACACCCATTCCGGGACTTTGCTCCTACGATCCGAATAAAGACAAGCCAGGCTATCGATACTTATCAACCTATAGTAGATAATGATTCTACAAAGTTCCCATTGAAACAGTACCAAATGACAAGGGTCACCCCCATCCCGGGACTTTGCTCCTACGATCCTTATCAAGTCATGCCAAGATATGGCTATTTATTACCCTATGGTAGATCATGATTCTACAAACTTCCCATTGAAACTGCACCAATTGACAAGGGCCACACCCATCCCGGCATATGCTCCTAGAATCTCTATGTTGATCAAGCCTGGCTATGGCTACTTATCACCCTATGGTAGATCATGATTATACAAACTTCCCATAGAAACTGCACCAATTGACAAGGGTCACAACCATCCCGGCATATGCTCCTAGAATCTCAATGTTGAGCAAGCCTAGCTATCGATACTTATCAACCTATGGTATATAATGATTCTACAAAGTTCCCAATGAAACTGTACCAATTGACAAGGGCCATACCCATCCAGGGACTTTGCTCCTACGATCCGAATAAAGACATGCCAGGCATCGATACTTATCAACTTATGGTACATAATGATTCTACAAAGTTCCCCTTCAAAAGTACCAAATGACAAGGGTCACACCTATCCCGGGACTTTGATCCCACAATCCGAGTGAAGACAAGCCAGTTTATCGATACTTATCAACCTATGGTACATAATGATTTTACAAAGTTCCCATTTAAATTGTAGCAATGTACAAGTTTCACACCCATTCCGGGACCTTGGTCCTTCGATCCGAATGACGATATGCCAGGCTATGAGTACTTATCAACCTATAGTCGACAATGATTCTAAAGAGTTCCTAACACATAATACATAATGACTCTACAAACATCCCATTGAAACTGCACCAATTGACAAGTGTCACACCCATCCCGGCATATGCTCCTAGAATCTCTATGTTGAGCAAGCCTGGCTATCGATACTTATCAACCTATTGTACATATTGATTCTACAAACTTCCCATTGAAACTGCACCAATTGACAAGGGCCACACCCATCCCGGCATATGCTTCTAGAATCTCTATGTTGATCAAGCCTGGCTATGGCTACTTATCACCCTATGGTAGATCATGATTATACAAACTTCCCATAGAAACTGCACCAATTGACTACGGTCACAACCATCCCGGCATATGGTCCTAGAATCTCAATGTTGAGCAAGCCTGGCTATCGATACTTATCAACCTATGGTACATAATGATTCTACAAAGTTCCCCATGAAACTGTACCAATTGACAAGGGCAACACCCATTCCGGGACTTTGCTCCTACGATCCGAATAAAGATAAGGCAGGCTATCGATACTTATCAACCTATAGTAGATAATGATTCTACAAAGTTCCCATTGAAACAGAACCAAATGACAAGGGTCACCCCCATCCCGGGACTTTGCTCCTACGATCCTTATCAAGTCATGCCAAGATATGGCTATTTATCACCCTATGGTAGATCATGATTCTACAAACTTCCCATTGAAACTGCACCAATTGACAAGGGCCACACCCATCCCGGCATATGCTCCTAGAATCTCTATGTTGATCAAGCCTGGCTATGGCTACTTATCACCCTATGGTAGATCATGATTATACAAACTTCCCATAGAGACTGCACCAATTGACAAGGGTCACAACCATCCCGGCATATGCTCCTAGAATCTCAATGTTGAGCAAGCCTAGCTATCGATACTTATCAACCTATGGTATATAATGATTCTACAAAGTTCCCAATGAAACTGTACCAATTGACAAGTGCCACACCCATCCAGGGACTTTGCTCCTACGATCCAAATAAAGACATGCCAGGCATCGATACTTATCAACTTATGGTACATAATGATTCTACAAAGTTCCCCTTCAAAAGTACCAAATGACAAGGGTCACACCTATCCCGGGACTTTGATCCCACAATCCGAGTGAAGACAAGCCAGTTTATCGATACTTATCAACCTATGGTACATAATGATTTTACAAAGTTCCCATTTAAATTGTAGCAATGTACAAGTTTCACACCCATTCCGGGACATTGGTCCTTCAATCCGAATGACGATATGCCAGGCTATGAGTACTTATCAACCTATAGTCGACAATGATTCTAAAGAGTTCCTAACACATAATACATAATGACTCTACAAACATCCCATTGAAACTGCACCAATTGCCAAGGGTCACACCCATCCCGGCATATGCTCCTAGAATCTCTATGTTGAGCAAGCCTGGCTATCGATACTTATAAACCTATTGTACATATTGATTCCACAAAGTTCCCAATGAAACTGTACCAATTGACAAGGGCCACACCCATCCCGGGACTTTTCTCCTACAATTCAAATGAAGATATGCCAGGCTATTGGTACTTATCGACCTATGGTAGATAATAATTCTACAACGTTCCACTTCAAAAGTACCAAATGACAAGGGCCACACCTATCCCGGGACTTTGATCCCACAATCCGAGTGAAGACAAGCCAGTTTATCGATACTTATCAACCTATGGTACATAATGATTTTACAAAGTTCCCATTTAAATTGTAGCAATGTACAAGTTTCACACCCATTCCGGGACATTGGTCCTTCGATCCGAATGACGATATGCCAGGCTATGAGTACTTATCAACCTATAGTCGACAATGATTCTAAAGAGTTCCTAACACATAATACATAATGACTCTACAAACATCCCATTGAAACTGCACCAATTGACAAGGGTCACACCCATCCCGGCATATGCTCCTAGAATCTCTATGTTGAGCAAGCCTGGCTATCGATACTTATCAACCTTTTGTACATATTGATTCTACAAACTTCCCATTGAAACTGCACCAATTGACAAGGGCCACACCCATCCCGGCATATGCTTCTAGAATCTCTATGTTGATCAAGCCTGGCTATGGCTACTTATCACCCTATGGTAGATCATGATTATACAAACTTCCCATAGAAACTGCACCAATTGACTACGGTCACAACCATCCCGGCATATGGTCCTAGAATCTCAATGTTGAGCAAGCCTGGCTATCGATACTTATCAAACTATGGTATATAATGATTCTACAAAGTTCCCCATGAAACTGTACCAATTGACAAGGGCCACACCCATTCCGGGACTTTGCTCCTACGATCCGAATAAAGACAAGCCAGGCTATCGATAATTATCAACCTATAGTAGATAATGATTCTACAAAGTTCCCATTGAAACAGTACCAAATGACAAGGGTCACCCCCATCCCGGGACTTTGCTCCTACGATGCTTATCAAGTCATGCCAAGATATGGCTATTTATCACCCTATGGTAGATTATGATTATACAAACTTCCCATAGAAACTGCACGAATTGACAAGGGTCACAACCATCCCGGCATATGCTCCTAGAATCTCAATGTTGAGCAAGCCTAGCTATTGATACTTATCAACCTATGGTATATAATGATTCTACAAAGTTCCCAATGAAACTGTACCAATTGACAAGGGCCACAGCCATCCAGGGACTTTGCTCCCACAATCCGAATGAAGACAAGCCAGTTTATCGATACTTATCAACCTATGGTACATAATGATTTTACAAAGTTCCCATTTAAATTGTAGCAATGTACAAGTGTCACACCATTCCGGGACTTTGGTCCTTCGATCCGAATGACGATATGCCAGGCTATGAGTACATGTCAACCTATAGTTGACAATGATTCTAAAGAGTTCCTAACACATAATACATAATGACTCTACAAACATCCCATTGAAACTGCACCAATTGACAAGGGTCACACCCATCCCGGCATATCTCCTAGAATCTCTATGTTGAGCAAGCCTGGCTATCGATACTTATCAACCTATAGTAGATAATGATTCTACAAAGTTCCCATTGAAACAGTACCAAATGACAAGGGTCCCCCCCATCCCGGGACTTTGCTCCTACGATGCTTATCAAGTCATGCCAAGATATGGCTATTTATCACCCTATGGTAGATTATGATTCTACAAACTTCCCATTGAAACTGCACCAATTGAAAAGGGCCACACCCATCCCGGCATATGCTCCTAGAATCTCTATGTTGATCAAGCCTGGCTATGGCTACTTATCACCCTATGGTAGATCATGATTATACAAACTTCCCATAGAAACTGCACGAATTGACAAGGGTCACAACCATCCCGGCATATGCTCCTAGAATCTCAATGTTGAGCAAGCCTAGCTATTGATACTTATCAACCTATGGTATATAATGATTCTACAAAGTTCCCAATGAAACTGTACCAATTGACAAGGGCCACAGCCATCCAGGGACTTTGCTCCCACAATCCGAATGAAGACAAGCCAGTTTATCGATACTTATCAACCTATGGTACATAATGATTTTACAAAGTTCCCATTTAAATTGTAGCAAGGTACAAGTGTCACACCATTCCGGGACTTTGGTCCTTCGATCCGAATGACGATATGCCAGGCTATGAGTACATGTCAACCTATAGTTGACAATGATTCTAAAGAGTTCCTAACACATAATACATAATGACTCTACAAACATCCCATTGAAACTGCACCAATTGACAAGGGTCACACCCATCCCGGCATATCTCCTAGAATCTCTATGTTGAGCAAGCCTGGCTATCGATACTTATCAACCTATTGTACATATTGATTCCACAAAGTTCCCAATGAAACTGTACCAATTGACAAGGGCCACACCCATCCCGGGACTTTGCTCCTACAATTCGAATGAAGATATGCCAGGCTATTGGTACTTATCGACCTATGGTAGATAATGATTCTACAAACTTTCCATTGGAACTGCACCAATTGACAAGGGTCACACCCATCCTGGGACTTTGCTCCTACGATCCGAATAAAGACATGCCAGGCATCGATACTTATCAACCTATAGTATATAATGATTCTACAAAGTTCCAAATGAAACTGTACCAATTGACAAGGGCCACACCCATCCAGGGACTTTGCTCCTACGATCCGAATAAAGACATGCCAGGCATCGATACTTATCAACTTATGGTACATAATGATTCTACAAAGTTCCCCTTCAAAAGTACCAAATGACAAGGGTCACACCTATCCTGGGTCTTTGATCCCACAATCCGAATGAAGACAAGCCAGTTTATCGATACTTATCAACCTATGGTACATAATGATTTTACAAAGTTCCCATTTAAATTGTAGCAATGTACAAGTTTCACACCTATTCCGGGACTTTGGTCCTTCGATCCGAATGACGATATGCCAGGCTATGAGTACTTATCAATGTATAGTCGACAATGATTCTAAAGAGTTCCTAACACATAATACATAATGACTCTACAAACATCCCATTGAAACTGCACCAATTGACAAGGGCCACACCCATCCCGGGACTTTGCTCCTACAATTCGAATGAAGATATGCCAGGCTATTGGTACTTATCACCCTATAGTCGACAATGATTCTAAAGAGTTCCTAACACATAATACATAATGACTCTACAAACATCCCATTGAAACTGCACCAATTGACAAGGGTCACACCCATCCCGGCATATGCTCCTAGAATCTCTATGTTGAGCAAGCCTGGCTATCGATACTTATCAACCTATTGTACATATTGATTCTACAAACTTCCCATTGAAACTGCACCAATTGACAAGGGCCACACCCATCCCGGCATATGCTTCTAGAATCTCTATGTTGATCAAGCCTGGCTATGGCTACTTATCACCCTATGGTAGATCATGATTATACAAACTTCCCATAGAAACTGCACCAATTGACTACGGTCACAACCATCCCGGCATATGGTCCTAGAATCTCAATGTTGAGCAAGCCTGGCTATCGATACTTATCAAACTATGGTATATAATGATTCTACAAAGTTCCCCATGAAACTGTACCAATTGACAAGGGCCATACCCATTCCGGGACTTTGCTCCTACGATCCGAATAAAGACAAGCCAGGCTATCGATACTTATCAACCTATAGTAGATAATGATTCTACAAAGTTCCCATTGAAACAGTACCAAATGACAAGGGTCCCCCCCATCCCGGGACTTTGCTCCTACGATGCTTATCAAGTCATGCCAAGATATGGCTATTTATCACCCTATGGTAGATTATGATTCTACAAACTTCCCATTGAAACTGCACCAATTGAAAAGGGCCACACCCATCCCGGCATATGCTCCTAGAATCTCTATGTTGATCAAGCCTGGCTATGGCTACTTATCACCCTATGGTAGATCATGATTATACAAACTTCCCATAGAAACTGCACGAATTGACAAGGGTCACAACCATCCCGGCATATGCTCCTAGAATCTCAATGTTGAGCAAGCCTAGCTATTGATACTTATCAACCTATGGTATATAATGATTCTACAAAGTTCCCAATGAAACTGTACCAATTGACAAGGGCCACAGCCATCCAGGGACTTTGCTCCCACAATCCGAATGAAGACAAGCCAGTTTATCGATACTTATCAACCTATGGTACATAATGATTTTACAAAGTTCCCATTTAAATTGTAGCAATGTACAAGTTTCACACCCATTCCGGGACCTTGGTCCTTCGATCCGAATGACGATATGCCAGGCTATGAGTACTTATCAACCTATAGTCGACAATGATTCTAAAGAGTTCCTAACACATAATACATAATGACTCTACAAACATCCCATTGAAACTGCACCAATTGACAAGGGTCACACCCATCCCGGCATATGGTCCTAGAATCTCAATGTTGAGCAAGCCTGGCTATCGATACTTATCAAACTATGGTATATAATGATTCTACAAAGTTCCCCATGAAACTGTACCAATTGACAAGGGCCATACCCATTCCGGGACTTTGCTCCTACGATCCGAATAAAGACAAGCCAGGCTATCGATACTTATCAACCTATAGTAGATAATGATTCTACAAAGTTCCCATTGAAACAGTACCAAATGACAAGGGTCCCCCCCATCCCGGGACTTTGCTCCTTCGATGCTTATCAAGTCATGCCAAGATATGGCTATTTATCACCCTATGGTAGATTATGATTCTACAAACTTCCCATTGAAACTGCACCAATTGAAAAGGGCCACACCCATCCCGGCATATGCTCCTAGAATCTCTATGTTGATCAAGCCTGGCTATGGCTACTTATCACCCTATGGTAGATCATGATTATACAAACTTCCCATAGAAACTGCACGAATTGACAAGGGTCACAACCATCCCGGCATATGCTCCTAGAATCTCAATGTTGAGCAAGCCTAGCTATTGATACTTATCAACCTATGGTATATAATGATTCTACAAAGTTCCCAATGAAACTGTACCAATTGACAAGGGCCACAGCCATCCAGGGACTTTGCTCCCACAATCCGAATGAAGACAAGCCAGTTTATCGATACTTATCAACCTATGGTACATAATGATTTTACAAAGTTCCCATTTAAATTGTAGCAATGTACAAGTGTCACACCATTCCGGGACTTTGGTCCTTCGATCCGAATGACGATATGCCAGGCTATGAGTACATGTCAACCTATAGTTGACAATGATTCTAAAGAGTTCCTAACACATAATACATAATGACTCTACAAACATCCCATTGAAACTGCACCAATTGACAAGGGTCACACCCATCCCGGCATATCTCCTAGAATCTCTATGTTGAGCAAGCCTGGCTATCGATACTTATCAACCTATTGTACATATTGATTCCACAAAGTTCCCAATGAAACTGTACCAATTGACAAGGGCCACACCCATCCCGGGACTTTGCTCCTACAATTCGAATGAAGATATGCCAGGCTATTGGTACTTATCGACCTATGGTAGATAATGATTCTACAAACTTTCCATTGGAACTGCACCAATTGACAAGGGTCACACCCATCCTGGGACTTTGCTCCTACGATCCGAATAAAGACATGCCAGGCATCGATACTTATCAACCTATAGTATATAATGATTCTACAAAGTTCCAAATGAAACTGTACCAATTGACAAGGGCCACACCCATCCAGGGACTTTGCTCCTACGATCCGAATAAAGACATGCCAGGCATCGATACTTATCAACTTATGGTACATAATGATTCTACAAAGTTCCCCTTCAAAAGTACCAAATGACAAGGGTCACACCTATCCTGGGTCTTTGATCCCACAATCCGAATGAAGACAAGCCAGTTTATCGATACTTATCAACCTATGGTACATAATGATTTTACAAAGTTCCCATTTAAATTGTAGCAATGTACAAGTTTCACACCTATTCCGGGACTTTGGTCCTTCGATCCGAATGACGATATGCCAGGCTATGAGTACTTATCAATGTATAGTCGACAATGATTCTAAAGAGTTCCTAACACATAATACATAATGACTCTACAAACATCCCATTGAAACTGCACCAATTGACAAGGCTCACACCCATCCCGGCATATGCTCCTAGAATCTCTATGTTGAGCAAGCCTGGCTATCGATACTTATCAACCTATTGTACATATTGATTCCACAAAGTTCCCAATGAAACTGTACCAATTGACAAGGGCCACACCCATCCCGGGACTTTGCTCCTACAATTCGAATGAAGATATGCCAGGCTATTGGTACTTATCGACCTATGGTAGATAATGATTTTACAAAGTTCCCATTGAAAAGTACCAATTGACAAAGTTCACACCCATCCCGGGACTTTGCTCCTACGATGCTTATCAAGTCATGCCAAGATATGGCTATTTATCACCCTATGGTAGATTATGATTCTACAAACTTCCCATTGAAACTGCACCAATTGAAAAGGGCCACACCCATCCCGGCATATGCTCCTAGAATCTCTATGTTGATCAAGCCTGGCTATGGCTACTTATCACCCTATGGTAGATCATGATTATACAAACTTCCCATAGAAACTGCACGAATTGACAAGGGTCACAACCATCCCGGCATATGCTCCTAGAATCTCAATGTTGAGCAAGCCTAGCTATTGATACTTATCAACCTATGGTATATAATGATTCTACAAAGTTCCCAATGAAACTGTACCAATTGACAAGGGCCACAGCCATCCAGGGACTTTGCTCCCACAATCCGAATGAAGACAAGCCAGTTTATCGATACTTATCAACCTATGGTACATAATGATTTTACAAAGTTCCCATTTAAATTGTAGCAATGTACAAGTGTCACACCATTCCGGGACTTTGGTCCTTCGATCCGAATGACGATATGCCAGGCTATAAGTACATGTCAACCTATAGTTGACAATGATTCTAAAGAGTTCCTAACACATAATACATAATGACTCTACAAACATCCCATTGAAACTGCACCAATTGACAAGGGTCACACCCATCCCGGCATATCTCCTAGAATCTCTATGTTGAGCAAGCCTGGCTATCGATACTTATCAACCTATTGTACATATTGATTCCACAAAGTTCCCATTGAAACTGTACCAATTGACAAGGGCCACACCCATCCCGGGACTTTGCTCCTACAATTCGAATGAAGATATGCCAGGCTATTGGTACTTATCGACCTATGGTAGATAATGATTCTACAAACTTTCCATTGGAACTGCACCAATTGACAAGGGTCACACCCATCCTGGGACTTTGCTCCTACGATCCGAATAAAGACATGCCAGGCATCGATACTTATCAACCTATAGTATATAATGATTCTACAAAGTTCCAAATGAAACTGTACCAATTGACAAGGGCCACACCCATCCAGGGACTTTGCTCCTACGATCCGAATAAAGACATGCCAGGCATCGATACTTATCAACTTATGGTACATAATGATTCTACAAAGTTCCCCTTCAAAAGTACCAAATGACAAGGGTCACACCTATCCTGGGTCTTTGATCCCACAATCCGAATGAAGACAAGCCAGTTTATCGATACTTATCAACCTATGGTACATAATGATTTTACAAAGTTCCCATTTAAATTGTAGCAATGTACAAGTTTCACACCCATTCCGGGACTTTGGTCCTTCGATCCGAATGACGATATGCCAGGCTATGAGTACTTATCAATGTATAGTCGACAATGATTCTAAAGAGTTCCTAACACATAATACATAATGACTCTACAAACATCCCATTGAAACTGCACCAATTGACAAGGCTCACACCCATCCCGGCATATGCTCCTAGAATCTCTATGTTGAGCAAGCCTGGCTATCGATACTTATCAACCTATTGTACATATTGATTCCACAAAGTTCCCAATGAAACTGTACCAATTGACAAGGGCCACACCCATCCCGGGACTTTGCTCCTACAATTCGAATGAAGATATGCCAGGCTATTGGTACTTATCGACCTATGGTAGATAATGATTTTACAAAGTTCCCATTGAAAAGTACCAATTGACAAAGTTCACACCCATCACGGGACTTTGATTCCACAATCCGAATGAAGACAAGCCAGGTTATCGATACTTATCAACCTATGGTACATAATGATTTTACAAAGTGTCCATTGAAGCTGTACTGATTGGCAAGGATCACACTTATCCCAGGACTGTGCTCCTACGATCCAAATGAAGAATGGCATGGCTATGGGTACCTATGGTAGATGATGATTCCACAAAGTTCCTATTGAAAAATACCAAGTAGCAAAGGTCACACCCATCCCAGGATTTTGATCCCACAATCCGAATGAAGACATGCCAGGTTATCGATACTTATCAACCTATGTTACATAATGATTCTACTAAGTTCCCATTGAAACGGTACCAATTGACAATGGCCACACACATCTTGGGACTTTGCTCCTATGATCCTAATCATGTCATGCCAAGATATGGATATTTATCAGCCTATGGTAGATCAGGATTCTACAAACTTCCCATTGAAACTGCACCAATTGCCAAGGGCCACACCCATTCCGGCATATGCTCCTAGAATCTATATGTTGAGCAAGCCTGGCTATGGCTACTTATCACCCTATGGTAGATCATGATTCTACAAACTTTCCATTGGAACTGCACCAATTGACAAGGGTCACACCCATCCTGGGACTTTGCTCCTACGATCCGAATAAAGACATGCCAGGCATCGATACTTATCAACTTATGGTACATAATAATTCTACAACGTTCCTATTGAAACTGTACCAATTGACAAGGGCCACACCCATCCCGAGACTTTGCTCCTACGATCCGAATAAAGATAAGGCAGGCTATGGATACTTATTAACCTATGGTACATAATGACTCTACAAAGTTGCCATTGAAAAAGTACCAATTGACAAGGGCCACACCCATCCCGCGAGTTTGCTCCTTCGATCCGAATGACGATATGCCAGGCTATGAGTACTTATCAACCTATAGTCGACGATGATTCTAAAGAGTTCTATTGACAATTCCATTGACAAGTTTCACACACATCCTGGGACTTTGCTCCCAAGATCGGAAAGAAGATAAGCCAGCCTATTGGTACTTATCACCCTATGGTAGATCATGATTCTACAAAGTTCCCATTAAAACTGTACCAATTGACAAGGGTCACACCCATCCCGGCATATGCTTCTAGAATCTCTATGTTGATCAAGCCTGGCTATGGCTACTTATCACCCTATGGTAGATCATGATTATACAAACTTCCCATTGAAACTGCTCCAATTGACAAGGGCCACACCCATCCCGGCATATGCTCCTAGAATCTCTATGTTGATCAAGCCTGGCTATGGGTACTTATCACCCTATGGTAGATCATGATTATACAAACTTCCCATAGAAACTGCACCAATTGACAAGGGTCACAACCATCCCGGCATATGCTCCTAGAATCTCAATGTTGAGCAAACCTGGCTATCGATACTTATCAACCTATTGTACATATTGATTCCACAAAGTTCCCAATGAAACTGTACCAATTGACAAGGGCCACACCCATCCCGGGACTTTGCTCCTACAATTCAAATGAAGATATGCCAGGCTATTGGTACTTATCGACCTATGGTAGATAATAATTCTACAAAGTTCCCCTTTCAAAAGTACCAAATGACAAGGGTCACACCTATCCCGGGACTTTGATCCCACAATCCGAGTGAAGACAAGCCAGTTTATCGATACTTATCAACCTATGGTATATAATGATTCTACAAAGTTCCCAATGAAACTGTACCAATTGACAAGGGCTACACCCATCCAGGGACTTTGCTCCTACGATCCGAATGAAGACATGCAAGGCATCGATACTTATCAACTTATGGTACAGAATAATTCTACAACGTTCCTATTAAAACTGTTCCAATTGACAAGGGCCACACCCATCCCGGGACTTTGCTCCTACGATCCGAATAAAGATAAGGCAGGCTATGGATACTTATTAACCTATGGTACATAATGACTCTACAAAGTTGCCATTGAAACAGTACCAATTGACAAGGGCCACACCCATCCCGGGAGTTATCTCCTTCGATCCGAATGACGATATGCCAGGCTATGAGTACTTATCAACCTATAGTCGACAATGATTCTAAAGAGTTCTATTGACAATTCCATTGACAAGTTTCACACACATCCCGGGACTTTGCTCCCAAGATCGGAAAGAAGATAAGCCAGCCTATTGGTACTTATCACCCTATGGTAGATCATGATTCTACAAAGTTCCCATTAAAACTGTACCAATTGACAAGGGCCACACCCATCCCGGAACTTTCGCCCCGACGATCCGAATAAAGATAAGCCAGGCTATGGCTACTTATCAACCCATAGTAGATAATGATTCTACAAACTTCCCATGAAAACTGCACCAATTGACAAGGGTCACACCCATCTCGGCATATGCTCCTAAAATCTCAATGTTGAGCAAGCCTGGCTATCGATACTTATCAACCTTTGGTACATAATGATTCTACAAAGTTCCCGATGAAACTGTACCAATTGACAAGGGCCACACCCATTCCGGGACTTTGCTCCTACGATCCGAATAATGCTAAGGCAGGCTATCGATACTTATCAACCTATAGTAGATAATGATTCTACAAAGTTCCCATTGAAACAGTACCAAATGACAAGGGTCACCCCCATCCCGGGACTTTGCTGCTACGATCCTTATCAAGTCATGCCAAGATATGGCTATTTATCACCCTATGGTAGATCATGATTCTACAAACTTCCCATAGAGACTGCACCAATTGACAAGGGTCACAACCATCCCGGCATATGCTCCTAGAATCTCAATGTTGAGCAAGCCTAGCTATCGATACTTATCAACCTCTGGTATATAATGATTCTACAAAGTTCCCAATGAAACTGTACCAATTGACAAGGGCCATACCCATCCAGGGACTTTGCTCCTACGATCCGAATAAAGACATGCCAGGCATCGATACTTATCAACTTATGGTACATAATGATTCTACAAAGTTCCCCTTCAAAAGTACTAAATGACAAGGGTCACACCTATCCCGGGACTTTGATCCCACAATCCGAGTGAAGACAAGCCAGTTTATCGATACTTATCAACCTATGGTACATAATGATTTTACAAAGTTCCCATTTAAATTGTAGCAATGTACAAGTTTCACACCCATTCCGGGACCTTGGTCCTTTGATCCGAATGACGATATGCCAGGCTATGAGTACTTATCAACGTATAGTCGACAATGATTCTAAAGAGTTCCTAACACATAATACATAATGACTCTACAAACATCCCATTGAAACTGCACCAATTGACAAGGGTCACACCCATCCCGGCATATGCTCCTAGAATCTCTATGTTGAGCAAGCCTGGCTATCGATACTTATCAACCTATTGTACATATTGATTCTACAAACTTCCCATTGAAACTGCACCAATTGACAAGGGCAACACCCATCCCGGCATATGCTCCTAGAATCTCAATGTTGAGCAAGCCTAGCTATCGATACTTATCAACCTATGGTATATAATGATTCTACAAAGTTCCCAATGAAACTGTACCAATTGACAAGGGCCACACCCATCCAGGGACTTTGCTCCTACGATCTGAAAAAAGACATGCCAGGCATCGATACTTATCAACTTATGGTACATAATGATTCTACAAAGTTCCCCTTCAAAAGTACCAAATGACAAGGGTCACACCTATCCCGGGACTTTGATCCCACAATCCGAGTGAGGACAAGCCAGTTTATCGATACTTATCAACCTATGGTACATAATGATTTTACAAAGTTCCCATTTAAATTGTAGCAATGTACAAGTTTCACACCCATTCCGGGACCTTGGTCCTTCGATCCGAATGACGATATGCCAGGCTATGAGTACTTATCAACCTATAGTCGACAATGATTCTAAAGAGTTCCTAACACATAATACATAATGACTCTACAAACATCCCATTGAAACTGCACCAATTGACAAGGGTCACACCCATCCCGGCATATGCTTCTAGAATCTCTATGTTGAGCAAGCCTGGCTATCGATACTTATCAACCTATTGTACATATTGATTCTACAAACTTCCCATTGAAACTGCACCAATTGACAAGGGCCACACCCATCACGGCATATGCTTCTAGAATCTCTATGTTGATCAAGCCTGGCTATGGCTACTTATCACCCTATGGTAGATCATGATTATACAAACTTCCCATAGAAACTGCACCAATTGACTACGGTCACAACCATCCCGGCATATGGTCCTAGAATCTCAATGTTGAGCAAGCCTGGCTATCGATACTTATCAAACTATGGTAGATCATGATTATACAAACTTCCCATAGAAACTGCACCAATTGACAAGGGTCACAACCATCCCGGCATATGCTCCTAGAATCTCAATGTTGAGCAAACCTGGCTATCGATACTTATCAACCTATTGTACATATTGATTCCACAAAGTTCCCAATGAAACTGTACCAATTGACAAGGGCCACACCCATCCCGGGACTTTGCTCCTACAATTCAAATGAAGATATGCCAGGCTATTGGTACTTATCGACCTATGGTAGATAATAATTCTACAAAGTTCCCCTTTCAAAAGTACCAAATGACAAGGGTCACACCTATCCCGGGACTTTGATCCCACAATCCGAGTGAAGACAAGCCAGTTTATCGATACTTATCAACCTATGGTATATAATGATTCTACAAAGTTCCCAATGAAACTGTACCAATTGACAAGGGCTACACCCATCCAGGGACTTTGCTCCTACGATCCGAATGAAGACACGCAAGGCATCGATACTTATCAACTTATGGTACATAATAATTCTACAACGTTCCTATTAAAACTGTTCCAATTGACAAGGGCCACACCCATCCCGGGACTTTGCTCCTACGATCCGAATAAAGATAAGGCAGGCTATGGATACTTATTAACCTATGGTACATAATGACTCTACAAAGTTGCCATTGAAACAGTACCAATTGACAAGGGCCACACCCATCCCGGGAGTTATCTCCTTCGATCCGAATGACGATATGCCAGGCTATGAGTACTTATCAACCTATAGTCGACAATGATTCTAAAGAGTTTTATTGACAATTCCATTGACAAGTTTCACACACATCCCGGGACTTTGCTCCCAAGATCGGAAAGAAGATAAGCCAGCCTATTGGTACTTATCACCCTATGGTAGATCATGATTCTACAAAGTTCCCATTAAAACTGTACCAATTGACAAGGGCCACACCCATCCCGGAACTTTCGCCCCGACGATCCGAATAAAGATAAGCCAGGCTATGGCTACTTATCAACCCATAGTAGATAATGATTCTACAAACTTCCCATGAAAACTGCACCAATTGACAAGGGTCACACCCATCTCGGCATATGCTCCTAAAATCTCAATGTTGAGCAAGCCTGGCTATCGATACTTATCAACCTTTGGTACATAATGATTCTACAAAGTTCCCCATGAAACTGTACCAATTGACAAGGGCCACACCCATTCCGGGACTTTGCTCCTACGATCCGAATAAAGACAAGCCAGGCTATCGATACTTATCAACCTATAGTAGATAATGATTCTACAAACTTCCCATTGAAACTGCACCAATTGACAAGGGCCACCCCTATCCCGGCATATGCTCCTAGAATCTCTATGTTGATCAAGCCTGGCTATGGCTACTTATCACCCTATGGTAGATCATGATTATACAAACTTCCCATAGAAACTGCACGAATTGACAAGGGTCACAACCATCCCGGCATATGCTCCTAGAATCTTAATGTTGAGCAAGCCTAGCTATTGATACTTATCAACCTATGGTATATAATGATTCTACAAAGTTCCCAATGAAACTGTTCCAATTGACAAGGGCCACACCCATCCAGGGACTTTGCTCCCACAATCCGAATGAAGACAAGCCAGTTTATCGATACTTATCAACCTATGGTACATAATGATTTTACAAAGTTCCCATTTAAATTGTAGCAATGTACAAGTGTCACACCCATTCCGGGACTTTGGTCCTTCGATCCGAATGACGATATGCCAGGCTATGAGTACTTATCAACCTATAGTCGACAATGATTCTAAAGAGTTCCTAACACATAATACATAATGACTCTACAAACATCCCATTGAAACTGCACCAATTGACAAGGGTCACACCCATCCCGGCATATCTCCTAGAATCTCTATGTTGAGCAAGCCTGGCTATCGATACTTATCAACCTATTGTACATATTGATTCCACAAAGTTCCCAATGAAACTGTACCAATTGACAAGGGCCACACCCATCCCGGGACTTTGCTCCTACAATTCGAATGAAGATATGCAAGGCTATCGATACTTATCGACCTATGGTAGATAATGATTTTACAAAGTTCCCATTGAAAAGTACCAATTGACAAAGTTCACACCCATCACGGGACTTTGATCTTACAATGCGAATGAAGACAATTCACGCTATCGATACTTATCAACCTTTGGTACATAATGATTCTACAAAGTTCCCAACGAAACTGTACCAATGTACAAGTGTCACACCCATCCCGGGACTTTGATTCCACAATCCGAATGAAGACAAGCCAGGTTATCGATACTTATCAACCTAAGGGGCATAATGATTCTACAAAGTTCCTATTGAAACTGTACCAATGTACAAGTGTCACACCCATCCCGGGACTTTGATTCCACAATCCGAATGAAGACAAGCCAGGTTATCGATACTTATGAACCTATGGTACATAATGATTTTACAAAGTGTCCATTGAAGCTGTACTAATTGGCAAGGATCACACTTATCCCAGGACTTTGCTCCTACGATCAAAATGAAGAATGGCATGGCTATGGGTACTTATCAACCTATGGTAGATAATGATTCCACAAAGTTCCCATTGAAAAATAACAAGTAGCAAAGGTCACACCCATCCCAGGATTTTGATCCCACAATCCGAATGAAGACATGCCAGGTTATCGATACTTATCAACCTATGTTACATAATGATTCTACTAAGTTCCGATTGAAACGGTACCAATTGACAATGGCCACACACATCTTGGGACTTTGCTCCTATGATCCTAATCAAGTCATGCCAAGATATGGATATTTATCAGCCTATGGTAGATCAGGATTCTACAAACTTCCCATTGAAACTGCACCAATTGCCAAGGGCCACACCCATTCCGGCATATGCTCCTAGAATCTCAATGTTGAGCAAGCCTGGCTATGGCTACTTATCACCCTATGGTAGATCATGATTCTACAAACTTTCCATTGGAACTGCACCAATTGACAAGGGTCACACCCATCCTGGGACTTTGCTCCTACGATCCGAATAAAGACATGCCAGGCATCGATACTTATCAACTTATGGTACATAATAATTCTACAACGTTCCTATTGAAACTGTACCAATTGACAAGGGCCACACCCATCCCGGGACTTTGCTCCTACGATCCGAATAAAGATAAGGCAGGCTATGGATACTTATTAACCTATGGTACATAATGACTCTACAAAGTTCCCATTGAAACAGTACCAATGTACAAGTTTCACACCCATTCCGGGACCTTGGTCCTTCGATCCGAATGACGATATGCCAGGCTATGAGTACTTATCAACCTATAGTCGACGATGATTCTAAAGAGTTCTATTGACAATTCCATTGACAAGTTTCACACACATCCTGGGACTTTGCTCCCAAGATTGGAAAGAAGATAAGCCAGCCTATTGGTACTTATCACCCTATGGTAGATCATGATTCTACAAAGTTCCCATTAAAACTGTACCAATTGACAAGGGCCACACCCATCCCGGGACTTTGCTCCTACGATCCGAATAAAGATAAGGCAGGCTATGGATACTTATTAACCTATGGTACATAATGACTCTACAAAGTTCCCATTGAAACAGTACCAATGTACAAGTTTCACACCCATTCCGGGACCTTGGTCCTTCGATCCGAATGACGATATGCCAGGCTATGAGTACTTATCAACCTATAGTCGACGATGATTCTAAAGAGTTCTATTGACAATTCCATTGACAAGTTTCACACACATCCTGGGACTTTGCTCCCAGGATTGGAAAGAAGATAAGCCAGCCTATTGGTACTTATCACCCTATGGTAGATCATGATTCTACAAAGTTCCCATTAAAACTGTACCAATTGACAAGGGTCACACCCATCCCGGCATATGCTTCTAGAATCTCTATTTTGATCAAGCCTGGCTATGGCTACTTATCACCCTATGGTAGATCATGATTATACAAACTTCCCATAGAAACTGCACCAATTGACAAGGGTCACAACCATCCCGGCATATGCTCCTAGAATCTCAATGTTGAGCAAGCCTGGCTATCGATACTTATCAAACTATGGTATATAATGATTCTACAAAGTTCCCAATGAAACTGTACCAATTGACAAGGGCCACACCCATCCAGGGACTTTGCTCCTACGATCCGAATAAAGACATGCCAGGCATCGATACTTATCAACTTATGGTACATAATGATTCTACAATGTTCCCCTTCAAAAGTACCAAATGACAAGGGTCACACCTATCCCGGGACTTTGATCCCACAATCCGAATGAAGACAAGCCAGTTTATCGATACTTATCAACCTATGGCACATAATGATTTTACAAAGTTCCCATTTAAATTGTAGCAATGTACAAGTGTCACACCCATTCCGGGACATTGGTCCTTCGATCCAAATGACGATATGCCAGGCTGTGAGTACTTATCAACCTATAGTCGATAATGATTCTAAAGAGTTCCTAACACAGAATACATAATGACTCTACAAACATCCCATTGAAACTGCACCAATTGACAAGGGTCACACCCATCCCGGCATATGCTCCTAGAATCTCTATGTTGAGCAAGCCTGGCTATCGATACTTATCAACCTATTGTACATATTGATTCTACAAACTTCCCATTGAAACTGCACCAATTGACAAGGGCCACACCCATCCCGGCATATGCTTCTAGAATCTCTATGTTGATCAAGCCTGGCTATGGCTACTTATCACCCTATGGTAGATCATGATTATACAAACTTCCCATAGAAACTGCACCAATTGACTACGGTCACAACCATCCCGGCATATGCTCCTAGAATCTCTATGTTGATCAAGCCTGGCTATGGCTACTTATCACCCTATGGTAGATCATGATTATACAAACTTCCCATAGAAACTGCAGCAATTGACAAGGGTCACAACCATCCCGGCATATGCTCCTAGAATCTCAATGTTGAGCAAGCCTGGCTATCGATACTTATCAACCTATTGTACATATTGATTCCACAAAGTTCCCAATGAAACTGTACCAATTGACAAGGGCCACACCCATCCCGGGACTTTGCTCCTACAATTCAAATGAAGATATGCCAGGCTATTGGTACTTATCGACCTATGGTAGATAATAATTCTACAAAGTTCCCCTTCAAAAGTACCAAATGACAAGGGTCACACCTATCCCGGGACTTTGATCCCACAATCCGAGTGAAGACAAGCCGGTTTATCGATACTTATCAACCTATGGTGAATAATGATTCTACAAAGTTCCCAATGAAACTGTACCAATTGACAAGGGCTACACCCATCCAGGGACTTTGCTCCTACGATCCGAATGAAGACATGCCAGGCACCGATACTTATCAACCTATGGTACATAATGATTCTACAAAGTTCCCCATGAAACTGTACCAATTGACAAGGGCCACACCCATTCCGGGACTTTGCTCCTACGATCCGAATAAAGATAAGGCAGGCTATCGATACTTATCAACCTATAGTAGATAATGATTCTACAAAGTTCCCATTGAAACAGTACCAAATGACAAGGGTCACCCCCATCCCGGGACTTTGCTGCTACGATCCTTATCAAGTCATGCCAAGATATGGCTATTTATCACCCTATGGTAGATCATGATTCTACAAACTTCCCATTGAAACTGCACCAATTGACAAGGGCCACACCCATCCCGGCATATGCTTCTAGAATCTCTATTTTGATCAAGCCTGGCTATGGCTACTTATCACCCTATGGTAGATCATGATTATACAAACTTCCCATAGAAACTGCACCAATTGACAAGGGTCACAACCATCCCGGCATATGCTCCTAGAATCTCAATGTTGAGCAAGCCTGGCTATCGATACTTATCAAACTATGGTATATAATGATTCTACAAAGTTCCCAATGAAACTGTACCAATTGACAAGGGCCACACCCATCCAGGGACTTTGCTCCTACGATCCGAATAAAGACATGCCAGGCATCGATACTTATCAACTTATGGTACATAATGATTCTACAATGTTCCCCTTCAAAAGTACCAAATGACAAGGGTCACACCTATCCCGGGACTTTGATCCCACAATCCGAATGAAGACAAGCCAGTTTATCGATACTTATCAACCTATGGCACATAATGATTTTACAAAGTTCCCATTTAAATTGTAGCAATGTACAAGTGTCACACCCATTCCGGGACCTTGGTCCTTCGATCCGAATGACGATATGCCAGGCTATGAGTACTTATCAACCTATAGTCGACAATGATTCTAAAGAGTTCCTAACACATAATACATAATGACTCTACAAACATCCCATTGAAACTGCACCAATTGACAAGGGTCACACCCATCCCGGCATATGCTCCTAGAATCTCTATGTTGAGCAAGCCTGGCTATCGATACTTATCAACCTATTGTACATATTGATTCTACAAACTTCCCATTGAAACTGCACCAATTGACAAGGGCCACACCCATCACGGCATATGCTTCTAGAATCTCTATGTTGATCAAGCCTGGCTATGGCTACTTATCACCCTATGGTAGATCATGATTATACAAACTTCCCATAGAAACTGCACCAATTGACTACGGTCACAACCATCCCGGCATATGGTCCTAGAATCTCAATGTTGAGCAAGCCTGGCTATCGATACTTATCAACCTATGGTACATAATGATTCTACAAAGTTCCCCATGAAACTGTACCAATTGACAAGGGCCACACCCATTCCGGGACTTTGCTCCTACGATCCGAATAAAGATAAGGCAGGCTATCGATACTTATCAACCTATAGTAGATAATGAATATACATAGTTCCCATTGAAACAGTACCAAATGACAAGGGTCACCCCCATCCCGGGACTTTGCTCCTACGATCCTTATCAAGTCATGCCAAGATATGGCTATTTATCACCGTATGGTAGATCATGATTCTACAAACTTCCAATTGAAACTGCACCAATTGACAAGGGCCACACCCATCCCGGCATATGCTCCTAGAATCTCTATGTTGATCAAGCCTGGCTATCGATACTTATCAACCTCTGGTATATAATGATTCTACAAAGTTCCCAATGAAACTGTACCAATTGACAAGGGCCATACCCATCCAGGGACTTTGCTCCTACGATCCGAATAAAGACATGCCAGGCTATGGCTACTTATCACCCTATGGTAGATCATGATTCTACAAACTTCCCATTGAAACTGCACCAATTGACAAGGGCCACACCCATCCCGGCATATGCTCCTAGAATCTCTATGTTGATCAAGCCTGGCTATGGCTACTTATCACCCTATGGTAGATCATGATTATACAAACTTCCCATAGAGACTGCACCAATTGACAAGGGTCACAACCATCCAGGCATATGCTCCTAGAATCTCAATGTTGAGCAAGCCTAGCTATCGATACTTATCAACCTATGGTATATAATGATTCTACAAAGTTCCCAATGAAACTGTACCAATTGACAAGGGCCACACCCATCCAGGGACTTTGCTCCTACGATTCGAATAAAGACATGCCAGGCATCGATACTTATCAACTTATGGTACATAATGATTCTACAAAGTTCCCCTTCAAAAGTACCAAATGACAAGGGTCACACCTATCCTGGGACTTTGATCCCACAATCCGAGTGAAGACAAGCCAGTTTATCGATACTTATCAACCTATGGTACATAATGATTTTACAAAGTTCCCATTTAAATTGTAGCAATGTACAAGTTTCACACCCATTCCGGGACCTTGGTCCTTCGATCCGAATGACGATATGCCAGGCTATGAGTACTTA
The DNA here is from genome assembly GCA_930367205.1 of Acanthosoma haemorrhoidale. Lineage (NCBI taxonomy): Eukaryota > Metazoa > Arthropoda > Insecta > Hemiptera > Acanthosomatidae > Acanthosoma > Acanthosoma haemorrhoidale. Next base: position 48,631 of record CAKNEZ010000014.1, read on the forward strand.
TCAACCTATAGTCGACAATGATTCTAAAGAGTTCCTAACACATAATACATAATGACTCTACAAACATCCCATTGAAACTGCACCAATTGACAAGGGTCACACCCATCCCGGCATATGCTCCTAGAATCTCTATGTTGAGCAAGCCTGGCTATCGATACTTATCAACCTATTGTACATATTGATTCTACAAACTTCCCATTGAAACTGCACCAATTGACAAGGGCCACACCCATCACGGCATATGCTTCTAGAATCTCTATGTTGATCAAGCCTGGCTATGGCTATTTATCACCCTATGGTAGATCATGATTATACAAACTTCCCATAGAAACTGCACCAATTGACTACGGTCAGAACCATCCCGGCATATGGTCCTAGAATCTCAATGTTGAGCAAGCCTGGCTATCGATACTTATCAACCTATGGTACATAATGATTCTACAAAGTTCCCCATGAAACTGTACCAATTGACAAGGGCCACACCCATTCCGGGACTTTGCTCCTACGATCCAAATAAAGATAAGGCAGGCTATCGATACTTATCAACCTATAGTAGATAATGATTCTACAAAGTTCCCATTGAAACAGTACCAAATGACTAGGGTCACCCCCATCCCGGGACTTTGCTCCTACGATCCTTATCAAGTCATGCCAAGATATGGCTATTTATCACCCTATGGTAGATCATGATTCTACAAACTTCCCATTGAAACTGCACCAATTGACAAGGGCCACACCCATCCCGGCATATGCTCCTAGAATCTCTATGTTGATCAAGCCTGGCTATGGCTACTTATCACCCTATGGTAGATCATGATTATACAAACTTCCCATAGAGACTGCACCAATTGACAAGGGTCACAACCATCCCGGCATATGCTCCTAGTATCTCAATGTTGAGCAAGCCTAGCTATCGATACTTATCAACCTATGGTATATAATGATTCTACAAAGTTCCCAATGAAACTGTACCAATTGACAAGGGCCACACCCATCCAGGGACTTTGCTCCTACGATTCGAATAAAGACATGCCAGGCATCGATACTTATCAACTTATGGTACATAATGATTCTACAAAGTTCCCCTTCAAAAGTACCAAATGACAAGGGTCACACCTATCCCGGGACTTTGATCCCACAATCCGAGTGAAGACAAGCCAGTTTATCGATACTTATCAACCTATGGTACATAATGATTTTACAAAGTTCCCATTTAAATTGTAGCAATGTACAAGTTTCACACCCATTCCGGGACCTCGGTCCTTCGATCCGAATGACGATATGCCAGGCTATGAGTACTTATCAACCTATAGTCGACAATGATTCTAAAGAGTTCCTAACACATAATACATAATGACTCTACAAACATCCCATTGAAACTGCACCAATTGACAAGGGTCACACCCATCCCGGCATATGCTCCTAGAATCTCTATGTTGAGCAAGCCTGGCTATCGATACTTATCAACCTATTGTACATATTGATTCTACAAACTTCCCATTGAAACTGCACCAATTGACAAGGGCCACACCCATCACGGCATATGCTTCTAGAATCTCTATGTTGATCAATCCTGGCTATGGCTACTTATCACCCTATGGTAGATCATGATTATACAAACTTCCCATAGAAACTGCACCAATTGACTACGGTCACAACCATCCCGGCATATGGTCCTAGAATCTCAATGTTGAGCAAGCCTGGCTATCGATACTTATCAACCTATGGTACATAATGATTCTACAAAGTTCCCCATGAAACTGTACCAATTGACAAGGGCCACACCCATTCCGGGACTTTGCTCCTACGATCCAAATAAAGATAAGGCAGGCTATCGATACTTATCAACCTATAGTAGATAATGATTCTACAAAGTTCCCATTGAAACAGTACCAAATGACTAGGGTCACCCCCATCCCGGGACTTTGCTCCTACGATCCTTATCAAGTCATGCCAAGATATGGCTATTTATCACCCTATGGTAGATCATGATTCTACAAACTTCCCATTGAAACTGCACCAATTGACAAGGGCCACACCCATCCCGGCATATGCTCCTAGAATCTCTATGTTGATCAAGCCTGGCTATGGCTACTTATCACCCTATGGTAGATCATGATTATACAAACTTCCCATAGAGACTGCACCAATTGACAAGGGTCACAACCATCCCGGCATATGCTCCTAGAATCTCAATGTTGAGCAAGCCTAGCTATCGATACTTATCAACCTATGGTATATAATGATTCTACAAAGTTCCCAATGAAACTGTACCAATTGACAAGGGCCACACCCATCCAGGGACTTTGCTCCTACGATTCGAATAAAGACATGCCAGGCATCGATACTTATCAACTTATGGTACATAATGATTCTACAAAGTTCCCCTTCAAAAGTACCAAATGACAAGGGTCACACCTATCCCGGGACTTTGATCCCACAATCCGAGTGAAGACAAGCCAGTTTATCGATACTTATCAACCTATGGTACATAATGATTTTACAAAGTTCCCATTTAAATTGTAGCAATGTACAAGTTTCACACCCATTCCGGGACCTTGGTCCTTCGATCCGAATGACGATATGCCAGGCTATGAGTACTTATCAACCTATAGTCGACAATGATTCTAAAGAGTTCCTAACACATAATACATAATGACTCTACAAACATCCCATTGAAACTGCACCAATTGACAAGGGTCACACCCATCCCGGCATATGCTCCTAGAATCTCTATGTTGAGCAAGCCTGGCTATCGATACTTATCAACCTATTGTACATATTGATTCTACAAACTTCCCATTGAAACTGCACCAATTGACAAGGGCCACACCCATCCCGGCATATGCTCCTAGAATCTCTATGTTGATCAAGCCTGGCTATGGCTACTTATCACCCTATGGTAGATCATGATTATACAAACTTCCCATAGAGACTGCACCAATTGACAAGGGTCACAACCATCTCGGCATATGCTCCTAGAATCTCAATGTTGAGCAAGCCTAGCTATCGATACTTATCAACCTATGGTATATAATGATTCTACAAAGTTCCCAATGAAACTGTACCAATTGACAAGGGCCACACCCATCCAGGGACTTTGCTCCTACGATCCGAATAAAGACATGCCAGGCATCGATACTTATCAACTTATGGTACATAATGATTCTACAAAGTTCCCCTTCAAAAGTACCAAATGACAAGGGTCACACCTATCCCGGGACTTTGATCCCACAATCCGAGTGAAGACAAGCCAGTTTATCGATACTTATCAAATTATGGTACATAATGATTTTACAAAGTTCCCATTTAAATTGTAGCAATGTACAAGTTTCACACCCATTCCGGGACCTTGGTCCTTCGATCCGAATGAAGACAATTCACGCTATCAATACTTATCAACCTTTGGTACATAATGATTCTACAAAGTTCCCAACGAAACTGTACCAATGTACAAGTGTCACACCCATCCCGGGACTTTGATTCCACAATCCAAATGAAGACAAGCCAGGTTATCGATACTTATCGACCTATGGTTGATAATGATTTTACAAAGTTCCCATTGAAAAGTACCAATTGACAAAGTTCACACCCATCACGGGACTTTGATCTTACAATCCGAATGAAGACAATTCACGCTATCAATACTTATCAACCTTTGGTACATAATGATTCTACAAAGTTCCCAACGAAACTGTACCAATGTACAAGTGTCACACCCATCCCGGGACTTTGATTCCACAATCCAAATGAAGACAAGCCAGGTTATCGATACTTATCAACCTAAGGGGCATAATGATTCTACAAAGTTCCTATTGAAACTGTACCAATGTACAAGTGTCACACCCATCCCGGGACTTTGATTCCACAATCCGAATGAAGACAAGCCAGGTTATCGATACTTATGAACCTATGGTACATAATGATTTTACAAAGTGTCCATTGAAGCTGTACTAATTGGCAAGGATCACACTTATCCCAGGACTTTGCTCCTACGATCCAAATGAAGAATGGCATGGCTATGGGTACTCATAAACCTATGGTAGATAATGATTCCACAAAGTTCCCATTGAAAAATACCAAGTAGCAAAGGTCACACCCATCCCAGGATTTTGATCCCACAATCCGAATGAAGACATGCCAGGTTATCGATACTTATCAACCTATGTTACATAATGATTCTACTAAGTTCCCATTGAAACGGTACCAATTGACAATGGCCACACACATCTTGGGACTTTGCTCCTATGATCCTAATCAAGTCATGCCAAGATATGGATATTTATCAGCCTATGGTAGATCAGGATTCTACAAACTTGCCATTGAAACTGCACCAATTGCCAAGGGCCACACCCATTCCGGCATATGCTCCTAGAATCTCAATGTTGAGCAAGCCTGGCTATGGCTACTTATCACCCTATGGTAGATCATGATTCTACAAACTTTCCATTGGAACTGCACCAATTGACAAGGGTCACACCCATCCTGGGACTTTGCTCCTACGATCCGAATAAAGACATGCCAGGCATCGATACTTATCAACTTATGGTATATAATAATTCTACAACGTTCCTATTGAAACTGTACCAATTGACAAGGGCCACACCCATCCCGGGACTTTGCTCCTACGATCCGAATAAAGATAAGGCAGGCTATGGATACTTATTAACCTATGGTACATAATGACTCTACAAAGTTGCCATTGAAACAGTACCAATTGACAAGGGCCACACCCATCCCGGGAGTTTGCTCCTTCGATCCGAATGACGATATGCCAGGCTATGAGTACTTATCAACCTATAGTCGACGATGATTCTAAAGAGTTCTATTGACAATTCCATTGACAAGTTTCACACACATCCTGGGACTTTGCTCCCAAGATTGGAAAGAAGATAAGCCAGCCTATTGGTACTTATCACCCTATGGTAGATCATGATTCTACAAAGTTCCCATTAAAACTGTACCAATTGACAAGGGTCACACCCATCCCGGCATATGCTTCTAGAATCTCTATGTTGATCAAGCCTGGCTATGGCTACTTATCACCCTATGGTAGATCATGATTATACAAACTTCCCATAGAAACTGCACCAATTGACAAGGGTCACAACCATCCCGGCATATGCTCCTAGAATCTCTATGTTGAGCAAGCCTGGCTATCGATACTTATCAACCTATGGTATATAATGATTCTACAAAGTTCCCAATGAAACTGTACCAATTGACAAGGGCCACACCCATCCAGGGACTTTGCTCCTACGATCCGAATAAAGACATGCCAGGCATCGATACTTATCAACTTATGGTACATAATGATTCTACAAAGTTCCCCTTCAAAAGTACCAAATGACAAGGGTCACACCTATCCCGGGACTTTGATCCCACAATCCGAGTGAAGACAAGCCAGTTTATCAATACTTATCAACCTATGGTACATAATGATTTTACAAAGTTCCCATTTAAATTGTAGCAATGTACAAGTTTCACACCCATTCCGGGACCTTGGTCCTTCGATCCGAATGAAGACAATTCACGCTATCAATACTTATCAACCTTTGGTACATAATGATTCTACAAAGTTCCCAACGAAACTGTACCAATGTACAAGTGTCACACCCATCCCGGGACTTTGATTCCACAATCCAAATGAAGACAAGCCAGGTTATCGATACTTATCGACCTATGGTTGATAATGATTTTACAAAGTTCCCATTGAAAAGTACCAATTGACAAAGTTCACACCCATCACGGGACTTTGATCTTACAATCCGAATGAAGACAATTCACGCTATCAATACTTATCAACCTTTGGTACATAATGATTCTACAAAGTTCCCAACGAAACTGTACCAATGTACAAGTTTCACACCCATCCCGGGACTTTGATTCCACAATCCAAATGAAGACAAGCCAGGTTATCGATACTTATCAACCTAAGGGGCATAATGATTCTACAAAGTTCCTATTGAAACTGTACCAATGTACAAGTGTCACACCCATCCCGGGACTTTGATTCCACAATCCGAATGAAGACAAGCCAGGTTATCGATACTTATGAACCTATGGTACATAATGATTTTACAAAGTGTCCATTGAAGCTGTACTAATTGGCAAGGATCACACTTATCCCAGGACTTTGCTCCTACGATCCAAATGAAGAATGGCATGGCTATGGCTACTTATCACCCTATGGTAGATCATGATTATACAAACTTCCCATAGAAACTGCACCAATTGACTACGGTCACAACCATCCCGGCATATGGTCCTAGAATCTCAATGTTGAGCAAGCCTGGCTATCGATACTTATCAACCTATGGTACATAATGATTCTACAAAGTTCCCCATGAAACTGTACCAATTGACAAGGGCCACACCCATTCCGGGACTTTGCTCCTACGATCCGAATAAAGATAAGGCAGGCTATCGATACTTATCAACCTATAGTAGATAATGAATATACATAGTTCCCATTGAAACAGTACCAAATGACAAGGGTCACCCCCATCCCGGGACTTTGCTCCTACGATCCTTATCAAGTCATGCCAAGATATGGCTATTTATCACCGTATGGTAGATCATGATTCTACAAACTTCCAATTGAAACTGCACCAATTGACAAGGGCCACACCCATCCCGGCATATGCTCCTAGAATCTCTATGTTGATCAAGCCTGGCTATCGATACTTATCAACCTCTGGTATATAATGATTCTACAAAGTTCCCAATGAAACTGTACCAATTGACAAGGGCCATACCCATCCAGGGACTTTGCTCCTACGATCCGAATAAAGACATGCCAGGCTATGGCTACTTATCACCCTATGGTAGATCATGATTATACAAACTTCCCATAGAAACTGCACCAATTGACTACGGTCACAACCATCCCGGCATATGGTCCTAGAATCTCAATGTTGAGCAAGCCTGGCTATCGATACTTATCAACCTATGGTACATAATGATTCTACAAAGTTCCCCATGAAACTGTACCAATTGACAAGGGCCACACCCATTCCGGGACTTTGCTCCTACGATCCGAATAAAGATAAGGCGGGCTATCGATACTTATCAACCTATAGTAGATAATGATTCTACAAAGTTCCCATTGAAACAGTACCAAATGACTAGGGTCACCCCCATCCCGGGACTTTGCTCCTACGATCCTTATCAAGTCATGCCAAGATATGGCTATTTATCACCCTATGGTAGATCATGATTCTACAAACTTCCCATTGAAACTGCACCAATTGACAAGGGCCACACCCATCCCGGCATATGCTCCTAGAATCTCTATGTTGATCAAGCCTGGCTATGGCTACTTATCACCCTATGGTAGATCATGATTATACAAACTTCCCATAGAGACTGCACCAATTGACAAGGGTCACAACCATCCAGGCATATGCTCCTAGAATCTCAATGTTGAGCAAGCCTAGCTATCGATACTTATCAACCTATGGTATATAATGATTCTACAAAGTTCCCAATGAAACTGTACCAATTGACAAGGGCCACACCCATCCAGGGACTTTGCTCCTACGATTCGAATAAAGACATGCCAGGCATCGATACTTATCAACTTATGGTACATAATGATTCTACAAAGTTCCCCTTCAAAAGTACCAAATGACAAGGGTCACACCTATCCTGGGACTTTGATCCCACAATCCGAGTGAAGACAAGCCAGTTTATCGATACTTATCAACCTATGGTACATAATGATTTTACAAAGTTCCCATTTAAATTGTAGCAATGTACAAGTTTCACACCCATTCCGGGACCTTGGTCCTTCGATCCGAATGACGATATGCCAGGCTATGAGTACTTATCAACCTATAGTCGACAATGATTCTAAAGAGTTCCTAACACATAATACATAATGACTCTACAAACATCCCATTGAAACTGCACCAATTGACAAGGGTCACACCCATCCCGGCATATGCTCCTAGAATCTCTATGTTGAGCAAGCCTGGCTATCGATACTTATCAACCTATTGTACATATTGATTCTACAAACTTCCCATTGAAACTGCACCAATTGACAAGGGCCACACCCATCACGGCATATGCTTCTAGAATCTCTATGTTGATCAAGCCTGGCTATGGCTATTTATCACCCTATGGTAGATCATGATTATACAAACTTCCCATAGAAACTGCACCAATTGACTACGGTCAGAACCATCCCGGCATATGGTCCTAGAATCTCAATGTTGAGCAAGCCTGGCTATCGATACTTATCAACCTATGGTACATAATGATTCTACAAAGTTCCCCATGAAACTGTACCAATTGACAAGGGCCACACCCATTCCGGGACTTTGCTCCTACGATCCAAATAAAGATAAGGCAGGCTATCGATACTTATCAACCTATAGTAGATAATGATTCTACAAAGTTCCCATTGAAACAGTACCAAATGACTAGGGTCACCCCCATCCCGGGACTTTGCTCCTACGATCCTTATCAAGTCATGCCAAGATATGGCTATTTATCACCCTATGGTAGATCATGATTCTACAAACTTCCCATTGAAACTGCACCAATTGACAAGGGCCACACCCATCCCGGCATATGCTCCTAGAATCTCTATGTTGATCAAGCCTGGCTATGGCTACTTATCACCCTATGGTAGATCATGATTATACAAACTTCCCATAGAGACTGCACCAATTGACAAGGGTCACAACCATCCCGGCATATGCTCCTAGTATCTCAATGTTGAGCAAGCCTAGCTATCGATACTTATCAACCTATGGTATATAATGATTCTACAAAGTTCCCAATGAAACTGTACCAATTGACAAGGGCCACACCCATCCAGGGACTTTGCTCCTACGATTCGAATAAAGACATGCCAGGCATCGATACTTATCAACTTATGGTACATAATGATTCTACAAAGTTCCCCTTCAAAAGTACCAAATGACAAGGGTCACACCTATCCCGGGACTTTGATCCCACAATCCGAGTGAAGACAAGCCAGTTTATCGATACTTATCAACCTATGGTACATAATGATTTTACAAAGTTCCCATTTAAATTGTAGCAATGTACAAGTTTCACACCCATTCCGGGACCTCGGTCCTTCGATCCGAATGACGATATGCCAGGCTATGAGTACTTATCAACCTATAGTCGACAATGATTCTAAAGAGTTCCTAACACATAATACATAATGACTCTACAAACATCCCATTGAAACTGCACCAATTGACAAGGGTCACACCCATCCCGGCATATGCTCCTAGAATCTCTATGTTGAGCAAGCCTGGCTATCGATACTTATCAACCTATTGTACATATTGATTCTACAAACTTCCCATTGAAACTGCACCAATTGACAAGGGCCACACCCATCACGGCATATGCTTCTAGAATCTCTATGTTGATCAATCCTGGCTATGGCTACTTATCACCCTATGGTAGATCATGATTATACAAACTTCCCATAGAAACTGCACCAATTGACTACGGTCACAACCATCCCGGCATATGGTCCTAGAATCTCAATGTTGAGCAAGCCTGGCTATCGATACTTATCAACCTATGGTACATAATGATTCTACAAAGTTCCCCATGAAACTGTACCAATTGACAAGGGCCACACCCATTCCGGGACTTTGCTCCTACGATCCAAATAAAGATAAGGCAGGCTATCGATACTTATCAACCTATAGTAGATAATGATTCTACAAAGTTCCCATTGAAACAGTACCAAATGACTAGGGTCACCCCCATCCCGGGACTTTGCTCCTACGATCCTTATCAAGTCATGCCAAGATATGGCTATTTATCACCCTATGGTAGATCATGATTCTACAAACTTCCCATTGAAACTGCACCAATTGACAAGGGCCACACCCATCCCGGCATATGCTCCTAGAATCTCTATGTTGATCAAGCCTGGCTATGGCTACTTATCACCCTATGGTAGATCATGATTATACAAACTTCCCATAGAGACTGCACCAATTGACAAGGGTCACAACCATCCCGGCATATGCTCCTAGAATCTCAATGTTGAGCAAGCCTAGCTATCGATACTTATCAACCTATGGTATATAATGATTCTACAAAGTTCCCAATGAAACTGTACCAATTGACAAGGGCCACACCCATCCAGGGACTTTGCTCCTACGATTCGAATAAAGACATGCCAGGCATCGATACTTATCAACTTATGGTACATAATGATTCTACAAAGTTCCCCTTCAAAAGTACCAAATGACAAGGGTCACACCTATCCCGGGACTTTGATCCCACAATCCGAGTGAAGACAAGCCAGTTTATCGATACTTATCAACCTATGGTACATAATGATTTTACAAAGTTCCCATTTAAATTGTAGCAATGTACAAGTTTCACACCCATTCCGGGACCTTGGTCCTTCGATCCGAATGACGATATGCCAGGCTATGAGTACTTATCAACCTATAGTCGACAATGATTCTAAAGAGTTCCTAACACATAATACATAATGACTCTACAAACATCCCATTGAAACTGCACCAATTGACAAGGGTCACACCCATCCCGGCATATGCTCCTAGAATCTCTATGTTGAGCAAGCCTGGCTATCGATACTTATCAACCTATTGTACATATTGATTCTACAAACTTCCCATTGAAACTGCACCAATTGACAAGGGCCACACCCATCCCGGCATATGCTCCTAGAATCTCTATGTTGATCAAGCCTGGCTATGGCTACTTATCACCCTATGGTAGATCATGATTATACAAACTTCCCATAGAGACTGCACCAATTGACAAGGGTCACAACCATCTCGGCATATGCTCCTAGAATCTCAATGTTGAGCAAGCCTAGCTATCGATACTTATCAACCTATGGTATATAATGATTCTACAAAGTTCCCAATGAAACTGTACCAATTGACAAGGGCCACACCCATCCAGGGACTTTGCTCCTACGATCCGAATAAAGACATGCCAGGCATCGATACTTATCAACTTATGGTACATAATGATTCTACAAAGTTCCCCTTCAAAAGTACCAAATGACAAGGGTCACACCTATCCCGGGACTTTGATCCCACAATCCGAGTGAAGACAAGCCAGTTTATCGATACTTATCAAATTATGGTACATAATGATTTTACAAAGTTCCCATTTAAATTGTAGCAATGTACAAGTTTCACACCCATTCCGGGACCTTGGTCCTTCGATCCGAATGAAGACAATTCACGCTATCAATACTTATCAACCTTTGGTACATAATGATTCTACAAAGTTCCCAACGAAACTGTACCAATGTACAAGTGTCACACCCATCCCGGGACTTTGATTCCACAATCCAAATGAAGACAAGCCAGGTTATCGATACTTATCGACCTATGGTTGATAATGATTTTACAAAGTTCCCATTGAAAAGTACCAATTGACAAAGTTCACACCCATCACGGGACTTTGATCTTACAATCCGAATGAAGACAATTCACGCTATCAATACTTATCAACCTTTGGTACATAATGATTCTACAAAGTTCCCAACGAAACTGTACCAATGTACAAGTGTCACACCCATCCCGGGACTTTGATTCCACAATCCAAATGAAGACAAGCCAGGTTATCGATACTTATCAACCTAAGGGGCATAATGATTCTACAAAGTTCCTATTGAAACTGTACCAATGTACAAGTGTCACACCCATCCCGGGACTTTGATTCCACAATCCGAATGAAGACAAGCCAGGTTATCGATACTTATGAACCTATGGTACATAATGATTTTACAAAGTGTCCATTGAAGCTGTACTAATTGGCAAGGATCACACTTATCCCAGGACTTTGCTCCTACGATCCAAATGAAGAATGGCATGGCTATGGGTACTCATAAACCTATGGTAGATAATGATTCCACAAAGTTCCCATTGAAAAATACCAAGTAGCAAAGGTCACACCCATCCCAGGATTTTGATCCCACAATCCGAATGAAGACATGCCAGGTTATCGATACTTATCAACCTATGTTACATAATGATTCTACTAAGTTCCCATTGAAACGGTACCAATTGACAATGGCCACACACATCTTGGGACTTTGCTCCTATGATCCTAATCAAGTCATGCCAAGATATGGATATTTATCAGCCTATGGTAGATCAGGATTCTACAAACTTGCCATTGAAACTGCACCAATTGCCAAGGGCCACACCCATTCCGGCATATGCTCCTAGAATCTCAATGTTGAGCAAGCCTGGCTATGGCTACTTATCACCCTATGGTAGATCATGATTCTACAAACTTTCCATTGGAACTGCACCAATTGACAAGGGTCACACCCATCCTGGGACTTTGCTCCTACGATCCGAATAAAGACATGCCAGGCATCGATACTTATCAACTTATGGTATATAATAATTCTACAACGTTCCTATTGAAACTGTACCAATTGACAAGGGCCACACCCATCCCGGGACTTTGCTCCTACGATCCGAATAAAGATAAGGCAGGCTATGGATACTTATTAACCTATGGTACATAATGACTCTACAAAGTTGCCATTGAAACAGTACCAATTGACAAGGGCCACACCCATCCCGGGAGTTTGCTCCTTCGATCCGAATGACGATATGCCAGGCTATGAGTACTTATCAACCTATAGTCGACGATGATTCTAAAGAGTTCTATTGACAATTCCATTGACAAGTTTCACACACATCCTGGGACTTTGCTCCCAAGATTGGAAAGAAGATAAGCCAGCCTATTGGTACTTATCACCCTATGGTAGATCATGATTCTACAAAGTTCCCATTAAAACTGTACCAATTGACAAGGGTCACACCCATCCCGGCATATGCTTCTAGAATCTCTATTTTGATCAAGCCTGGCTATGGCTACTTATCACCCTATGGTAGATCATGATTATACAAACTTCCCATAGAAACTGCACCAATTGACAAGGGTCACAACCATCCCGGCATATGCTCCTAGAATCTCAATGTTGAGCAAGCCTGGCTATCGATACTTATCAACCTATGGTATATAATGATTCTACAAAGTTCCCATTGAAACTGTACCAATTGACAAGGGCCACACCCATCCAGGGACTTTGCTCCTACGATCCGAATAAAGACATGCCAGGCATCGATACTTATCAACTTATGGTACATAATGATTCTACAAAGTTCCCCTTCAAAAGTACCAAATGACAAGGGTCACACCTATCCCGGGACTTTGATCCCACAATCCGAGTGAAGACAAGCCAGGTTATCGATACTTATCAACCTATGGTACATAATGATTTTACAAAGTTCCCATTTAAATTGTAGCAATGTACAAGTTTCACACCCATTCCGGGACCTTGGTCCTTCGATCCGAATGAAGACAATTCACGCTATCAATACTTATCAACCTTTGGTACATAATGATTCTACAAAGTTCCCAACGAAACTGTACCAATGTACAAGTGTCACACCCATCCCGGGACTTTGATTCCACAATCCAAATGAAGACAAGCCAGGTTATCGATACTTATCGACCTATGGTTGATAATGATTTTACAAAGTTCCCATTGAAAAGTACCAATTGACAAAGTTCACACCCATCACGGGACTTTGATCTTACAATCCGAATGAAGACAATTCACGCTATCAATACTTATCAACCTTTGGTACATAATGATTCTACAAAGTTCCCAACGAAACTGTACCAATGTACAAGTTTCACACCCATCCCGGGACTTTGATTCCACAATCCAAATGAAGACAAGCCAGGTTATCGATACTTATCAACCTAAGGGGCATAATGATTCTACAAAGTTCCTATTGAAACTGTACCAATGTACAAGTGTCACACCCATCCCGGGACTTTGATTCCACAATCCGAATGAAGACAAGCCAGGTTATCGATACTTATGAACCTATGGTACATAATGATTTTACAAAGTGTCCATTGAAGCTGTACTAATTGGCAAGGATCACACTTATCCCAGGACTTTGCTCCTACGATCCAAATGAAGAATGGCATGGCTATGGCTACTTATCACCCTATGGTAGATCATGATTATACAAACTTCCCATAGAAACTGCACCAATTGACTACGGTCACAACCATCCCGGCATATGGTCCTAGAATCTCAATGTTGAGCAAGCCTGGCTATCGATACTTATCAACCTATGGTACATAATGATTCTACAAAGTTCCCCATGAAACTGTACCAATTGACAAGGGCCACACCCATTCCGGGACTTTGCTCCTACGATCCGAATAAAGATAAGGCAGGCTATCGATACTTATCAACCTATAGTAGATAATGATTCTACAAAGTTCCCATTGAAACAGTACCAAATGACTAGGGTCACCCCCATCCCGGGACTTTGCTCCTACGATCCTTATCAAGTCATGCCAAGATATGGCTATTTATCACCCTATGGTAGATCATGATTCTACAAACTTCCCATTGAAACTGCACCAATTGACAAGGGCCACACCCATCCCGGCATATGCTCCTAGAATCTCTATGTTGATCAAGCCTGGCTATGGCTACTTATCACCCTATGGTAGATCATGATTATACAAACTTCCCATTGAAACTGCACCAATTGACAAGGGTCACAACCATCCCGGCATATGCTCCTAGAATCTCAATGTTGAGCAAGCCTAGCTATCGATACTTATCAACCTATGGTATATAATGATTCTACAAAGTTCCCAATGAAACTGCACCAATTGACAAGGGCCACACCCATCCAGGGACTTTGCTCCTACGATTCGAATAAAGACATGCCAGGCATCGATACTTATCAACTTATGGTACATAATGATTCTACAAAGTTCCCCTTCAAAAGTACCAAATGACAAGGGTCACACCTATCCCGGGACTTTGATCCCACAATCCGAGTGAAGACAAGCCAGTTTATCGATACTTATCAACCTATGGTACATAATGATTTTACAAAGTTCCCATTTAAATTGTAGCAATGTACAAGTTTCACACCCATTCCGGGACCTTGGTCCTTCGATCCGAATGACGATATGCCAGGCTATGAGTACTTATCAACCTATAGTCGACAATGATTCTAAAGAGTTCCTAACACATAATACATAATGACTCTACAAACATCCCATTGAAACTGCACCAATTGACAAGGGTCACACCCATCCCGGCATATGCTCCTAGAATCTCTATGTTGAGCAAGCCTGGCTATCGATACTTATCAACCTATTGTACATATTGATTCTACAAACTTCCCATTGAAACTGCACCAATTGACAAGGGCCACACCCATCACGGCATATGCTTCTAGAATCTCTATGTTGATCAAGCCTGGCTATGGCTACTTATCACCCTATCGTAGATCATGATTATACAAACTTCCCATAGAAACTGCACCAATTGACTACGGTCACAACCATCCCGGCATATGGTCCTAGAATCTCAATGTTGAGCAAGCCTGGCTATCGATACTTATCAACCTATGGTACATAATGATTCTACAAAGTTCCCCATGAAACTGTACCAATTGACAAGGGCCACACCCATTCCGGGACTTTGCTCCTACGATCCGAATAAAGATAAGGCAGGCTATCGATACTTATCAACCTATAGTAGATAATGATTCTACAAAGTTCCCATTGAAACAGTACCAAATGACAAGGGTCACCCCCATCCCGGGACTTTGCTCCTACGATCCTTATCAAGTCATGCCAAGATATGGCTATTTATCACCCTATGGTAGATCATGATTCTACAAACTTCCCATTGAAACTGCACCAATTGACAAGGGCCACACCCATCCCGGCATATGCTCCTAGAATCTCTATGTTGATCAAGCCTGGCTATGGCTACTTATCACCCTATGGTAGATCATGATTATACAAACTTCCCATAGAGACTGCACCAATTGACAAGGGTCACAACCATCTCGGCATATGCTCCTAGAATCTCAATGTTGAGCAAGCCTAGCTATCGATACTTATCAACCTATGGTATATAATGATTCTACAAAGTTCCCAATGAAACTGTACCAATTGACAAGGGCCACACCCATCCAGGGACTTTGCTCCTACGATCCGAATAAAGACATGCCAGGCATCGATACTTATCAACTTATGGTACATAATGATTCTACAAAGTTCCCAACGAAACTGTACCAATGTACAAGTGTCACACCCATCCCGGGACTTTGATTCCACAATCCAAATGAAGACAAGCCAGGTTATCGATACTTATCGACCTATGGTTGATAATGATTTTACAAAGTTCCCATTGAAAAGTACCAATTGACAAAGTTCACACCCATCACGGGACTTTGATCTTACAATCCGAATGAAGACAATTCACGCTATCAATACTTATCAACCTTTGGTACATAATGATTCTACAAAGTTCCCAACGAAACTGTACCAATGTACAAGTGTCACACCCATCCCGGGACTTTGATTCCACAATCCAAATGAAGACAAGCCAGGTTATCGATACTTATCAACCTAAGGGGCATAATGATTCTACAAAGTTCCTATTGAAACTGTACCAATGTACAAGTGTCACACCCATCCCGGGACTTTGATTCCACAATCCGAATGAAGACAAGCCAGGTTATCGATACTTATGAACCTATGGTACATAATGATTTTACAAAGTGTCCATTGAAGCTGTACTAATTGGCAAGGATCACACTTATCCCAGGACTTTGCTCCTACGATCCAAATGAAGAATGGCATGGCTATGGCTACTTATCACCCTATGGTAGATCATGATTATACAAACTTCCCATAGAAACTGCACCAATTGACTACGGTCACAACCATCCCGGCATATGGTCCTAGAATCTCAATGTTGAGCAAGCCTGGCTATCGATACTTATCAACCTATGGTACATAATGATTCTACAAAGTTCCCCATGAAACTGTACCAATTGACAAGGGCCACACCCATCCCGGGACTTTGCTCCTACGATCCGAATAAAGATAAGGCAGGCTATGGATACTTATTAACCTATGGTACATAATGACTCTACAAAGTTGCCATTGAAACAGTACCAATTGACAAGGGCCACACCCATCCCGGGAGTTTGCTCCTTCGATCCGAATGACGATATGCCAGGCTATGAGTACTTATCAACCTATAGTCGACGATGATTCTAAAGAGTTCTATTGACAATTCCATTGACAAGTTTCACACACATCCTGGGACTTTGTTCCCAAGATTGGAAAGAAGATAAGCCAGCCTATTGGTACTTATCACCCTATGGTAGATCATGATTCTACAAAGTTCCCATTAAAACTGTACCAATTGACAAGGGTCACACCCATCCCGGCATATGCTTCTAGAATCTCTATTTTGATCAAGCCTGGCTATGGCTACTTATCACCCTATGGTAGATCATGATTATACAAACTTCCCATAGAAACTGCACCAATTGACAAGGGTCACAACCATCCCGGCATATGCTCCTAGAATCTCAATGTTGAGCAAGCCTGGCTATCGATACTTATCAACCTATGGTATATAATGATTCTACAAAGTTCCCAATGAAACTGCACCAATTGACAAGGGCCACACCCATCCAGGGACTTTGCTCCTACGATCCGAATAAAGACATGCCAGGCATCGATACTTATCAACTTATGGTACATAATGATTCTACAAAGTTCCCCTTCAAAAGTACCAAATGACAAGGGTCACACCTATCCCGGGACTTTGATCCCACAATCCGAGTGAAGACAAGCCAGTTTATCAATACTTATCAACCTATGGTACATAATGATTTTACAAAGTTCCCATTTAAATTGTAGCAATGTACAAGTTTCACACCCATTCCGGGACCTTGGTCCTTCGATCCGAATGAAGACAATTCACGCTATCAATACTTATCAACCTTTGGTACATAATGATTCTACAAAGTTCCCAACGAAACTGTACCAATGTACAAGTGTCACACCCATCCCGGGACTTTGATTCCACAATCCAAATGAAGACAAGCCAGGTTATCGATACTTATCGACCTATGGTTGATAATGATTTTACAAAGTTCCCATTGAAAAGTACCAATTGACAAAGTTCACACCCATCACGGGACTTTGATCTTACAATCCGAATGAAGACAATTCACGCTATCAATACTTATCAACCTTTGGTACATAATGATTCTACAAAGTTCCCAACGAAACTGTACCAATGTACAAGTGTCACACCCATCCCGGGACTTTGATTCCACAATCCAAATGAAGACAAGCCAGGTTATCGATACTTATCAACCTAAGGGGCATAATGATTCTACAAAGTTCCTATTGAAACTGTACCAATGTACAAGTGTCACACCCATCCCGGGACTTTGATTCCACAATCCGAATGAAGACAAGCCAGGTTATCGATACTTATGAACCTATGGTACATAATGATTTTACAAAGTGTCCATTGAAGCTGTACTAATTCGCAAGGATCACACTTATCCCAGGACTTTGCTCCTACGATCCAAATGAAGAATGGCATGGCTATGGCTACTTATCACCCTATGGTAGATCATGATTATACAAACTTCCCATAGAAACTGCACCAATTGACTACGGTCACAACCATCCCGGCATATGGTCCTAGAATCTCAATGTTAAGCAAGCCTGGCTATCGATACTTATCAACCTATGGTACATAATGATTCTACAAAGTTCCCCATGAAACTGTACCAATTGACAAGGGCCACACCCATCCCGGGACTTTGCTCCTACGATCCGAATAAAGATAAGGCAGGCTATGGATACTTATTAACCTATGGTACATAATGACTCTACAAAGTTGCCATTGAAACAGTACCAATTGACAAGGGCCACACCCATCCCGGGAGTTTGCTCCTTCGATCCGAATGACGATATGCCAGGCTATGAGTACTTATCAACCTATAGTCGACGATGATTCTAAAGAGTTCTATTGACAATTCCATTGACAAGTTTCACACACATCCTGGGACTTTGCTCCCAAGATTGGAAAGAAGATAAGCCAGCCTATTGGTACTTATCACCCTATGGTAGATCATGATTCTACAAAGTTCCCATTAAAACTGTACCAATTGACAAGGGTCACACCCATCCCGGCATATGCTTCTAGAATCTCTATTTTGATCAAGCCTGGCTATGGCTACTTATCACCCTATGGTAGATCATGATTATACAAACTTCCCATAGAAACTGCACCAATTGACAAGGGTCACAACCATCCCGGCATATGCTCCTAGAATCTCAATGTTGAGCAAGCCTGGCTATCGATACTTATCAACCTATGGTATATAATGATTCTACAAAGTTCCCAATGAAACTGTACCAATTGACAAGGGCCACACCCATCCAGGGACTTTGCTCCTACGATCCGAATAAAGACATGCCAGGCATCGATACTTATCAACTTATGGTACATAATGATTCTACAAAGTTCCCCTTCAAAAGTACCAAATGACAAGGGTCACACCTATCCCGGGACTTTGATCCCACAATCCGAGTGAAGACAAGCCAGTTTATCAATACTTATCAACCTATGGTACATAATGATTTTACAAAGTTCCCATTTAAATTGTAGCAATGTACAAGTTTCACACCCATTCCGGGACCTTGGTCCTTCGATCCGAATGAAGACAATTCACGCTATCAATACTTATCAACCTTTGGTACATAATGATTCTACAAAGTTCCCAACGAAACTGTACCAATGTACAAGTGTCACAACCATTCCGGGACTTTGATTCCACAATCCAAATGAAGACAAGCCAGGTTATCGATACTTATCGACCTATGGTTGATAATGATTTTACAAAGTTCCCATTGAAAAGTACCAATTGACAAAGTTCACACCCATCACGGGACTTTGATCTTACAATCCGAATGAAGACAATTCACGCTATCAATACTTATCAACCTTTGGTACATAATGATTCTACAAAGTTCCCAACGAAACTGTACCAATGTACAAGTGTCACAACCATCCCGGGACTTTGATTCCACAATCCAAATGAAGACAAGCCAGGTTATCGATACTTATCGACCTATGGTTGATAATGATTTTACAAAGTTCCCATTGAAAAGTACCAATTGACAAAGTTCACACCCATCACGGGACTTTGATCTTACAATCCGAATGAAGACAATTCACGCTATCAATACTTATCAACCTTTGGTACATAATGATTCTACAAAGTTCCCAACGAAACTGTACCAATGTACAAGTGTCACACCCATCCCGGGACTTTGATTCCACAATCCAAATGAAGACAAGCCAGGTTATCGATACTTATCAACCTAAGGGGCATAATGATTCTACAAAGTTCCTATTGAAACTGTACCAATGTACAAGTGTCACACCCATCCCGGGACTTTGATTCCACAATCCGAATGAAGACAAGCCAGGTTATCGATACTTATGAACCTATGGTACATAATGATTTTACAAAGTGTCCATTGAAGCTGTACTAATTGGCAAGGATCACACTTATCCCAGGACTTTGCTCCTACGATCCAAATGAAGAATGGCATGGCTATGGCTACTTATCACCCTATGGTAGATCATGATTATACAAACTTCCCATAGAAACTGCACCAATTGACTACGGTCACAACCATCCCGGCATATGGTCCTAGAATCTCAATGTTGAGCAAGCCTGGCTATCGATACTTATCAACCTATGGTACATAATGATTCTACAAAGTTCCCCATGAAACTGTACCAATTGACAAGGGCCACACCCATTCCGGGACTTTGCTCCTACGATCCGAATAAAGATAAGGCAGGCTATCGATACTTATCAACCTATAGTAGATAATGATTCTACAAAGTTCCCATTGAAACAGTACCAAATGACTAGGGTCACCCCCATCCCGGGACTTTGCTCCTACGATCCTTATCAAGTCATGCCAAGATATGGCTATTTATCACCCTATGGTAGATCATGATTCTACAAACTTCCCATTGAAACTGCACCAATTGACAAGGGCCACACCCATCCCGGCATATGCTCCTAGAATCTCTATGTTGATCAAGCCTGGCTATGGCTACTTATCACCCTATGGTAGATCATGATTATACAAACTTCCCATAGAGACTGCACCAATTGACAAGGGTCACAACCATCCCGGCATATGCTCCTAGAATCTCAATGTTGAGCAAGCCTAGCTATCGATACTTATCAACCTATGGTATATAATGATTCTACAAAGTTCCCAATGAAACTGTACCAATTGACAAGGGCCACACCCATCCAGGGACTTTGCTCCTACGATTCGAATAAAGACATGCCAGGCATCGATACTTATCAACTTATGGTACATAATGATTCTACAAAGTTCCCCTTCAAAAGTACCAAATGACAAGGGTCACACCTATCCCGGGACTTTGATCCCACAATCCGAGTGAAGACAAGCCAGTTTATCGATACTTATCAACCTATGGTACATAATGATTTTACAAAGTTCCCATTTAAATTGTAGCAATGTACAAGTTTCACACCCATTCCGGGACCTTGGTCCTTCGATCCGAATGACGATATGCCAGGCTATGAGTACTTATCAACCTATAGTCGACAATGATTCTAAAGAGTTCCTAACACATAATACATAATGACTCTACAAACATCCCATTGAAACTGCACCAATTGACAAGGGTCACACCCATCCCGGCATATGCTCCTAGAATCTCTATGTTGAGCAAGCCTGGCTATCGATACTTATCAACCTATTGTACATATTGATTCTACAAACTTCCCATTGAAACTGCACCAATTGACAAGGGCCACACCCATCACGGCATATGCTTCTAGAATCTCTATGTTGATCAAGCCTGGCTATGGCTACTTATCACCCTATGGTAGATCATGATTATACAAACTTCCCATAGAAACTGCACCAATTGACTACGGTCACAACCATCCCGGCATATGGTCCTAGAATCTCAATGTTGAGCAAGCCTGGCTATCGATACTTATCAACCTATGGTACATAATGATTCTACAAAGTTCCCCATGAAACTGTACCAATTGACAAGGGCCACACCCATTCCGGGACTTTGCTCCTACGATCCGAATAAAGATAAGGCAGGCTATCGATACTTATCAGCCTATAGTAGATAATGATTCTACAAAGTTCCCATTGAAACAGTACCAAATGACAAGGGTCACCCCCATCCCGGGACTTTGCTCCTACGATCCTTATCAAGTCATGCCAAGATATGGCTATTTATCACCCTATGGTAGATCATGATTATACAAACTTCCCATAGAGACTGCACCAATTGACAAGGGTCACAACCATCTCGGCATATGCTCCTAGAATCTCAATGTTGAGCAAGCCTAGCTATCGATACTTATCAACCTATGGTATATAATGATTCTACAAAGTTCCCAATGAAACTGTACCAATTGACAAGGGCCACACCCATCCAGGGACTTTGCTCCTACGATCCGAATAAAGACATGCCAGGCATCGATACTTATCAACTTATGGTACATAATGATTCTACAAAGTTCCCCTTCAAAAGTACCAAATGACAAGGGTCACACCCATCCCGGGACTTTGATTCCACAATCCGAGTGAAGACAAGCCAGTTTATCGATACTTATCAAATTATGGTACATAATGATTTTACAAAGTGTCCATTGAAGCTGTACTAATTGGCAAGGATCACACTTATCCCAGGACTTTGCTCCTACGATCCAAATGAAGAATGGCATGGCTATGGGTACTCATAAACCTATGGTAGATAATGATTCCACAAAGTTCCCATTGAAAAATACCAAGTAGCAAAGGTCACACCCATCCCAGGATTTTGATCCTACAATCCGAATGAAGACATGCCAGGTTATCGATACTTATCAACCTATGTTACATAATGATTCTACTAAGTTCCCATTGAAACGGTACCAATTGACAATGGCCACACACATCTTGGGACTTTGCTCCTATGATCCTAATCAAGTCATGCCAAGATATGGATATTTATCAGCCTATGGTAGATCAGGATTCTACAAACTTGCCATTGAAACTGCACCAATTGCCAAGGGCCACACCCATTCCGGCATATGCTCCTAGAATCTCAATGTTGAGCAAGCCTGGCTATGGCTACTTATCACCCTATGGTAGATCATGATTCTACAAACTTTCCATTGGAACTGCACCAATTGACAAGGGTCACACCCATCCTGGGACTTTGCTCCTACGATCCGAATAAAGACATGCCAGGCATCGATACTTATCAACTTATGGTATATAATAATTCTACAACGTTCCTATTGAAACTGTACCAATTGACAAGGGCCACACCCATCCCGGGACTTTGCTCCTACGATCCGAATAAAGATAAGGCAGGCTATGGATACTTATTAACCTATGGTACATAATGACTCTACAAAGTTGCCATTGAAACAGTACCAATTGACAAGGGCCACACCCATCCCGGGAGTTTGCTCCTTCGATCCGAATGACGATATGCCAGGCTATGAGTACTTATCAACCTATAGTCGACGATGATTCTAAAGAGTTCTATTGACAATTCCATTGACAAGTTTCACTCACATCCTGGGACTTTGCTCCCAAGATTGGAAAGAAGATAAGCCAGCCTATTGGTACTTATCACCCTATGGTAGATCATGATTCTACAAAGTTCCCATTAAAACTGTACCAATTGACAAGGGTCACACCCATCCCGGCATATGCTTCTAGAATCTCTATTTTGATCAAGCCTGGCTATGGCTACTTATCACCCTATGGTAGATCATGATTATACAAACTTCCCATAGAAACTGCACCAATTGACAAGGGTCACAACCATCCCGGCATATGCTCCTAGAATCTCAATGTTGAGCAAGCCTGGCTATCGATACTTATCAACCTATGGTATATAATGATTCTACAAAGTTCCCAATGAAACTGTACCAATTGACAAGGGCCACACCCATCCAGGGACTTTGCTCCTACGATCCGAATAAAGACATGCCAGGCATCGATACTTATCAACTTATGGTACATAATGATTCTACAAAGTTCCCCTTCAAAAGTACCAAATGACAAGGGTCACACCTATCCCGGGACTTTGATCCCACAATCCGAGTGAAGACAAGCCAGTTTATCAATACTTATCAACCTATGGTACATAATGATTTTACAAAGTTCCCATTTAAATTGTAGCAATGTACAAGTTTCACACCCATTCCGGGACCTTGGTCCTTCGATCCGAATGAAGACAATTCACGCTATCAATACTTATCAACCTTTGGTACATAATGATTCTACAAAGTTCCCAACGAAACTGTACCAATGTACAAGTGTCACACCCATCCCGGGACTTTGATTCCACAATCCAAATGAAGACAAGCCAGGTTATCGATACTTATCGACCTATGGTTGATAATGATTTTACAAAGTTCCCATTGAAAAGTACCAATTGACAAAGTTCACACCCATCACGGGACTTTGATCTTACAATCCGAATGAAGACAATTCACGCTATCAATACTTATCAACCTTTGGTACATAATGATTCTACAAAGTTCCCAACGAAACTGTACCAATGTACAAGTGTCACACCCATCCCGGGACTTTGATTCCACAATCCAAATGAAGACAAGCCAGGTTATCGATACTTATCAACCTAAGGTGCATAATGATTCTACAAAGTTCCTATTGAAACTGTACCAATGTACAAGTGTCACACCCATCCCGGGACTTTGATTCCACAATCCGAATGAAGACAAGCCAGGTTATCGATACTTATGAACCTATGGTACATAATGATTTTACAAAGTGTCCATTGAAGCTGTACTAATTGGCAAGGATCACACTTATCCCAGGACTTTGCTCCTACGATCCAAATGAAGAATGGCATGGCTATGGCTACTTATCACCCTATGGTAGATCATGATTATACAAACTTCCCATAGAAACTGCACCAATTGACTACGGTCACAACCATCCCGGCATATGGTCCTAGAATCTCAATGTTGAGCAAGCCTGGCTATCGATACTTATCAACCTATGGTACATAATGATTCTACAAAGTTCCCCATGAAACTGTACCAATTGACAAGGGCCACACCCATCCCGGGACTTTGCTCCTACGATCCGAATAAAGATAAGGCAGGCTATGGATACTTATTAACCTATGGTACATAATGACTCTACAAAGTTGCCATTGAAACAGTACCAATTGACAAGGGCCACACCCATCCCGGGAGTTTGCTCCTTCGATCCGAATGACGATATGCCAGGCTATGAGTACTTATCAACCTATAGTCGACGATGATTCTAAAGAGTTCTATTGACAATTCCATTGACAAGTTTCACACACATCCTGGGACTTTGCTCCCAAGATTGGAAAGAAGATAAGCCAGCCTATTGGTACTTATCACCCTATGGTAGATCATGATTCTACAAAGTTCCCATTAAAACTGTACCAATTGACAAGGGTCACACCCATCCCGGCATATGCTTCTAGAATCTCTATTTTGATCAAGCCTGGCTATGGCTACTTATCACCCTATGGTAGATCATGATTATACAAACTTCCCATAGAAACTGCACCAATTGACAAGGGTCACAACCATCCCGGCATATGCTCCTAGAATCTCAATGTTGAGCAAGCCTGGCTATCGATACTTATCAACCTATGGTATATAATGATTCTACAAAGTTCCCAATGAAACTGTACCAATTGACAAGGGCCACACCCATCCAGGGACTTTGCTCCTACGATCCGAATAAAGACATGCCAGGCATCGATACTTATCAACTTATGGTACATAATGATTCTACAAAGTTCCCCTTCAAAAGTACCAAATGACAAGGGTCACACCTATCCCGGGACTTTGATCCCACAATCCGAGTGAAGACAAGCCAGTTTATCAATACTTATCAACCTATGGTACATAATGATTTTACAAAGTTCCCATTTAAATTGTAGCAATGTACAAGTTTCACACCCATTCCGGGACCTTGGTCCTTCGATCCGAATGAAGACAATTCACGCTATCAATACTTATCAACCTTTGGTACATAATGATTCTACAAAGTTCCCAACGAAACTGTACCAATGTACAAGTGTCACACCCATCCCGGGACTTTGATTCCACAATCCAAATGAAGACAAGCCAGGTTATCGATACTTATCGACCTATGGTTGATAATGATTTTACAAAGTTCCCATTGAAAAGTACCAATTGACAAAGTTCACACCCATCACGGGACTTTGATCTTACAATCCGAATGAAGACAATTCACGCTATCAATACTTATCAACCTTTGGTACATAATGATTCTACAAAGTTCCCAACGAAACTGTACCAATGTACAAGTGTCACACCCATCCCGGGACTTTGATTCCACAATCCAAATGAAGACAAGCCAGGTTATCGATACTTATCAACCTAAGGGGCATAATGATTCTACAAAGTTCCTATTGAAACTGTACCAATGTACAAGTGTCACACCCATCCCGGGACTTTGATTCCACAATCCGAATGAAGACAAGCCAGGTTATCGATACTTATGAACCTATGGTACATAATGATTTTACAAAGTGTCCATTGAAGCTGTACTAATTGGCAAGGATCACACTTATCCCAGGACTTTGCTCCTACGATCCAAATGAAGAATGGCATGGCTATGGCTACTTATCACCCTATGGTAGATCATGATTATACAAACTTCCCATAGTAACTGCACCAATCGACTACGGTCACAACCATCCCGGCATATGGTCCTAGAATCTCAATGTTGAGCAAGCCTGGCTATCGATACTTATCAACCTATGGTACATAATGATTCTACAAAGTTCCCCATGAAACTGTACCAATTGACAAGGGCCACACCCATTCCGGGACTTTGCTCCTACGATCCGAATAAAGATAAGGCAGGCTATCGATACTTATCAACCTATAGTAGATAATGATTCTACAAAGTTCCCATTGAAACAGTACCAAATGACTAGGGTCACCCCCATCCCGGGACTTTGCTCCTACGATCCTTATCAAGTCATGCCAAGATATGGCTATTTATCACCCTATGGTAGATCATGATTCTACAAACTTCCCATTGAAACTGCACCAATTGACAAGGGCCACACCCATCCCGGCATATGCTCCTAGAATCTCTATGTTGATCAAGCCTGGCTATGGCTACTTATCACCCTATGGTAGATCATGATTATACAAACTTCCCATAGAGACTGCACCAATTGACAAGGGTCACAACCATCCCGGCATATGCTCCTAGAATCTCAATGTTGAGCAAGCCTAGCTATCGATACTTATCAACCTATGGTATATAATGATTCTACAAAGTTCCCAATGAAACTGTACCAATTGACAAGGGCCACACCCATCCAGGGACTTTGCTCCTACGATTCGAATAAAGACATGCCAGGCATCGATACTTATCAACTTATGGTACATAATGATTCTACAAAGTTCCCCTTCAAAAGTACCAAATGACAAGGGTCACACCTATCCCGGGACTTTGATCCCACAATCCGAGTGAAGACAAGCCAGTTTATCGATACTTATCAACCTATGGTACATAATGATTTTACAAAGTTCCCATTTAAATTGTAGCAATGTACAAGTTTCACACCCATTCCGGGACATTGGTCCTTCGATCCGAATGACGATATGCCAGGCTATGAGTACTTATCAACCTATAGTCGACAATGATTCTAAAGAGTTCCTAACACATAATACATAATGACTCTACAAACATCCCATTGAAACTGCACCAATTGACAAGGGTCACACCCATCCCGGCATATGCTCCTAGAATCTCTATGTTGAGCAAGCCTGGCTATCGATACTTATCAACCTATTGTACATATTGATTCTACAAACTTCCCATTGAAACTGCACCAATTGACAAGGGCCACACCCATCACGGCATATGCTTCTAGAATCTCTATGTTGATCAAGCCTGGCTATGGCTACTTATCACCCTATGGTAGATCATGATTATACAAACTTCCCAT
This sequence comes from Acanthosoma haemorrhoidale, assembly GCA_930367205.1. NCBI lineage: Eukaryota > Metazoa > Arthropoda > Insecta > Hemiptera > Acanthosomatidae > Acanthosoma > Acanthosoma haemorrhoidale. The sequence continues at coordinate 76,586 of CAKNEZ010000014.1, forward strand.
AGAAACTGCACCAATTGACTACGGTCACAACCATCCCGGCATATGGTCCTAGAATCTCAATGTTGAGCAAGCCTGGCTATCGATACTTATCAACCTATGGTACATAATGATTCTACAAAGTTCCCCATGAAACTGTACCAATTGACAAGGGCCACACCCATTCCGGGACTTTGCTCCTACGATCCGAATAAAGATAAGGCAGGCTATCGATACTTATCAACCTATAGTAGATAATGATTCTACAAAGTTCCCATTGAAACAGTACCAAATGACAAGGGTCACCCCCATCCCGGGACTTTGCTCCTACGATCCTTATCAAGTCATGCCAAGATATGGCTATTTATCACCCTATGGTAGATCATGATTCTACAAACTTCCCATTGAAACTGCACCAATTGACAAGGGCCACACCCATCCCGGCATATGCTCCTAGAATCTCTATGTTGATCAAGCCTGGCTATGGCTACTTATCACCCTATGGTAGATCATGATTATACAAACTTCCCATAGAGACTGCACCAATTGACAAGGGTCACAACCATCTCGGCATATGCTCCTAGAATCTCAATGTTGAGCAAGCCTAGCTATCGATACTTATCAACCTATGGTATATAATGATTCTACAAAGTTCCCAATGAAACTGTACCAATTGACAAGGGCCACACCCATCCAGGGACTTTGCTCCTACGATCCGAATAAAGACATGCCAGGCATCGATACTTATCAACTTATGGTACATAATGATTCTACAAAGTTCCCAACGAAACTGTACCAATGTACAAGTGTCACACCCATCCCGGGACTTTGATTCCACAATCCAAATGAAGACAAGCCAGGTTATCGATACTTATCGACCTATGGTTGATAATGATTTTACAAAGTTCCCATTGAAAAGTACCAATTGACAAAGTTCACACCCATCACGGGACTTTGATCTTACAATCCGAATGAAGACAATTCACGCTATCAATACTTATCAACCTTTGGTACATAATGATTCTACAAAGTTCCCAACGAAACTGTACCAATGTACAAGTGTCACACCCATCCCGGGACTTTGATTCCACAATCCAAATGAAGACAAGCCAGGTTATCGATACTTATCAACCTAAGGGGCATAATGATTCTACAAAGTTCCTATTTAAACTGTACCAATGTACAAGTGTCACACCCATCCCGGGACTTTGATTCCACAATCCGAATGAAGACAAGCCAGGTTATCGATACTTATGAACCTATGGTACATAATGATTTTACAAAGTGTCCATTGAAGCTGTACTAATTGGCAAGGATCACACTTATCCCAGGACTTTGCTCCTACGATCCAAATGAAGAATGGCATGGCTATGGCTACTTATCACCCTATGGTAGATCATGATTATACAAACTTCCCATAGAAACTGCACCAATTGACTACGGTCACAACCATCCCGGCATATGGTCCTAGAATCTCAATGTTGAGCAAGCCTGGCTATCGATACTTATCAACCTATGGTACATAATGATTCTACAAAGTTCCCCATGAAACTGTACCAATTGACAAGGGCCACACCCATCCCGGGACTTTGCTCCTACGATCCGAATAAAGATAAGGCAGGCTATGGATACTTATTAACCTATGGTACATAATGACTCTACAAAGTTGCCATTGAAACAGTACCAATTGACAAGGGCCACACCCATCCCGGGAGTTTGCTCCTTCGATCCGAATGACGATATGCCAGGCTATGAGTACTTATCAACCTATAGTCGACGATGATTCTAAAGAGTTCTATTGACAATTCCATTGACAAGTTTCACACACATCCTGGGACTTTGCTCCCAAGATTGGAAAGAAGATAAGCCAGCCTATTGGTACTTATCACCCTATGGTAGATCATGATTCTACAAAGTTCCCATTAAAACTGTACCAATTGACAAGGGTCACACCCATCCCGGCATATGCTTCTAGAATCTCTATTTTGATCAAGCCTGGCTATGGCTACTTATCACCCTATGGTAGATCATGATTATACAAACTTCCCATAGAAACTGCACCAATTGACAAGGGTCACAACCATCCCGGCATATGCTCCTAGAATCTCAATGTTGAGCAAGCCTGGCTATCGATACTTATCAACCTATGGTATATAATGATTCTACAAAGTTCCCAATGAAACTGCACCAATTGACAAGGGCCACACCCATCCAGGGACTTTGCTCCTACGATCCGAATAAAGACATGCCAGGCATCGATACTTATCAACTTATGGTACATAATGATTCTACAAAGTTCCCCTTCAAAAGTACCAAATGACAAGGGTCACACCTATCCCGGGACTTTGATCCCACAATCCGAGTGAAGACAAGCCAGTTTATCAATACTTATCAACCTATGGTACATAATGATTTTACAAAGTTCCCATTTAAATTGTAGCAATGTACAAGTTTCACACCCATTCCGGGACCTTGGTCCTTCGATCCGAATGAAGACAATTCACGCTATCAATACTTATCAACCTTTGGTACATAATGATTCTACAAAGTTCCCAACGAAACTGTACCAATGTACAAGTGTCACACCCATCCCGGGACATTGATTCCACAATCCAAATGAAGACAAGCCAGGTTATCGATACTTATCGACCTATGGTTGATAATGATTTTACAAAGTTCCCATTGAAAAGTACCAATTGACAAAGTTCACACCCATCACGGGACTTTGATCTTACAATCCGAATGAAGACAATTCACGCTATCAATACTTATCAACCTTTGGTACATAATGATTCTACAAAGTTCCCAACGAAACTGTACCAATGTACAAGTGTCACACCCATCCCGGGACTTTGATTCCACAATCCAAATGAAGACAAGCCAGGTTATCGATACTTATCAACCTAAGGGGCATAATGATTCTACAAAGTTCCTATTGAAACTGTACCAATGTACAAGTGTCACACCCATCCCGGGACTTTGATTCCACAATCCGAATGAAGACAAGCCAGGTTATCGATACTTATGAACCTATGGTACATAATGATTTTACAAAGTGTCCATTGAAGCTGTACTAATTGGCAAGGATCACACTTATCCCAGGACTTTGCTCCTACGATCCAAATGAAGAATGGCATGGCTATGGCTACTTATCACCCTATGGTAGATCATGATTATACAAACTTCCCATAGAAACTGCACCAATTGACTACGGTCACAACCATCCCGGCATATGGTCCTAGAATCTCAATGTTAAGCAAGCCTGGCTATCGATACTTATCAACCTATGGTACATAATGATTCTACAAAGTTCCCCATGAAACTGTACCAATTGACAAGGGCCACACCCATCCCGGGACTTTGCTCCTACGATCCGAATAAAGATAAGGCAGGCTATGGATACTTATTAACCTATGGTACATAATGACTCTACAAAGTTGCCATTGAAACAGTACCAATTGACAAGGGCCACACCCATCCCGGGAGTTTGCTCCTTCGATCCGAATGACGATATGCCAGGCTATGAGTACTTATCAACCTATAGTCGACGATGATTCTAAAGAGTTCTATTGACAATTCCATTGACAAGTTTCACACACATCCTGGGACTTTGCTCCCAAGATTGGAAAGAAGATAAGCCAGCCTATTGGTACTTATCACCCTATGGTAGATCATGATTCTACAAAGTTCCCATTAAAACTGTACCAATTGACAAGGGTCACACCCATCCCGGCATATGCTTCTAGAATCTCTATTTTGATCAAGCCTGGCTATGGCTACTTATCACCCTATGGTAGATCATGATTATACAAACTTCCCATAGAAACTGCACCAATTGACAAGGGTCACAACCATCCCGGCATATGCTCCTAGAATCTCAATGTTGAGCAAGCCTGGCTATCGATACTTATCAACCTATGGTATATAATGATTCTACAAAGTTCCCAATGAAACTGTACCAATTGACAAGGGCCACACCCATCCAGGGACTTTGCTCCTACGATCCGAATAAAGACATGCCAGGCATCGATACTTATCAACTTATGGTGCATAATGATTCTACAAAGTTCCCCTTCAAAAGTACCAAATGACAAGGGTCACACCTATCCCGGGACTTTGATCCCACAATCCGAGTGAAGACAAGCCAGTTTATCAATACTTATCAACCTATGGTACATAATGATTTTACAAAGTTCCCATTTAAATTGTAGCAATGTACAAGTTTCACACCCATTCCGGGACCTTGGTCCTTCGATCCGAATGAAGACAATTCACGCTATCAATACTTATCAACCTTTGGTACATAATGATTCTACAAAGTTCCCAACGAAACTGTACCAATGTACAAGTGTCACACCCATCCCGGGACTTTGATTCCACAATCCAAATGAAGACAAGCCAGGTTATCGATACTTATCGACCTATGGTTGATAATGATTTTACAAAGTTCCCATTGAAAAGTACCAATTGACAAAGTTCACACCCATCACGGGACTTTGATCTTACAATCCGAATGAAGACAATTCACGCTATCAATACTTATCAACCTTTGGTACATAATGATTCTACAAAGTTCCCAACGAAACTGTACCAATGTACAAGTGTCACACCCATCCCGGGACTTTGATTCCACAATCCAAATGAAGACAAGCCAGGTTATCGATACTTATCAACCTAAGGGGCATAATGATTCTACAAAGTTCCTATTGAAACTGTACCAATGTACAAGGGTCACACCCATCCCGGGACTTTGATTCCACAATCCGAATGAAGACAAGCCAGGTTATCGATACTTATGAACCTATGGTACATAATGATTTTACAAAGTGTCCATTGAAGCTGTACTAATTGGCAAGGATCACACTTATCCCAGGACTTTGCTCCTACGATCCAAATGAAGAATGGCATGGCTATGGCTACTTATCACCCTATGGTAGATCATGATTATACAAACTTCCCATAGAAACTGCACCAATTGACTACGGTCACAACCATCCCGGCATATGGTCCTAGAATCTCAATGTTGAGCAAGCCTGGCTATCGATACTTATCAACCTATGGTACATAATGATTCTACAAAGTTCCCCATGAAACTGTACCAATTGACAAGGGCCACACCCATTCCGGGACTTTGCTCCTACGATCCGAATAAAGATAAGGCAGGCTATCGATACTTATCAACCTATAGTAGATAATGATTCTACAAAGTTCCCATTGAAACAGTACCAAATGACTAGGGTCACCCCCATCCCGGGACTTTGCTCCTACGATCCTTATCAAGTCATGCCAAGATATGGCTATTTATCACCCTATGGTAGATCATGATTCTACAAACTTCCCATTGAAACTGCACCAATTGACAAGGGCCACACCCATCCCGGCATATGCTCCTAGAATCTCTATGTTGATCAAGCCTGGCTATGGCTACTTATCACCCTATGGTAGATCATGATTATACAAACTTCCCATAGAGACTGCACCAATTGACAAGGGTCACAACCATCCCGGCATATGCTCCTAGAATCTCAATGTTGAGCAAGCCTAGCTATCGATACTTATCAACCTATGGTATATAATGACTCTACAAAGTTCCCAATGAAACTGTACCAATTGACAAGGGCCACACCCATCCAGGGACTTTGCTCCTACGATTCGAATAAAGACATGCCAGGCATCGATACTTATCAACTTATGGTACATAATGATTCTACAAAGTTCCCCTTCAAAAGTACCAAATGACAAGGGTCACACCTATCCCGGGACTTTGATCCCACAATCCGAGTGAAGACAAGCCAGTTTATCGATACTTATCAACCTATGGTACATAATGATTTTACAAAGTTCCCATTTAAATTGTAGCAATGTACAAGTTTCACACCCATTCCGGGACCTTGGTCCTTCGATCCGAATGACGATATGCCAGGCTATGAGTACTTATCAACCTATAGTCGACAATGATTCTAAAGAGTTCCTAACACATAATACATAATGACTCTACAAACATCCCATTGAAACTGCACCAATTGACAAGGGTCACACCCATCCCGGCATATGCTCCTAGAATCTCTATGTTGAGCAAGCCTGGCTATCGATACTTATCAACCTATTGTACATATTGATTCTACAAACTTCCCATTGAAACTGCACCAATTGACAAGGGCCACACCCATCACGGCATATGCTTCTAGAATCTCTATGTTGATCAAGCCTGGCTATGGCTACTTATCACCCTATGGTAGATCATGATTATACAAACTTCCCATAGAAACTGCACCAATTGACTACGGTCACAACCATCCCGGCATATGGTCCTAGAATCTCAATGTTGAGCAAGCCTGGCTATCGATACTTATCAACCTATGGTACATAATGATTCTACAAAGTTCCCCATGAAACTGTACCAATTGACAAGGGCCACACCCATTCCGGGACTTTGCTCCTACGATCCGAATAAAGATAAGGCAGGCTATCGATACTTATCAACCTATAGTAGATAATGATTCTACAAAGTTCCCATTGAAACAGTACCAAATGACAAGGGTCACCCCCATCCCGGGACTTTGCTCCTACGATCCTTATCAAGTCATGCCAAGATATGGCTATTTATCACCCTATGGTAGATCATGATTCTACAAACTTCCCATTGAAACTGCACCAATTGACAAGGGCCACACCCATCCCGGCATATGCTCCTAGAATCTCTATGTTGATCAAGCCTGGCTATGGCTACTTATCACCCTATGGTAGATCATGATTATACAAACTTCCCATAGAGACTGCACCAATTGACAAGGGTCACAACCATCTCGGCATATGCTCCTAGAATCTCAATGTTGAGCAAGCCTAGCTATCGATACTTATCAACCTATGGTATATAATGATTCTACAAAGTTCCCAATGAAACTGTACCAATTGACAAGGGCCACACCCATCCAGGGACTTTGCTCCTACGATCCGAATAAAGACATGCCAGGCATCGATACTTATCAACTTATGGTACATAATGATTCTACAAAGTTCCCCTTCAAAAGTACCAAATGACAAGGGTCACACCTATCCCGGGACTTTGATCCCACAATCCGAGTGAAGACAAGCCAGTTTATCGATACTTATCAAATTATGGTACATAATGATTTTACAAAGTTCCCATTTAAATTGTAGCAATGTACAAGTTTCACACCCATTCCGGGACCTTGGTCCTTCGATCCGAATGAAGACAATTCACGCTATCAATACTTATCAACCTTTGGTACATAATGATTCTACAAAGTTCCCAACGAAACTGTACCTATGTACAAGTGTCACACCCATCCCGGGACTTTGATTCCACAATCCGAATGAAGACAAGCCAGGCTATCGATACTTATCAACCTATGGTGCATAATGATTCTACAAAGTTCCTTTTGAAACTGTACCTATGTACAAGTGTCACACCCATCCTGGGACTTTGATTCCACAATCCGAATGAAGACAAGCCAGGTTATCGATACTTATCAACCTATGGTACATAATGATTCTACAAAGTTCCCATTGAAACAATACCAATTGACAACGGCCACACCCATCCTGGGACTTTGCTCCTACGATCCAAATGAAGAATTGCATGGCTATGGGTACTTATCAACCTATGGTAGATAATGATTCTATAAAGTTCCCGTTGAAACGGTTTCAATTGACAATGGCCACACACATCTTGGGACTTTGCTCCTATGATTCTAATCAAGTCATGCCAAGATATGGATATTTATCAGCCTATGGTAGATCATGATTCTACAAACTTCCCAATGAAACTGTACCAATTGACAAGGGCCACAACCATCCTGGGACTTTGCTCCTACGATCCAAATAAAGATAAGGAAGGCTATGGATACTTATTAACCTATGGTACATAATGACTCTACAAAGTTGCCATTGAAACAGTACCAATTGACAAGGGCCACACCCATCCCGGGAGTTCGCTCCTTCGATCCGAATGACGATATGCCAGGCTATGAGTACTTATAACCCTATAGTCGACAATGATTCTAAAGAGTTCTATTGACAATTCCATTGACAAGTTTCACACACATCCCGGGACTTTGCTCCTAAGATCGAAAAGAAGATAAGCCAGCCTATTGGTACTTATCACCCTATGGTAGATCATGATTCCACAAACTTCCCATGAAAACTGCACCAATTGACAAGGGTCACACCCATCTCGGTATATGCTCCTAGAATCTCTATGTTGAGCAAGCTTGGCTATCGATACTTATCAACCTATTGTACATATTGATTCTACAAAGTTCCCAATGAAACTGTACCAATTGACAAGGGCCACACCCATCCCGGGACTTTGCTCCTACGATTCGAATGAAGATATGCCAGGCTATTGGTACTTATCAACCTATGGTAGATAATGATTTTACAAAGTTCCCATTGAAAAGTACCGATTGACAAAGTTCACACCCATCACGGGACTTTGATCTTACAATCCGAATGAAGACAATTCACGCTATCGATACTTATCAACCTTTGGTACATAATGATTCTACAAAGTTCCCAACGAAACTGTACCTATGTACAAGTGTCACACCCATCCCGGGACTTTGATTCCACAATCCGAATGAAGACAAGCCAGGTTATCGATACTTATCAACCTATGGTGCATAATGATTCTACAAAGTTCCTATTGAAACTGTACCAATGTACAAGTGTCACACCCATCCCGGGACTTTGATTCCCCAATCCGAATGAAGACAAGCCAGGTTATCGATACTTATCAACCTATGGTACATAATGATTCTACAAAGTTCCCATTGAAACAATACCAATTGACAACGGCCACACCCGTCCTGGGACTTTGCTCCTACGATCCAAATGAAAAATTGCATGGCTATGGGTACTTATCAACCTATGGTAGATAATGATTCTATAAAGTTCCAATTGAAACGGTTTCAATTGACAATGGCCACACACATCTTGGGACTTTGCTCCTATGATTCTAATCAAGTCATGCCAAGATATGGATATTTATCAGCCTATGGTAGATCATGATTCTACAAACTTCCCATTGAAACTGCACCAATTGACAAGGGCCACACCCATCCCGGCATATGCTCCTAGAATCTCAATGTTGAGCAAGCCTGGCTATCGATACTTATCAAACTATGGTATATAATGATTCTACAAAGTTCCCAATGAAACTGTACCAATTGACAAGGGCCACACCCATCCTGGGACTTTGCTCCTACGATCCGAATAAAGACATGCCAGGCATCGATACTTATCAACTTACGGTACATAATAATTCTACAAAGTTCCTATTGAAACTGTACCAATTGACAAGGGTCACCCCCATCCCGGGACTTTGCTCCTACGATCCGAATAAAGACAAGCCAGGCTATCGATACTTATCAACCTATAGTAGATAATGATTCTACAAAGTTCCCATTGAAACAGTACTAAATGACAAGGGTCACACGCATCTCGGCATATGCTCTTAAAATCTCTATGTTGAGCAAGCCTGGCTATTGATACTTATCAACCTATGGTACATAATGATTCTACAAAGTTCCCATAGAGACTGCACCAATTGACAAGGGTCACAACCATCCCGGCATATGCTCCTAGAATCTCAATGTTGAGCAAGCCTAGCTATCGATACTTATCAACCTATGGTATATAATGATTCTACAAAGTTCCCAATGAAACTGTACCAATTGACAAGGGCCACACCCATCACGGGACTTTGCTCCTACGATCCGAATAAAGACATGCCAGGCATCGATACTTAATAACTTATGGTACATAATAATTCTACAACGTTCCTATTGAAACTGTACCAATTGACAAGGGCCACACCCATCCCGGGACTTTGCTCCTACGATCCGAATAAAGATAACCCAGGCTATCGATACTTATCAACCTATAGTAGATGATGATTCTACAAAGTTCCCATTGAAACAGTACCAAATGACAAGGGTCACCCCCATCCCGGGACTTTGCTCCTACGATCCTTATCAAGTCATGCCAAGATATGGCTATTTATCACCCTATGGTAGATTATGATTCTACAAACTTCCCATTGAAACTGCACCAATTGACAAGGGCCACACCCATCCCGGCATATGCTCCTAGAATCTCTATGTTGATCAAGCCGGGCTATGGCTACTTATCACCCTATGGTAGATCATGATTATACAAACTTCCCATAGAAACTGCACCAATTGACAAGGGTCACAACCATCCCGGCATATGCTCCTAGAATCTCAATGTTGAGCAAGCCTAGCTATCGATACTTATTAACCTATGGTATATAATGATTCTACAAAGTTCCCAATGAAACTGTACCAATTGACAAGGGCCACACCCATCACGGGACTTTGATCTTACAATCCGAATGAAGACAATTCACGCTATCGATACTTATCAACCTTTGGTACATAATGATTCTACAAAGTTCCCAACGAAACTGTACCTATGTACAAGTGTCACACCCATCCCGGGACTTTGATTCCACAATCCGAATGAAGACAAGCCAGGTTATCGATACTTATCAACCTATGGTGCATAATGATTCTACAAAGTTCCTATTGAAACTGTACCAATGTACAAGTGTCACACCCATCCCGGGACTTTGATTCCCCAATCCGAATGAAGACAAGCCAGGTTATCGATACTTATCAACCTATGGTACATAATGATTCTACAAAGTTCCCATTGAAACAATACCAATTGACAACGGCCACACCCGTCCTGGGACTTTGCTCCTACGATCCAAATGAAAAATTGCATGGCTATGGGTACTTATCAACCTATGGTAGATAATGATTCTATAAAGTTCCAATTGAAACGGTTTCAATTGACAATGGCCACACACATCTTGGGACTTTGCTCCTATGATTCTAATCAAGTCATGCCAAGATATGGATATTTATCAGCCTATGGTAGATCATGATTCTACAAACTTCCCATTGAAACTGCACCAATTGACAAGGGCCACACCCATCCCGGCATATGCTCCTAGAATCTCAATGTTGAGCAAGCCTGGCTATCGATACTTATCAAACTATGGTATATAATGATTCTACAAAGTTCCCAATGAAACTGTACCAATTGACAAGGGCCACACCCATCCTGGGACTTTGCTCCTACGATCCGAATAAAGACATGCCAGGCATCGATACTTATCAACTTACGGTACATAATAATTCTACAAAGTTCCTATTGAAACTGTACCAATTGACAAGGGTCACCCCCATCCCGGGACTTTGCTCCTACGATCCGAATAAAGACAAGCCAGGCTATCGATACTTATCAACCTATAGTAGATAATGATTCTACAAAGTTCCCATTGAAACAGTACTAAATGACAAGGGTCACACGCATCTCGGCATATGCTCTTAAAATCTCTATGTTGAGCAAGCCTGGCTATTGATACTTATCAACCTATGGTACATAATGATTCTACAAAGTTCCCATAGAGACTGCACCAATTGACAAGGGTCACAACCATCCCGGCATATGCTCCTAGAATCTCAATGTTGAGCAAGCCTAGCTATCGATACTTATCAACCTATGGTATATAATGATTCTACAAAGTTCCCAATGAAACTGTACCAATTGACAAGGGCCACACCCATCACGGGACTTTGCTCCTACGATCCGAATAAAGACATGCCCGGCATCGATACTTAATAACTTATGGTACATAATAATTCTACAACGTTCCTATTGAAACTGTACCAATTGACAAGGGCCACACCCATCCCGGGACTTTGCTCCTACGATCCGAATAAAGATAACCCAGGCTATCGATACTTATCAACCTATAGTAGATGATGATTCTACAAAGTTCCCATTGAAACAGTACCAAATGACAAGGGTCACCCCCATCCCGGGACTTTGCTCCTACGATCCTTATCAAGTCATGCCAAGATATGGCTATTTATCACCCTATGGTAGATTATGATTCTACAAACTTCCCATTGAAACTGCACCAATTGACAAGGGCCACACCCATCCCGGCATATGCTCCTAGAATCTCTATGTTGATCAAGCCGGGCTATGGCTACTTATCACCAAATGGTAGATCATGATTATACAAACTTCCCATAGAAACTGCACCAATTGACAAGGGTCACAACCATCCCGGCATATGCTCCTAGAATCTCAATGTTGAGCAAGCCTAGCTATCGATACTTATTAACCTATGGTATATAATGATTCTACAAAGTTCCCAATGAAACTGTACCAATTGACAAGGGCCACACCCATCCAGGGACTTTGCTCCTACGATCCGAATAAAGACATGCCAGGCATCGATACTTATCAACTTATGGTACATAATGATTCTACAAAGTTCCCCTTCAAAAGTAACAAATGACAAGGGTGACACCTATCCCGGGTCTTGATCCCACAATCCGAATGAAGACAAGCCAGTTTATCGATACTTATCAACCTATGGCACATAATGATTTTACAAAGTTCCCATTTAAATTGTAGCAATGTACAAGTGTCACACCCATTCCGGGACATTGGTCCTTCGATCCAAATGACGATATGCCAGGCTGTGAGTACTTATCAACCTATAGTCGACAATGATTCTAAAGAGTTCCTAACACAGAATACATAATGACTCTACAAACATCCCATTGAAAAGTACCAATTGACAAAGTTCACACCCATCACGGGACTTTGATCTTACAATCCGAATGAAGACAATTCACGCTATCGATACTTATACCCTTTGGTACATAATGATTCTACAAAGTTCCCAACGAAACTGTACCTATGTACAAGTGTCACACCCATCCCGGGACTTTGATTCCACAATCCGAATAAAGACAAGCCAGGCTATCGATACTTATCAACCTATGGTGCATAATGATTCTACAAAGTTCCTATTGAAACTGTACCTATGTACAAGTGTCACACCCATCCTGGGACTTTGATTCCACAATCCGAATGAAGACAAGCCAGGTTATCGATACTTATCAACCTATGGTACATAATGATTCTACAAAGTTCCCATTGAAACAATACCAATTGACAACGGCCACACCCATCCTGGGACTTTGCTCCTACGATCCAAATGAAGAATTGCATGGCTATGGGTACTTATCAACCTACGGTAGATAATGATTCTATAAAGTTCCCGTTGAAACGGTTTCAATTGACAATGGCCACACACATCTTGGGACTTTGCTCCTATGATTCTAATCAAGTCATGCCAAGATATGGATATTTATCAGCCTATGGTAGATCATGATTCTACAAACTTCCCATAGAAACTGCACCAATTGACTACGGTCACAACCATCCCGGCATATGCTCCTAGAATCTCAATGTTGAGCAAGCCTGGCTATCGATACTTATCAAACTATGGTATATAATGATTCTACAAAGTTCCCAATGAAACTGTACCAATTGACAAGGGCCACAACCATCCTGGGACTTTGCTCCTACGATCCGAATAAAGATAAGGAAGGCTATGGATACTTATTAACCTATGGTACATAATGACTCTACAAAGTTGCCATTGAAACAGTACCAATTGACAAGGGCCACACCCATCCCGGGAGTTTGCTCCTTCGATCCGAATGACGATATGCCAGGCTATGAGTACTTATAACCCTATAGTCGACAATGATTCTAAAGAGTTCTATTGACAATTCCATTGACAAGTTTCACACACATCCCGGGACTTTGCTCCTAAGATCGAAAAGAAGATAAGCCAGCCTATTGGTACTTATCACCCTATGGTAGATCATGATTCTACGAAGTTCCCATTAAAACTGTACCAATTGACAAGGGCCACACCCATCCCGGAACTTTCGCCCCGACGATCCAAATAAAGATATGCCAGGCTATGGCTAATTATCAACCCATAGTAGATAATGATTCCACAAACTTCCCATGAAAACTGCACCAATTGACAAGGGTCACACCCATCTCGGTATATGCTCCTAGAATCTCTATGTTGAGCAAGCTTGGCTATCGATACTTATCAACCTATTGTACATATTGATTCTACAAAGTTCCCAATGAAACTGTACCAATTGACAAGGGCCACACCCATCCCGGGACTTTGCTCCTACGATTCGAATGAAGATATGCCAGGCTATTGGTACTTATCAACCTATGGTAGATAATGATTTTACAAAGTTCCCATTGAAAAGTACCAATTGACAAAGTTCACACCCATCACGGGACTTTGATCTTACAATCCGAATGAAGACAATTCACGCTATCGATACTTATCAACCTTTGGTACATAATGATTCTACAAAGTTCCCAACGAAACTGTACCTATGTACAAGTGTCACACCCATCCCGGGACTTTGATTCCACAATCCGAATGAAGACAAGCCAGGTTATCGATACTTATCAACCTATGGTGCATAATGATTCTACAAAGTTCCTATTGAAACTGTACCAATGTACAAGTGTCACACCCATCCCGGGACTTTGATTCCCCAATCCGAATGAAGACAAGCCAGGTTATCGATACTTATCAACCTATGGTACATAATGATTCTACAAAGTTCCCATTGAAACAATACCAATTGACAAGGGTCACAACCATCCCGGCATATGCTCCTAGAATCTCAATGTTGAGCAAGCCTAGCTATCGATACTTATCAACCTATGGTATATAATGATTCTACAAAGTTCCCAATGAAACTGTACCAATTGACAAGGGCCACACCCATCCAGGGACTTTGCTCCTACGATCCGAATAAAGACATGCCAGGCATCGATACTTAATAACTTATGGTACATAATAATTCTACAACGTTCCTATTGAAACTGTACCAATTGACAAGGGCCACACCCATCCCGGGACTTTGCTCCTACGATCCGAATAAAGATAAGCCAGGCTATCGATACTTATCAACCTATAGTAGATGATGATTCTACAAAGTTCCCATTGAAACAGTACCAAATGACAAGGGTCACCCCCATCCCGGGACTTTGCTCCTACGATCCTTATCAAGTCATGCCAAGATATGGCTATTTATCACCCTATGGTAGATTATGATTCTACAAACTTCCCATTGAAACTGCACCAATTGACAAGGGCCACACCCATCCCGGCATATGCTTCTAGAATCTCTATTTTGATCAAGCCTGGCTATGGCTACTTATCACCCTATGGTAGATCATGATTATACAAACTTCCCATAGAAACTGCACCAATTGACAAGGGTCACAACCATCCCGGCATATGCTCCTAGAATCTCAATGTTGAGCAAGCCTGGCTATCGATACTTATCAAACTATGGTATATAATGATTCTACAAAGTTCCCAATGAAACTGTACCAATTGACAAGGGCCACACCCATCCAGGGACTTTGCTCCTACGATCCGAATAAAGACATGCCAGGCATCGATACTTATCAACTTATGGTACATAATGATTCTACAATGTTCCCCTTCAAAAGTACCAAATGACAAGGGTCACACCTATCCCGGGACTTTGATCCCACAATCCGAATGAAGACAAGCCAGTTTATCGATACTTATCAACCTATGGCACATAATGATTTTACAAAGTTCCCATTTAAATTGTAGCAATGTACAAGTGTCACACCCGTTCCGGGACATTGGTCCTTCGATCCAAATGACGATATGCCAGGCTGTGAGTACTTATCAACCTATAGTCGACAATGATTCTAAAGAGTTCCTAACACAGAATACATAATGACTCTACAAACATCCCATTGAAAAGTACCAATTGACAAAGTTCACACCCATCACGGGACTTTGATCTTACAATCCGAATGAAGACAATTCACGCTATCGATACTTATACCCTTTGGTACATAATGATTCTACAAAGTTCCCAACGAAACTGTACCTATGTACAAGTGTCACACCCATCCCGGGACTTTGATTCCACAATCCGAATGAAGACAAGCCAGGCTATCGATACTTATCAACCTATGGTGCATAATGATTCTACAAAGTTCCTATTGAAACTGTACCAATGTACAAGTGTCACACCCATCCTGGGACTTTGATTCCACAATCCGAATGAAGACAAGCCAGGTTATCGATACTTATCAACCTATGGTACATAATGATTCTACAAAGTTCCTATTGAAACAATACCAATTGACAACGGCCACACCCATCCTGGGACTTTGCTCCTACGATCCAAATGAAGAATTGCATGCCTATGGGTACTTATCAACCTATGGTAGATAATGATTCTATAAAGTTCCCGTTGAAACGGTTTCAATTGACAATGGCCACACACATCTTGGGACTTTGCTCCTATGATTCTAATCAAGTCATGCCAAGATATGGATATTTATCAGCCTATGGTAGATCATGATTCTACAAACTTCCCATAGAAACTGCACCAATTGACTACGGTCACAACCATCCCGGCATATGCTCCTAGAATCTCAATGTTGAGCAAGCCTGGCTATCGATACTTATCAAACTATGATATATAATGATTCTACAAAGTTCCCAATGAAACTGTACCAATTGACAAGGGCCACAACCATCCTGGGACTTTGCTCCTACGATCCGAATAAAGATAAGGAAGGCTATGGATACTTATTAACCTATGGTACATAATGACTCTACAAAGTTGCCATTGAAACAGTACCAATTGACATGGGCCACACCCATCCCGGGAGTTTGCTCCTTCGATCCAAATGACGATATGCCAGGCTATGAGTACTTATAACCCTATAGTCGACAATGATTCTAAAGAGTTCTATTGACAATTCCATTGACAAGTTTCACACACATCCCGGGACTTTGCTCCTAAGATCGAAAAGAAGATAAGCCAGCCTATTGGTACTTATCACCCTATGGTAGATCATGATTCTACGAAGTTCCCATTAAAACTGTACCAATTGACAAGGGCCACACCCATCCCGGAACTTTCGCCCCGACGATCCAAATAAAGATATGCCAGGCTATGGCTAATTATCAACCCATAGTAGATAATGATTCCACAAACTTCCCATGAAAACTGCACCAATTGACAAGGGTCACACCCATCTCGGTATATGCTCCTAGAATCTCTATGTTGAGCGAGCTTGGCTATCGATACTTATCAACCTATTGTACATATTGATTCTACAAAGTTCCCAATGAAACTGTACCAATTGACAAGGGCCACACCCATCCCGGGACTTTGCTCCTACGATTCGAATGAAGATATGCCAGGCTATTGGTACTTATCAACCTATGGTTGATAATGATTTTACAAAGTTCCCATTGAAAAGTACCAATTGACAAAGTTCACACCCATCACGGGACTTTGATCTTACAATCCGAATGAAGACAATTCACGCTATCGATACTTATCAACCTTTGGTACATAATGATTCTACAAAGTTCCCAACGAAACTGTACCTATGTACAAGTGTCACACCCATCCCGGGACTTTGATTCCACAATCCGAATGAAGACAAGCCAGGTTATCGATACTTATCAACCTATGGTGCATAATGATTCTACAAAGTTCCTATTGAAACTGTACCAATGTACAAGTGTCACACCCATCCCGGGACTTTGATTCCCCAATCCGAATGAAGACAAGCCAGGTTATCGATACTTATCAACCTATGGTACATAATGATTCTACAAAGTTCCCATTGAAACAATACCAATTGACAACGGCCACACCCGTCCTGGGACTTTGCTCCTACGATCCAAATGAAAAATTGCATGGCTATGGGTACTTATCAACCTATGGTAGATAATGATTCTATAAAGTTCCCATTGAAACGGTTTCAATTGACAATGGCCACACACATCTTGGGACTTTGCTCCTATGATTCTAATCAAGTCATGCCAAGATATGGATATTTATCAGCCTATGGTAGATCATGATTCTACAAACTTCCCATTGAAACTGCACCAATTGACAAGGGCCACACCCATCCCGGCATATGCTCCTAGAATCTCAATGTTGAGCAAGCCTGGCTATCGATACTTATCAAACTATGGTATATAATGATTCTACAAAGTTCCCAATGAAACTGTACCAATTGACAAGGGCCACACCCATCCTGGGACTTTGCTCCTACGATCCGAATAAAGACATGTCAGGCATCGATACTTATCAACTTACGGTACATAATCATTCTACAACGTTCCTATTGAAACTGTACCAATTGACAAGGGTCACCCCCATCCCGGGACTTTGCTCCTACGATCCGAATAAAGACAAGCCAGGCTATCGATACTTATCAACCTATAGTAGATAATGATTCTACAAAGTTCCCATTGAAACAGTACCAAATGACAAGGGTCACACGCATCTCGGCATATGCTCTTAAAATCTCTATGTTGAGCAAGCCTGGCTATCGATACTTATCAACCTATGGTACATAATGATTCTACAAAGTTCCCATAGAGACTGCACCAATTGACAAGGGTCACAACCATCCCGGCATATGCTCCTAGAATCTCAATGTTGAGCAAGCCTAGCTATCGATACTTATCAACCTATGGTATATAATGATTCTACAAAGTTCCCAATGAAACTGTACCAATTGACAAGGGCCACACCCATCACGGGACTTTGCTCCTACGATCCGAATAAAGACATGCCAGGCATCGATACTTAATAACCTATGGTACATAATGATTCTACAAAGTTCCCATTGAAACAATACCAATTGACAACGGCCACACCCGTCCTGGGACTTTGCTCCTACGATCCAAATGAAAAATTGCATGGCTATGGGTACTTATCAACCTATGGTAGATAATGATTCTATAAAGTTCCCATTGAAACGGTTTCAATTGACAATGGCCACACACATCTTGGGACTTTGCTCCTATGATTCTAATCAAGTCATGCCAAGATATGGATATTTATCAGCCTATGGTAGATCATGATTCTACAAACTTCCCATTGAAACTGCACCAATTGACAAGGGCCACACCCATCCCGGCATATGCTCCTAGAATCTCAATGTTGAGCAAGCCTGGCTATCGATACTTATCAAACTATGGTATATAATGATTCTACAAAGTTTCCAATGAAACTGTACCAATTGACAAGGGCCACACCCATCCTGGGACTTTGCTCCTACGATCCGAATAAAGACATGTCAGGCATCGATACTTATCAACTTACGGTACATAATCATTCTACAACGTTCCTATTGAAACTGTACCAATTGACAAGGGTCACCCCCATCCCGGGACTTTGCTCCTACGATCCGAATAAAGACAAGCCAGGCTATCGATACTTATCAACCTATAGTAGATAATGATTCTACAAAGTTCCCATTGAAACAGTACCAAATGACAAGGGTCACACGCATCTCGGCATATGCTCTTAAAATCTCTATGTTGAGCAAGCCTGGCTATCGATACTTATCAACCTATGGTACATAATGATTCTACAAAGTTCCCATAGAGACTGCACCAATTGACAAGGGTCACAACCATCCCGGCATATGCTCCTAGAATCTCAATGTTGAGCAAGCCTAGCTATCGATACTTATCAACCTATGGTATATAATGATTCTACAAAGTTCCCAATGAAACTGTACCAATTGACAAGGGCCACACCCATCACGGGACTTTGCTCCTACGATCCGAATAAAGACATGCCAGGCATCGATACTTAATAACTTATGGTACATAATAATTCTACAACGTTCCTATTGAAACTGTACCAATTGACAAGGGCCACACCCATCCCGGGACTTTGCTCCTACGATCCGAATAAAGATAACCCAGGCTATCGATACTTATCAACCTATAGTAGATGATGATTCTACAAAGTTCCCATTGAAACAGTACCAAATGACAAGGGTCACCCCCATCCCGGGACTTTGCTCCTACGATCCTTATCAAGTCATGCCAAGATATGGCTATTTATCACCCTATGGTAGATTATGATTCTACAAACTTCCCATTGAAACTGCACCAATTGACAAGGGCCACACCCATCCCGGCATATGCTCCTAGAATCTCTATGTTGATCAAGCCTGGCTATGGCTACTTATCACCCTATGGTAGATCATGATTATACAAACTTCCCATAGAAACTGCACCAATTGACAAGGGTCACAACCATCCCGTTATATGCTCCTAGAATCTCAATATTGAGCAAGCCTAGCTATTGATACTTATTAACCTATGGTATATAATGATTCTACAAAGTTCCCAATGAAACTGTACCAATTGACAAGGGCCACACCCATCAAGGGACTTTGCTCCTACGATCCGAATAAAGACATGCCAGGCATCGATACTTATCAACTTATGGTACATAATGATTCTACAAAGTTCCCCTTCAAAAGTACCAAATGACAAGGGTGACTCCTATCCCGGGTCTTTGATCCTACAATCCGAATGAAGACAAGCCAGTTTATCGATACTTATCAACCTATGGCACATAATGATTTTACAAAGTTCCCATTTAAATTGTAGCAATGTACAAGTGTCACACCCATTCCGGGACATTGGTCCTTCGATCCAAATGACGATATGCCAGGCTGTGAGTACTTATCAACCTATAGTCGACAATGATTCTAAAGCGTTCCTAACACAGAATACATAATGACTCTACAAACATCCCATTGAAAAGTACCAATTGACAAAGTTCACACCCATCACGGGACTTTGATCTTACAATCCGAATGAAGACAATTCACGCTATCGATACTTATACCCTTTGGTACATAATGATTCTACAAAGTTCCCAACGAAACTGTACCTATGTACAAGTGTCACACCCATCCCGGGACTTTGATTCCACAATCCGAATGAAGACAAGCCAGGCTATCGATACTTATCAACCTATGGTGCATAATGATTCTACAAAGTTCCTATTGAAACTGTACCAATGTACAAGTGTCACACCCATCCTGGGACTTTGATTCCACAATCCGAATGAAGACAAGCCAGGTTATCGATACTTATACCCTTTGGTACATAATGATTCTACAAAGTTCCCAACGAAACTGTACCTATGTACAAGTGTCACACCCATTCGGGACTTTGATTCCACAATCCGAATGAAGACAAGCCAGGCTATCGATACTTATCAACCTATGGTGCATAATGATTCTACAAAGTTCCTATTGAAACTGTACCAATGTACAAGTGTCACACCCATCCTGGGACTTTGATTCCACAATCCGAATGAAGACAAGCCAGGTTATCGATACTTATCAACCTATGGTACATAATGATTCTACAAAGTTCCCATTGAAACAATACCAATTGACAACGGCCACACCCATCCTGGGACTTTGCTCCTACGATCCAAATGAAGAATTGCATGCCTATGGGTACTTATCAACCTATGGTAGATAATGATTCTATAAAGTTCCCGTTGAAACGGTTTCAATTGACAATGGCCACACACATCTTGGGACTTTGCTCCTATGATTCTAATCAAGTCATGCCAAGATATGGATATTTATCAGCCTATGGTAGATCATGATTCTACAAACTTCCCATAGAAACTGCACCAATTGACTACGGTCACAACCATCCCGGCATATGCTCCTAGAATCTCAATGTTGAGCAAGCCTGGCTATCGATACTTATCAAACTATGATATATAATGATTCTACAAAGTTCCCAATGAAACTGTACCAATTGACAAGGGCCACAACCATCCTGGGACTTTGCTCCTACGATCCGAATAAAGATAAGGAAGGCTATGGATACTTATTAACCTATGGTACATAATGACTCTACAAAGTTGCCATTGAAACAGTACCAATTGACAAGGGCCACACCCATCCCGGGAGTTTGCTCCTTCGATCCAAATGACGATATGCCAGGCTATGAGTACTTATAACCCTATAGTCGACAATGATTCTAAAGAGTTCTACTGACAATTCCATTGACAAGTTTCACACACATCCCGGGACTTTGCTCCTAAGATCGAAAAGAAGATAAGCCAGCCTATTGGTACTTATCACCCTATGGTAGATCATGATTCTACGAAGTTCCCATTAAAACTGTACCAATTGACAAGGGCCACACCCATCCCGGAACTTTCGCCCCGACGATCCAAATAAAGATATGCCAGGCTATGGCTAATTATCAACCCATAGTAGATAATGATTCCACAAACTTCCCATGAAAACTGCACCAATTGACAAGGGTCACACCCATCTCGGTATATGCTCCTAGAATCTCTATGTTGAGCGAGCTTGGCTATCGATACTTATCAACCTATTGTACATATTGATTCTACAAAGTTCCCAATGAAACTGTACCAATTGACAAGGGCCACACCCATCCCGGGACTTTGCTCCTACGATTCGAATGAAGATATGCCAGGCTATTGGTACTTATCAACCTATGGTTGATAATGATTTTACAAAGTTCCCATTGAAAAGTACCAATTGACAAAGTTCACACCCATCACGGGACTTTGATCTTACAATCCGAATGAAGACAATTCACGCTATCGATACTTATCAACCTTTGGTACATAATGATTCTACAAAGTTCCCAACGAAACTGTACCTATGTACAAGTGTCACACCCATCCCGGGACTTTGATTCCACAATCCGAATGAAGACAAGCCAGGTTATCGATACTTATCAACCTATGGTGCATAATGATTCTACAAAGTTCCTATTGAAACTGTACCAATGTACAAGTGTCACACCCATCCCGGGACTTTGATTCCCCAATCCGAATGAAGACAAGCCAGGTTATCGATACTTATAACCTATGGTACATAATGATTCTACAAAGTTCCCATTGAAACAATACCAATTGACAACGGCCACACCCGTCCTGGGACTTTGCTCCTACGATCCAAATGAAAAATTGCATGGCTATGGGTACTTATCAACCTATGGTAGATAATGATTCTATAAAGTTCCCATTGAAACGGTTTCAATTGACAATGGCCACACACATCTTGGGACTTTGCTCCTATGATTCTAATCAAGTCATGCCAAGATATGGATATTTATCAGCCTATGGTAGATCATGATTCTACAAACTTCCCATTGAAACTGCACCAATTGACAAGGGCCACACCCATCCCGGCATATGCTCCTAGAATCTCAATGTTGAGCAAGCCTGGCTATCGATACTTATCAAACTATGGTATATAATGATTCTACAAAGTTCCCAATGAAACTGTACCAATTGACAAGGGCCACACCCATCCTGGGACTTTGCTCCTACGATCCGAATAAAGACATGTCAGGCATCGATACTTATCAACTTACGGTACATAATAATTCTACAACGTTCCTATTGAAACTGTACCAATTGACAAGGGTCACCCCCATCCCGGGACTTTGCTCCTACGATCCGAATAAAGACAAGCCAGGCTATCGATACTTATCAACCTATAGTAGATAATGATTCTACAAAGTTCCCATTGAAACAGTACCAAATGACAAGGGTCACACGCATCTCGGCATATGCTCTTAAAATCTCTATGTTGAGCAAGCCTGGCTATCGATACTTATCAACCTATGGTACATAATGATTCTACAAAGTTCCCATAGAGACTGCACCAATTGACAAGGGTCACAACCATCCCGGCATATGCTCCTAGAATCTCAATGTTGAGCAAGCCTAGCTATCGATACTTATCAACCTATGGTATATAATGATTCTACAAAGTTCCCAATGAAACTGTACCAATTGACAAGGGCCACACCCATCACGGGACTTTGCTCCTACGATCCGAATAAAGACATGCCAGGCATCGATACTTAATAACTTATGGTACATAATAATTCTACAACGTTCCTATTGAAACTGTACCAATTGACAAGGGTCACCCCCATCCCGGGACTTTGCTCCTACGATTCGAATAAAGACAAGCCAGGCTATCGATACTTATCAACCTATAGTAGATAATGATTCTACAAAGTTCCCATTGAAACAGTACCAAATGACAAGGGTCACACGCATCTCGGCATATGCTCTTAAAATCTCTATGTTGAGCAAGCCTGGCTATCGATACTTATCAACCTATGGTACATAATGATTCTACAAAGTTCCCATAGAGACTGCACCAATTGACAAGGGTCAAAACCATCCCGGCATATGCTCCTAGAATCTCAATGTTGAGCAAGCCTAGCTATCGATACTTATCAACCTATGGTATATAATGATTCTACAAAGTTCCCAATGAAACTGTACCAATTGACAAGGGCCACACCCATCACGGGACTTTGCTCCTACGATCCGAATAAAGACATGCCAGGCATCGATACTTAATAACTTATGGTACATAATAATTCTACAAAGTTCCCATTGAAACAGTACCAAATGACAAGGGTCACCCCCATCCCGGGACTTTGCTCCTACGATCCTTATCAAGTCATGCCAAGATATGGCTATTTATCACCCTATGGTAGATTATGATTCTACAAACTTCCCATTGAAACTGCACCAATTGACAAGGGCCACACCCATCCCGGCATATGCTCCTAGAATCTCTATGTTGATCAAGCCTGGCTATGGCTACTTATCACCCTATGGTAGATCATGATTATACAAACTTCCCATAGAAACTGCACCAATTGACAAGGGTCACAACCATCCCGGCATATGCTCCTAGAATCTCAATGTTGAGCAAGCCTAGCTATTGATACTTATTAACCTATGGTATATAATGATTCTACAAAGTTCCCAATGAAACTGTACCAATTGACAAGGGCCACACCCATCCAGGGACTTTGCTCCTACGATCCGAATAAAGACATGCCAGGCATCGATACTTATCAACTTATGGTACATAATGATTCTACAAAGTTCCCCTTCAAAAGTACCAAATGACAAGGGTGACACCTATCCCGGGTCTTTGATCCCACAATCCGAATGAAGACAAGCCAGTTTATCGATACTTATCAACCTATGGCACATAATGATTTTACAAAGTTCCCATTTAAATTGTAGCAATGTACAAGTGTCACACCTATTCCGGGACATTGGTCCTTCGATCCAAATGACGATATGCCAGGCTGTGAGTACTTATCAACCTATAGTCGACAATGATTCTAAAGCGTTCCTAACACAGAATACATAATGACTCTACAAACATCCCATTGAAAAGTACCAATTGACAAAGTTCACACCCATCACGGGACTTTGATCTTACAATCCGAATGAAGACAATTCACGCTATCGATACTTATACCCTTTGGTACATAATGATTCTACAAAGTTCCCAACGAAACTGTACCTATGTACAAGTGTCACACCCATCCCGGGACTTTGATTCCACAATCCGAATGAAGACAAGCCAGGCTATCGATACTTATCAACCTATGGTGCATAATGATTCTACAAAGTTCCTATTGAAACTGTACCAATGTACAAGTGTCACACCCATCCTGGGACTTTGATTCCACAATCCGAATGAAGACAAGCCAGGTTATCGATACTTATCAACCTATGGTACATAATGATTCTACAAAGTTCCCATTGAAACAATACCAATTGACAACGGCCACACCCATCCTGGGACTTTGCTCCTACGATCCAAATGAAGAATTGCATGGCTATGGGTACTTATCAACCTATGGTAGATAATGATTCTATAAAGTTCCCGTTGAAACGGTTTCAATTGACAATGGCCACACACATCTTGGGACTTTGCTCCTATGATTCTAATCAAGTCATGCCAAGATATGGATATTTATCAGCCTATGGTAGATCATGATTCTACAAACTTCCCATAGAAACTGCACCAATTGACTACGGTCACAACCATCCCGGCATATGCTCCTAGAATCTCAATGTTGAGCAAGCCTGGCTATCGATACTTATCAAACTATGATATATAATGATTCTACAAAGTTCCCAATGAAACTGTACCAATTGACAAGGGCCACAACCATCCTGGGACTTTGCTCCTACGATCCGAATAAAGATAAGGAAGGCTATGGATACTTATTAACCTATGGTACATAATGACTCTACAAAGTTGCCATTGAAACAGTACCAATTGACAAGGGACACACCCATCCCGGGAGTTTGCTCCTACGATCCGAATAAAGATAAGGAAGGCTATTGATACTTATTAACCTATGGTACATAATGACTCTACAAAGTTGCCATTGAAACAGTACCAATTGACAAGGGCCACACCCATCCCGGGAGTTTGCTCCTTCGATCCAAATGACGATATGCCAGGCTATGAGTACTTATAACCCTATAGTCGACAATGATTCTAAAGAGTTCTATTGACAATTCCATTGACAAGTTTCACACACATCCCGGGACTTTGCTCCTAAGATCGAAAAGAAGATAAGCCAGCCTATTGGTACTTATCACCCTATGGTAGATCATGATTCTACGAAGTTCCCATTAAAACTGTACCAATTGACAAGGGCCACACCCATCCCGGAACTTTCGCCCCGACGATCCAAATAAAGATATGCCAGGCTATGGCTAATTATCAACCCATAGTAGATAATGATTCCACAAACTTCCCATGAAAACTGCACCAATTGACAAGGGTCACACCCATCTCGGTATATGCTCCTAGAATCTCTATGTTGAGCGAGCTTGGCTATCGATACTTATCAACCTATTGTACATATTGATTCTACAAAGTTCCCAATGAAACTGTACCAATTGACAAGGGCCACACCCATCCCGGGACTTTGCTCCTACGATTCGAATGAAGATATGCCAGGCTATTGGTACTTATCAACCTATGGTAGATAATGATTTTACAAAGTTCCCATTGAAAAGTACCAATTGACAAAGTTCACACCCATCACGGGACTTTGATCTTACAATCCGAATGAAGACAATTCACGCTATCGATACTTATCAACCTTTGGTACATAATGATTCTACAAAGTTCCCAACGAAACTGTACCTATGTACAAGTGTCACACCCATCCCGGGACTTTGATTCCACAATCCGAATGAAGACAAGCCAGGTTATCGATACTTATCAACCTATGGTGCATAATGATTCTACAAAGTTCCTATTGAAACTGTACCAATGTACAAGTGTCACACCCATCCCGGGACTTTGATTCCCCAATCCGAATGAAGACAAGCCAGGTTATCGATACTTATCAACCTATGGTACATAATGATTCTACAAAGTTCCCATTGAAACAATACCAATTGACAACGGCCACACCCGTCCTAGGACTTTGCTCCTACGATCCAAATGAAAAATTGCATGGCTATGGGTACTTATCAACCTAAGGTAGATAATGATTCTATAAAGTTCCCATTGAAACGGTTTCAATTGACAATGGCCACACACATCTTGGGACTTTGCTCCTATGATTCTAATCAAGTCATGCCAAGATATGGATATTTATCAGCCTATGGTAGATCATGATTCTACAAACTTCCCATTGAAACTGCACCAATTGACAAGGGCCACACCCATCCCGGCATATGCTCCTAGAATCTCAATGTTGAGCAAGCCTGGCTATCGATACTTATCAAACTATGGTATATAATGATTCTACAAAGTTCCCAATGAAACTGTACCAATTGACAAGGGCCACACCCATCCTGGGACTTTGCTCCTACGATCCGAATAAAGACATGCCAGGCATCGATACTTATCAACTTACGGTACATAATAATTCTACAACGTTCCTATTGAAACTGTACCAATTGACAAGGGTCACCCCCATCCCGGGACTTTGCTCCTACGATCCGAATAAAGACAAGCCAGGCTATCGATACTTATCAACCTATAGTAGATAATGATTCTACAAAGTTCCCATTGAAACAGTACCAAATGACAAGGGTCACACGCATCTCGGCATATGCTCTTAAAATCTCTATGTTGAGCAAGCCTGGCTATCGATACTTATCAACCTATGGTACATAATGATTCTACAAAGTTCCCATAGAGACTGCACCAATTGACAAGGGTCACAACCATCCCGGCATATGCTCCTAGAATCTCAATGTTGAGCAAGCCTAGCTATCGATACTTATCAACCTATGGTATATAATGATTCTACAAAGTTCCCAATGAAACTGTACCAATTGACAAGGGCCACACCCATCCAGGGACTTTGCTCCTACGATCCGAATAAAGACATGCCAGGCATCGATACTTAATAACTTATGGTACATAATAATTCTACAACGTTCCTATTGAAACTGTACCAATTGACAAGGGCCACACCCATCCCGGGACTTTGCTCCTACGATCCGAATAAAGATAACCCAGGCTATCGATACTTATCAACCTATAGTAGATGATGATTCTACAAAGTTCCCATTGAAACAGTACCAAATGACAAGGGTCACCCCCATCCCGGGACTTTGCTCCTACGATCCTTATCAAGTCATGCCAAGATATGGCTATTTATCACCCTATGGTAGATTATGATTCTACAAACTTCCCATTGAAACTGCACCAATTGACAAGGGCCACACCCATCCCGGCATATGCTCCTAGAATCTCTATGTTGATCAAGCCTGGCTATGGCTACTTATCACCCTATGGTAGATCATGATTATACAAACTTCCCATAGAAACTGCACCAATTGACAAGGGTCACAACCATCCCGGCATATGCTCCTAGAATCTCAATGTTGAGCAAGCCTAGCTATTGATACTTATTAACCTATGGTATATAATGATTCTACAAAGTTCCCAATGAAACTGTACCAATTGACAAGGGCCACACCCATCCAGGGACTTTGCTCCTACGATCCGAATAAAGACATGCCAGGCATCGATACTTATCAACTTATGGTACATAATGATTCTACAAAGTTCCCCTTCAAAAGTACCAAATGACAAGGGTGACACCTATCCCGGGTCTTTGATCCCACAATCCGAATGAAGACAAGCCAGTTTATCGATACTTATCAACCTATGGCACATAATGATTTTACAAAGTTCCCATTTAAATTGTAGCAATGTACAAGTGTCACACCTATTCCGGGACATTGGTCCTTCGATCCAAATGACGATATGCCAGGCTGTGAGTACTTATCAACCTATAGTCGACAATGATTCTAAAGCGTTCCTAACACAGAATACATAATGACTCTACAAACATCCCATTGAAAAGTACCAATTGACAAAGTTCACACCCATCACGGGACTTTGATCTTACAATCCGAATGAAGACAATTCACGCTATCGATACTTATACCCTTTGGTACATAATGATTCTACAAAGTTCCCAACGAAACTGTACCTATGTACAAGTGTCACACCCATCCCGGGACTTTGATTCCACAATCCGAATGAAGACAAGCCAGGCTATCGATACTTATCAACCTATGGTGCATAATGATTCTACAAAGTTCCTATTGAAACTGTACCAATGTACAAGTGTCACACCCATCCTGGGACTTTGATTCCACAATCCGAATGAAGACAAGCCAGGTTATCGATACTTATCAACCTATGGTACATAATGATTCTACAAAGTTCCCATTGAAACAATACCAATTGACAACGGCCACACCCATCCTGGGACTTTGCTCCTACGATCCAAATGAAGAATTGCATGGCTATGGGTACTTATCAACCTATGGTAGATAATGATTCTATAAAGTTCCCGTTGAAACGGTTTCAATTGACAATGGCCACACACATCTTGGGACTTTGCTCCTATGATTCTAATCAAGTCATGCCAAGATATGGATATTTATCAGCCTATGGTAGATCATGATTCTACAAACTTCCCATAGAAACTGCACCAATTGACTACGGTCACAACCATCCCGGCATATGCTCCTAGAATCTCAATGTTGAGCAAGCCTGGCTATCGATACTTATCAAACTATGATATATAATGATTCTACAAAGTTCCCAATGAAACTGTACCAATTGACAAGGGCCACAACCATCCTGGGACTTTGCTCCTACGATCCGAATAAAGATAAGGAAGGCTATGGATACTTATTAACCTATGGTACATAATGACTCTACAAAGTTGCCATTGAAACAGTACCAATTGACAAGGGACACACCCATCCCGGGAGTTTGCTCCTACGATCCGAATAAAGATAAGGAAGGCTATTGATACTTATTAACCTATGGTACATAATGACTCTACAAAGTTGCCATTGAAACAGTACCAATTGACAAGGGCCACACCCATCCCGGGAGTTTGCTCCTTCGATCCAAATGACGATATGCCAGGCTATGAGTACTTATAACCCTATAGTCGACAATGATTCTAAAGAGTTCTATTGACAATTCCATTGACAAGTTTCACACACATCCCGGGACTTTGCTCCTAAGATCGAAAAGAAGATAAGCCAGCCTATTGGTACTTATCACCCTATGGTAGATCATGATTCTACGAAGTTCCCATTAAAACTGTACCAATTGACAAGGGCCACACCCATCCCGGAACTTTCGCCCCGACGATCCAAATAAAGATATGCCAGGCTATGGCTAATTATCAACCCATAGTAGATAATGATTCCACAAACTTCCCATGAAAACTGCACCAATTGACAAGGGTCACACCCATCTCGGTATATGCTCCTAGAATCTCTATGTTGAGCGAGCTTGGCTATCGATACTTATCAACCTATTGTACATATTGATTCTACAAAGTTCCCAATGAAACTGTACCAATTGACAAGGGCCACACCCATCCCGGGACTTTGCTCCTACGATTCGAATGAAGATATGCCAGGCTATTGGTACTTATCAACCTATGGTAGATAATGATTTTACAAAGTTCCCATTGAAAAGTACCAATTGACAAAGTTCACACCCATCACGGGACTTTGATCTTACAATCCGAATGAAGACAATTCACGCTATCGATACTTATCAACCTTTGGTACATAATGATTCTACAAAGTTCCCAACGAAACTGTACCTATGTACAAGTGTCACACCCATCCCGGGACTTTGATTCCACAATCCGAATGAAGACAAGCCAGGTTATCGATACTTATCAACCTATGGTGCATAATGATTCTACAAAGTTCCTATTGAAACTGTACCAATGTACAAGTGTCACACCCATCCCGGGACTTTGATTCCCCAATCCGAATGAAGACAAGCCAGGTTATCGATACTTATCAACCTATGGTACATAATGATTCTACAAAGTTCCCATTGAAACAATACCAATTGACAACGGCCACACCCGTCCTAGGACTTTGCTCCTACGATCCAAATGAAAAATTGCATGGCTATGGGTACTTATCAACCTAAGGTAGATAATGATTCTATAAAGTTCCCATTGAAACGGTTTCAATTGACAATGGCCACACACATCTTGGGACTTTGCTCCTATGATTCTAATCAAGTCATGCCAAGATATGGATATTTATCAGCCTATGGTAGATCATGATTCTACAAACTTCCCATTGAAACTGCACCAATTGACAAGGGCCACACCCATCCCGGCATATGCTCCTAGAATCTCAATGTTGAGCAAGCCTGGCTATCGATACTTATCAAACTATGGTATATAATGATTCTACAAAGTTCCCAATGAAACTGTACCAATTGACAAGGGCCACACCCATCCTGGGACTTTGCTCCTACGATCCGAATAAAGACATGCCAGGCATCGATACTTATCAACTTACGGTACATAATAATTCTACAACGTTCCTATTGAAACTGTACCAATTGACAAGGGTCACCCCCATCCCGGGACTTTGCTCCTACGATCCGAATAAAGACAAGCCAGGCTATCGATACTTATCAACCTATAGTAGATAATGATTCTACAAAGTTCCCATTGAAACAGTACCAAATGACAAGGGTCACACGCATCTCGGCATATGCTCTTAAAATCTCTATGTTGAGCAAGCCTGGCTATCGATACTTATCAACCTATGGTACATAATGATTCTACAAAGTTCCCATAGAGACTGCACCAATTGACAAGGGTCACAACCATCCCGGCATATGCTCCTAGAATCTCAATGTTGAGCAAGCCTAGCTATCGATACTTATCAACCTATGGTATATAATGATTCTACAAAGTTCCCAATGAAACTGTACCAATTGACAAGGGCCACACCCATCCAGGGACTTTGCTCCTACGATCCGAATAAAGACATGCCAGGCATCGATACTTAATAACTTATGGTACATAATAATTCTACAACGTTCCTATTGAAACTGTACCAATTGACAAGGGCCACACCCATCCCGGGACTTTGCTCCTACGATCCGAATAAAGATAACCCAGGCTATCGATACTTATCAACCTATAGTAGATGATGATTCTACAAAGTTCCCATTGAAACAGTACCAAATGACAAGGGTCACCCCCATCCCGGGACTTTGCTCCTACGATCCTTATCAAGTCATGCCAAGATATGGCTATTTATCACCCTATGGTAGATTATGATTCTACAAACTTCCCATTGAAACTGCACCAATTGACAAGGGCCACACCCATCCCGGCATATGCTCCTAGAATCTCTATGTTGATCAAGCCTGGCTATGGCTACTTATCACCCTATGGTAGATCATGATTATACAAACTTCCCATAGAAACTGCACCAATTGACAAGGGTCACAACCATCCCGGCATATGCTCCTAGAATCTCAATGTTGAGCAAGCCTAGCTATCGATACTTATTAACCTATGGTATATAATGATTCTACAAAGTTCCCAATGAAACTGTACCAATTGACAAGGGCCACACCCATCCAGGGACTTTGCTCCTACGATCCGAATAAAGACATGCCAGGCATCGATACTTATCAACTTATGGTACATAATGATTCTACAAAGTTCCCCTTCAAAAGTACCAAATGACAAGGGTGACACCTATCCCGGGTCTTTGATCCCACAATCCGAATGAAGACAAGCCAGTTTATCGATACTTATCAACCTATGGCACATAATGATTTTACAAAGTTCCCATTTAAATTGTAGCAATGTACAAGTGTCACACCCATTCCGGGACATTGGTCCTTCGATCCAAATGACGATATGCCAGGCTGTGAGTACTTATCAACCTATAGTCGACAATGATTCTAAAGAGTTCCTAACACAGAATACATAATGACTCTACAAACATCCCATTGAAAAGTACCAATTGACAAAGTTCACACCCATCACGGGACTTTGATCTTACAATCCGAATGAAGACAATTCACGCTATCGATACTTATACCCTTTGGTACATAATGATTCTACAAAGTTCCCAACGAAACTGTACCTATGTACAAGTGTCACACCCATCCCGGGACTTTGATTCCACAATCCGAATAAAGACAAGCCAGGCTATCGATACTTATCAACCTATGGTGCATAATGATTCTACAAAGTTCCTATTGAAACTGTACCTATGTACAAGTGTCACACCCATCCTGGGACTTTGATTCCACAATCCGAATGAAGACAAGCCAGGTTATCGATACTTATCAACCTATGGTACATAATGATTCTACAAAGTTCCCATTGAAACAATACCAATTGACAACGGCCACACCCATCCTGGGACTTTGCTCCTACGATCCAAATGAAGAATTGCATGGCTATGGGTACTTATCAACCTACGGTAGATAATGATTCTATAAAGTTCCCGTTGAAACGGTTTCAATTGACAATGGCCACACACATCTTGGGACTTTGCTCCTATGATTCTAATCAAGTCATGCCAAGATATGGATATTTATCAGCCTATGGTAGATCATGATTCTACAAACTTCCCATAGAAACTGCACCAATTGACTACGGTCACAACCATCCCGGCATATGCTCCTAGAATCTCAATGTTGAGCAAGCCTGGCTATCGATACTTATCAAACTATGGTATATAATGATTCTACAAAGTTCCCAATGAAACTGTACCAATTGACAAGGGCCACAACCATCCTGGGACTTTGCTCCTACGATCCGAATAAAGATAAGGAAGGCTATGGATACTTATTAACCTATGGTACATAATGACTCTACAAAGTTGCCATTGAAACAGTACCAATTGACAAGGGCCACACCCATCCCGGGAGTTTGCTCCTTCGATCCGAATGACGATATGCCAGGCTATGAGTACTTATAACCCTACAGTCGACAATGATTCTAAAGAGTTCTATTGACAATTCCATTGACAAGTTTCACACACATCCCGGGACTTTGCTCCTAAGATCGAAAAGAAGATAAGCCAGCCTATTGGTACTTATCACCCTATGGTAGATCATGATTCTACGAAGTTCCCATTAAAACTGTACCAATTGACAAGGGCCACACCCATCCCGGAACTTTCGCCCCGACGATCCAAATAAAGATATGCCAGGCTATGGCTAATTATCAACCCATAGTAGATAATGATTCCACAAACTTCCCATGAAAACTGCACCAATTGACAAGGGTCACACCCATCTCGGTATATGCTCCTAGAATCTCTATGTTGAGCAAGCTTGGCTATCGATACTTATCAACCTATTGTACATATTGATTCTACAAAGTTCCCAATGAAACTGTACCAATTGACAAGGGCCACACCCATCCCGGGACTTTGCTCCTACGATTCGAATGAAGATATGCCAGGCTATTGGTACTTATCAACCTATGGTAGATAATGATTTTACAAAGTTCCCATTGAAAAGTACCAATTGACAAAGTTCACACCCATCACGGGACTTTGATCTTACAATCCGAATGAAGACAATTCACGCTATCGATACTTATCAACCTTTGGTACATAATGATTCTACAAAGTTCCCAACGAAACTGTACCTATGTACAAGTGTCACACCCATCCCGGGACTTTGATTCCACAATCCGAATGAAGACAAGCCAGGTTATCGATACTTATCAACCTATGGTGCATAATGATTCTACAAAGTTCCTATTGAAACTTTACCAATGTACAAGTGTCACACCCATCCCGGGACTTTGATTCCCCAATCCGAATGAAGACAAGCCAGGTTATCGATACTTATCAACCTATGGTACATAATGATTCTACAAAGTTCCCATTGAAACAATACCAATTGACAAGGGTCACAACCATCCCGGCATATGCTCCTAGAATCTCAATGTTGAGCAAGCCTAGCTATCGATACTTATCAACCTATGGTATATAATGATTCTACAAAGTTCCCAATGAAACTGTACCAATTGACAAGGGCCACACCCATCCAGGGACTTTGCTCCTACGATCTGAAAAAAGACATGCCAGGCATCGATACTTAATAACTTATGGTACATAATAATTCTACAACGTTCCTATTGAAACTGTACCAATTGACAAGGGCCACACCCATCCCGGGACTTTGCTCCTACGATCCGAATAAAGATAAGCCAGGCTATCGATACTTATCAACCTATAGTAGATGATGATTCTACAAAGTTCCCATTGAAACAGTACCAAATGACAAGGGTCACCCCCATCCCGGGACTTTGCTCCTACGATCCTTATCAAGTCATGCCAAGATATGGCTATTTATCACCCTATGGTAGATTATGATTCTACAAACTTCCCATTGAAACTGCACCAATTGACAAGGGCCACACCCATCCCGGCATATGCTTCTAGAATCTCTATTTTGATCAAGCCTGGCTATGGCTACTTATCACCCTATGGTAGATCATGATTATACAAACTTCCCATAGAAACTGCACCAATTGACAAGGGTCACAACCATCCCGGCATATGCTCCTAAAATCTCAATGTTGAGCAAGCCTGGCTATCGATACTTATCAAACTATGGTATATAATGATTCTACAAAGTTCCCAATGAAACTGTACCAATTGACAAGGGCCACACCCATCCAGGGACTTTGCTCCTACGATCCGAATAAAGACATGCCAGGCATCGATACTTATCAACTTATGGTACATAATGATTCTACAATGTTCCCCTTCAAAAGTACCAAATGACAAGGGTCACACCTATCCCGGGACTTTGATCCCACAATCCGAATGAAGACAAGCCAGTTTATCGATACTTATCAACCTATGGCACATAATGATTTTACAAAGTTCCCATTTAAATTGTAGCAATGTACAAGTGTCACACCCATTCCGGGACATTGGTCCTTCGATCCAAATGACGATATGCCAGGCTGTGAGTACTTATCAACCTATAGTCGACAATGATTCTAAAGAGTTCCTAACACAGAATACATAATGACTCTACAAACATCCCATTGAAAAGTACCAATTGACAAAGTTCACACCCATCACGGGACTTTGATCTTACAATCCGAATGAAGACAATTCACGATATCGATACTTATACCCTTTGGTACATAATGATTCTACAAAGTTCCCAACGAAACTGTACCTATGTACAAGTGTCACACCCATCCCGGGACTTTGATTCCACAATCCGAATGAAGACAAGCCAGGCTATCGATACTTATCAACCTATGGTGCATAATGATTCTACAAAGTTCCTATTGAAACTGTACCAATGTACAAGTGTCACACCCATCCTGGGACTTTGATTCCACAATCCAAATGAAGACAAGCCAGGTTATCGATACTTATCAACCTATGGTACATAATGATTCTACAAAGTTCCCATTGAAACAATACCAATTGACAACGGCCACACCCATCCTGGGACTTTGCTCCTACGATCCAAATGAAGAATTGCATGGCTATGGGTACTTATCAACCTATGGTAGATAATGATTCTATAAAGTTCCCGTTGAAACGGTTTCAATTGACAATGGCCACACACATCTTGGGACTTTGCTCCTATGATTCTAATCAAGTCATGCCAAGATATGGATATTTATCAGCCTATGGTAGATCATGATTCTACAAAGTTCCCATTGAAACAGTACCAAATGACAAGGGTCACCCCCATCCCGGGACTTTGCTCCTACGATCCTTATCAAGTCATGCCAAGATATGGCTATTTATCACCCTATGGTAGATTATGATTCTACAAACTTCCCATTGAAACTGCACCAATTGACAAGGGCCACACCCATCCCGGCATATGCTTCTAGAATCTCTATTTTGATCAAGCCTGGCTATGGCTACTTATCACCCTATGGTAGATCATGATTATACAAACTTCCCATAGAAACTGCACCAATTGACAAGGGTCACAACCATCCCGGCATATGCTCCTAAAATCTCAATGTTGAGCAAGCCTGGCTATCGATACTTATCAAACTATGGTATATAATGATTCTACAAAGTTCCCAATGAAACTGTACCAATTGACAAGGGCCACACCCATCCAGGGACTTTGCTCCTACGATCCGAATAAAGACATGCCAGGCAACGATACTTATCAACTTATGGTACATAATGATTCTACAATGTTCCCCTTCAAAAGTACCAAATGACAAGGGTCACACCTATCCCGGGACTTTGATCCCACAATCCGAATGAAGACAAGCCAGTTTATCGATACTTATCAACCTATGGCACATAATGATTTTACAAAGTTCCCATTTAAATTGTAGCAATGTACAAGTGTCACACCCATTCCGGGACATTGGTCCTTCGATCCAAATGACGATATGCCAGGCTGTGAGTACTTATCAACCTATAGTCGACAATGATTCTAAAGAGTTCCTAACACAGAATACATAATGACTCTACAAACATCCCATTGAAAAGTACCAATTGACAAAGTTCACACCCATCACGGGACTTTGATCTTACAATCCGAATGAAGACAATTCACGCTATCGATACTTATACCCTTTGGTACATAATGATTCTACAAAGTTCCCAACGAAACTGTACCTATGTACAAGTGTCACACCCATCCCGGGACTTTGATTCCACAATCCGAATGAAGACAAGCCAGGCTATCGATACTTATCAACCTATGGTGCATAATGATTCTACAAAGTTCCTATTGAAACTGTACCAATGTACAAGTGTCACACCCATCCTGGGACTTTGATTCCACAATCCGAATGAAGACAAGCCAGGTTATCGATACTTATCAACCTATGGTACATAATGATTCTACAAAGTTCCCATTGAAACAATACCAATTGACAACGGCCACACCCATCCTGGGACTTTGCTCCTACGATCCAAATGAAGACAAGCCAGGTTATCGATACTTATCAACCTATGGTACATAATGATTCTACAAAGTTCCCATTGAAACAATACCAATTGACAACGGCCACACCCATCCTGGGACTTTGCTCCTACGATCCAAATGAAGAATTGCATGGCTATGGGTACTTATCAACCTATGGTAGATAATGATTCTATAAAGTTCCCGTTGAAACGGTTTCAATTGACAATGGCCACACACATCTTGGGACTTTGCTCCTATGATTCTAATCAAGTCATGCCAAGATATGGATATTTATCAGCCTATGGTAGATCATGATTCTACAAACTTCCCATAGAAACTGCACCAATTGACTACGGTCACAACCATCCCGGCATATGCTCCTAGAATCTCAATGTTGAGCAAGCCTGGCTATCGATACTTATCAAACTATGATATATAATGATTCTACAAAGTTCCCAATGAAACTGTACCAATTGACAAGGGCCACAACCATCCTGGGACTTTGCTCCTACGATCCGAATAAAGATAAGGAAGGCTATGGATACTTATTAACCTATGGTACATAATGACTCTACAAAGTTGCCATTGAAACAGTACCAATTGACAAGGGCCACACCCATCCCAGGAGTTTGCTCCTACGATCCGAATAAAGATAAGGAAGGCTATGGATACTTATTAACCTATGGTACATAATGACTCTACAAAGTTGCCATTGAAACAGTACCAATTGACAAGGGCCACACCCATCCCGGGAGTTGCTCCTTCGATCCAAATGACGATATGCCAGGCTATGAGTACTTATAACCCTATAGTCGACAATGATTCTAAAGAGTTCTATTGACAATTCCATTGACAAGTTTCACACAAATCCCGGGACTTTGCTCCTAAGATCGAAAAGAAGATAAGCCAGCCTATTGGTACTTATCACCCTATGGTAGATCATGATTCTACGAAGTTCCCATTAAAACTGTACCAATTGACAAGGGCCACACCCATCCCGGAACTTTCGCCCCGACGATCCAAATAAAGATATGCCAGGCTATGGCTAATTATCAACCCATAGTAGATAATGATTCCACAAACTTCCCATGAAAACTGCACCAATTGACAAGGGTCACACCCATCTCGGTATATGCTCCTAGAATCTCTATGTTGAGCGAGCTTGGCTATCGATACTTATCAACCTATTGTACATATTGATTCTACAAAGTTCCCAATGAAACTGTACCAATTGACAAGGGCCACACCCATCCCGGGACTTTGCTCCTACGATTCGAATGAAGATATGCCAGGCTATTGGTACTTATCAACCTATGGTAGATAATGATTTTACAAAGTTCCCATTGAAAAGTACCAATTGACAAAGTTCACACCCATCACGGGACTTTGATCTTACAATCCGAATGAAGACAATTCACGCTATCGATACTTATCAACCTTTGGTACATAATGATTCTACAAAGTTCCCAACGAAACTGTACCTATGTACAAGTGTCACACCCATCCCGGGACTTTGATTCCACAATCCGAATGAAGACAAGCCAGGCTATCGATACTTATCAACCTATGGTGCATAATGATTCTACAAAGTTCCTATTGAAACTGTACCAATGTACAAGTGTCACACCCATCCCGGGACTTTGATTCCCCAATCCGAATGAAGACAAGCCAGGTTATCGATACTTATCAACCTATGGTACATAATGATTCTACAAAGTTCCCATTGAAACAATACCAATTGACAACGGCCACACCCGTCCTGGGACTTTGCTCCTACGATCCAAATGAAAAATTGCATGGCTATGGGTACTTATCAACCTATGGTAGATAATGATTCTATAAAGTTCCCATTGAAACGGTTTCAATTGACAATGGCCACACACATCTTGGGACTTTGCTCCTATGATTCTAATCAAGTCATGCCAAGATATGGATATTTATCAGCCTATGGTAGATCATGATTCTACAAACTTCCCATTGAAACTGCACCAATTGACAAGGGCCACACCCATCCCGGCATATGCTCCTAGAATCTCAATGTTGAGCAAGCCTGGCTATCGATACTTATCAAACTATGGTATATAATGATTCTACAAAGTTCCCAATGAAACT
Organism: Acanthosoma haemorrhoidale; assembly: GCA_930367205.1. Taxonomy (NCBI): domain Eukaryota; kingdom Metazoa; phylum Arthropoda; class Insecta; order Hemiptera; family Acanthosomatidae; genus Acanthosoma; species Acanthosoma haemorrhoidale. Next base: position 116,543 of record CAKNEZ010000014.1, read on the forward strand.
GTACCAATTGACAAGGGCCACACCCATCCTGGGACTTTGCTCCTACGATCCGAATAAAGACATGCCAGGCATCGATACTTATCAACTTACGGTACATAATAATTCTACAACGTTCCTATTGAAACTGTACCAATTGACAAGGGTCACCCCCATCCCGGGACTTTGCTCCTACGATCCGAATAAAGACAAGCCAGGCTATCGATACTTATCAACCTATAGTAGATAATGATTCTACAAAGTTCCCATTGAAACAGTACCAAATGACAAGGGTCACACGCATCCCGGGACTTTGCTGCTACGATCCTTATCAAGTCATGCCAAGATATGGCTATTTATCACCCTATGGTAGATTATGATTCTACAAACTTCCCATTGAAACTGCACCAATTGACAAGGGCCACACCCATCCCGGCATATGCTTCTAGAATCTCTATTTTGATCAAGCCTGGCTATGGCTACTTATCACCTTATGGTAGATCATGATTATACAAACTTCCCATAGAAACTGCACCAATTGACAAGGGTCACAACCATCCCGGCATATGCTCCTAAAATCTCAATGTTGAGCAAGCCTGGCTATCGATACTTATCAAACTATGGTATATAATGATTCTACAAAGTTCCCAATGAAACTGTACCAATTGACAAGGGCCACACCCATCCAGGGACTTTGCTCCTACGATCCGAATAAAGACATGCCAGGCATCGATACTTATCAACTTATGGTACATAATGATTCTACAATGTTCCCCTTCAAAAGTACCAAATGACAAGGGTCACACCTATCCCGGGACTTTGATCCCACAATCCGAATGAAGACAAGCCAGTTTATCGATACTTATCAACCTATGGCACATAATGATTTTACAAAGTTCCCATTTAAATTGTAGCAATGTACAAGTGTCACACCCATTCCGGGACATTGGTCCTTCGATCCAAATGACGATATGCCAGGCTGTGAGTACTTATCAACCTATAGTCGACAATGATTCTAAAGAGTTCCTAACACAGAATACATAATGACTCTACAAACATCCCATTGAAAAGTACCAATTGACAAAGTTCACACCCATCACGGGACTTTGATCTTACAATCCGAATGAAGACAATTCACGCTATCGATACTTATACCCTTTGGTACATAATGATTCTACAAAGTTCCCAACGAAACTGTACCTATGTACAAGTGTCACACCCATCCCGGGACTTTGATTCCACAATCCGAATGAAGACAAGCCAGGCTATCGATACTTATCAACCTATGGTGCATAATGATTCTACAAAGTTCCTATTGAAACTGTACCAATGTACAAGTGTCACACCCATCCTGGGACTTTGATTCCACAATCCGAATGAAGACAAGCCAGGTTATCGATACTTATCAACCTATGGTACATAATGATTCTACAAAGTTCCCATTGAAACAATACCAATTGACAACGGCCACACCCATCCTGGGACTTTGCTCCTACGATCCAAATGAAGAATTGCATGGCTATGGGTACTTATCAACCTATGGTAGATAATGATTCTATAAAGTTCCCGTTGAAACGGTTTCAATTGACAATGGCCACACACATCTTGGGACTTTGCTCCTATGATTCTAATCAAGTCATGCCAAGATATGGATATTTATCAGCCTATGGTAGATCATGATTCTACAAACTTCCCATAGAAACTGCACCAATTGACTACGGTCACAACCATCCCGGCATATGCTCCTAGAATCTCAATGTTGAGCAAGCCTGGCTATCGATACTTATCAAACTATGATATATAATGATTCTACAAAGTTCCCAATGAAACTGTACCAATTGACAAGGGCCACAACCATCCTGGGAGTTTGCTCCTACGATCCGAATAAAGATAAGGAAGGCTATGGATACTTATTAACCTATGGTACATAATGACTCTACAAAGTTGCCATTGAAACAGTACCAATTGACAAGGGCCACACCCATCCCGGGAGTTGCTCCTTCGATCCAAATGACGATATGCCAGGCTATGAGTACTTATAACCCTATAGTCGACAATGATTCTAAAGAGTTCTATTGACAATTCCATTGACAAGTTTCACACAAATCCCGGGACTTTGCTCCTAAGATCGAAAAGAAGATAAGCCAGCCTATTGGTACTTATCACCCTATGGTAGATCATGATTCTACGAAGTTCCCATTAAAACTGTACCAATTGACAAGGGCCACACCCATCCCGGAACTTTCGCCCCGACGATCCAAATAAAGATATGCCAGGCTATGGCTAATTATCAACCCATAGTAGATAATGATTCCACAAACTTCCCATGAAAACTGCACCAATTGACAAGGGTCACACCCATCTCGGTATATGCTCCTTGAATCTCTATGTTGAGCGAGCTTGGCTATCGATACTTATCAACCTATTGTACATATTGATTCTACAAAGTTCCCAATGAAACTGTACCAATTGACAAGGGCCACACCCATCCCGGGACTTTGCTCCTACGATTCGAATGAAGATATGCCAGGCTATTGGTACTTATCAACCTATGGTAGATAATGATTTTACAAAGTTCCCATTGAAAAGTACCAATTGACAAAGTTCACACCCATCACGGGACTTTGATCTTACAATCCGAATGAAGACAATTCACGCTATCGATACTTATCAACCTTTGGTACATAATGATTCTACAAAGTTCCCAACGAAACTGTACCTATGTACAAGTGTCACACCCATCCCGGGACTTTGATTCCACAATCCGAATGAAGACAAGCCAGGTTATCGATACTTATCAACCTATGGTGCATAATGATTCTACAAAGTTCCTATTGAAACTGTACCAATGTACAAGTGTCACACCCATCCCGGGACTTTGATTCCCCAATCCGAATGAAGACAACCAGGTTATCGATACTTATCAACCTAGGTACATAATGATTCTACAAAGTTCCCATTGAAACAATACCAATTGACAACGGCCACACCCGTCCTGGGACTTTGCTCCTACGATCCAAATGAAAAATTGCATGGCTATGGGTACTTATCAACCTATGGTAGATAATGATTCTATAAAGTTCCCATTGAAACGGTTTCAATTGACAATGGCCACACACATCCTGGGACTTTGCTCCTACGATCCGAATAAAGACATGCCAGGCATCAATACTTATCAACTTACGGTACATAATAATTCTACAACGTTCCTATTGAAACTGTACCAATTGACAAGGGTCACCCCCATCCCGGGACTTTGCTCCTACGATCCGAATAAAGATAAGGAAGGCTATGGATACTTATTAACCTATGGTACATAATGACTCTACAAAGTTGCCATTGAAACAGTACCAATTGACAAGGGCCACACCCATCCCGGGAGTTTGCTCCTTCGATCCAAATGACGATATGCCAGGCTATGAGTACTTATAACCCTATAGTCGACAATGATTCTAAAGAGTTCTATTGACAATTCCATTGACAAGTTTCACACACATCCCGGGACTTTGCTCCTAAGATCGAAAAGAAGATAAGCCAGCCTATTGGTACTTATCACCCTATGGTAGATCATGATTCTACGAAGTTCCCATTGAAACTGTACCAATTGACAAGGGCCACACCCATCCCGGAACTTTCGCCCCGACGATCCAAATAAAGATATGCCAGGCTATGGCTAATTATCAACCCATAGTAGATAATGATTCCACAAACTTCCCATGAAAACTGCACCAATTGACAAGGGTCACACCCATCTCGGTATATGCTCCTAGAATCTCTATGTTGAGCGAGCTTGGCTATCGATACTTATCAACCTATTGTACATATTGATTCTACAAAGTTCCCAATGAAACTGTACCAATTGACAAGGGCCACACCCATCCCGGAACTTTCGCCCCGACGATCCAAATAAAGATATGCCAGGCTATGGCTAATTATCAACCCATAGTAGATAATGATTCCACAAACTTCCCATGAAAACTGCACCAATTGACAAGGGTCACACCCATCTCGGTATATGCTCCTAGAATCTCTATGTTGAGCGAGCTTGGCTATCGATACTTATCAACCTATAGTAGATAATGATTCTACAAAGTTCCCATTGAAACAGTACCAATGACAACGGCCACACCCATCCTGGGACTTTGCTCCCACAATCCGAATGTAGACAAGCCAGGTTATCGATACTTATAGGTTATAATGATTCTATAAAGTTCCCATTGAAACGGTTCCGATTGACAATGGCCACACACATCTTGGGACTTTGCTCCTATGATCCTAATCAAGTCATGCCAAGGTATGGATATTTATCAGCCTATGGTAGATCATGATTCTACAAACTTCCCATTGAAACTGTACCAAAGTACAAGTGTCACACCCATCCTGGGACTTTGATTCCACAATCCGAATGAAGACAAGCCAGGTTATCGATACTTATCAACCTATGGTATATAATGATTCTACAAAGTTCCCAATGAAACTGTACCAATTGACAAGGGCCACACCCATCCCGGGAGTTTGCTCCTTCGATCCGAATGACGATATGCCAGGCTATGAGTACTTATCAACCTATAGTCGACAATGATTCTAAAGAGTTCTATTGACAATTCCATATACAAGTTTCACACACATCCCGGGACTTTGCTCCCAAGATCGGAAAGAAGATAAGCCAGCCTATTGGTACTTATCACCATATGGTAGATCAAGATTCTACAAAGTTCCCATTGAAACTGCACCACTTGACAAGGGTCACACCCATCCCGGCATATGCTCCTAGAATCTATATGTTGAGCAAGCCGGGCTATCGATACTTATCAAGCTATGGTACTTAATGATTCTACAAAGTTCCCCATGAAACTGTACCGAATGACAAGGGCCACACCCATTCCGGGACTTTGCTCCTACGATCCGAATAAAGACAAGCCAGGCTATCGATACTTATCAACCTATGTTACATAATGATTCTACAAAGTTCCCATTGAAACGGTACCAATTGACAATGGCCACACACATCTTGGGACTTTGCTCCTATGATCCTAATCAAGTCATGCCAAGATATGGATATTTATCAGCCTATGGTAGATCATGCTTCTACAAACTTCCCATTGAAACTGCACCAATTGCCAAGGGCCACACCCATTCCGGCATATGCTACTAGAATCTCTATGTTGAGCAAGCCTGACTATCAATACTTATTAACCTATGGTATATAAGGATTCTACAAAGTTCCCAATGAAACTGTACCAATTGACAAGGGCCACACCCATCCCGGGACTTTGATCCTACGATCCGAATAAAGACAAGCCAGGCTATCGATACTTATCAACTTATGGTACATAATGATTCTACAAAGTTCCGATTGAAACTGTACCAATTGACAAGGGCTACACCTATCCTGGGACTTTGCTCCTACGATCCTTATCAAGTCATGCCAAGATATGGCTATTTATCACCCTATGGTAGATCATGATTCTACAAACTTCCCATTGAAACTGCAAAAATTGACAAGGGTCACACCCATCCCGGCATATGCTCCTAGAATCTCTATGTTAAGCAAGCCTGGCTATCGATACTTATCAACCTATAGTAGATAATGATTCTACAAAGTTCCCATTGAAACAGTACCAATGACAACGGCCACCCCCATCCTGGGACTTTGCTCCCACAATCCGAATGTAGACAAGCCAGGTTATCGATACTTATCAACCTATGGTGCATAATGATTCTACAAAGTTCCCATTGAAATTGTACCAATGTACAAGTGTCACACCCATCCCGGGACTTTGATTCCACAATCCGAATGAAGACAAGCCAGGTTATCGATACTTATCAACCTATGGTGCATAATGATTCTACAAAGTTCCTATTGAAACTGTACCAATGTACAAGTGTCACACCCATCCCGGGACTTTGATTCCCCAATCCGAATGAAGACAACCAGGTTATCGATACTTATCAACCTAGGTACATAATGATTCTACAAAGTTCCCATTGAAACAATACCAATTGACAACGGCCACACCCGTCCTGGGACTTTGCTCCTACGATCCAAATGAAAAATTGCATGGCTATGGGTACTTATCAACCTATGGTAGATAATGATTCTATAAAGTTCCCATTGAAACGGTTTCAATTGACAATGGCCACACACATCCTGGGACTTTGCTCCTACGATCCGAATAAAGACATGCCAGGCATCAATACTTATCAACTTACGGTACATAATAATTCTACAACGTTCCTATTGAAACTGTACCAATTGACAAGGGTCACCCCCATCCCGGGACTTTGCTCCTACGATCCGAATAAAGATAAGGAAGGCTATGGATACTTATTAACCTATGGTACATAATGACTCTACAAAGTTGCCATTGAAACAGTACCAATTGACAAGGGCCACACCCATCCCGGGAGTTTGCTCCTTCGATCCAAATGACGATATGCCAGGCTATGAGTACTTATAACCCTATAGTCGACAATGATTCTAAAGAGTTCTATTGACAATTCCATTGACAAGTTTCACACACATCCCGGGACTTTGCTCCTAAGATCGAAAAGAAGATAAGCCAGCCTATTGGTACTTATCACCCTATGGTAGATCATGATTCTACGAAGTTCCCATTGAAACTGTACCAATTGACAAGGGCCACACCCATCCCGGAACTTTCGCCCCGACGATCCAAATAAAGATATGCCAGGCTATGGCTAATTATCAACCCATAGTAGATAATGATTCCACAAACTTCCCATGAAAACTGCACCAATTGACAAGGGTCACACCCATCTCGGTATATGCTCCTAGAATCTCTATGTTGAGCGAGCTTGGCTATCGATACTTATCAACCTATTGTACATATTGATTCTACAAAGTTCCCAATGAAACTGTACCAATTGACAAGGGCCACACCCATCCCGGAACTTTCGCCCCGACGATCCAAATAAAGATATGCCAGGCTATGGCTAATTATCAACCCATAGTAGATAATGATTCCACAAACTTCCCATGAAAACTGCACCAATTGACAAGGGTCACACCCATCTCGGTATATGCTCCTAGAATCTCTATGTTGAGCGAGCTTGGCTATCGATACTTATCAACCTATAGTAGATAATGATTCTACAAAGTTCCCATTGAAACAGTACCAATGACAACGGCCACACCCATCCTGGGACTTTGCTCCCACAATCCGAATGTAGACAAGCCAGGTTATCGATACTTATAGGTTATAATGATTCTATAAAGTTCCCATTGAAACGGTTCCGATTGACAATGGCCACACACATCTTGGGACTTTGCTCCTATGATCCTAATCAAGTCATGCCAAGGTATGGATATTTATCAGCCTATGGTAGATCATGATTCTACAAACTTCCCATTGAAACTGTACCAAAGTACAAGTGTCACACCCATCCTGGGACTTTGATTCCACAATCCGAATGAAGACAAGCCAGGTTATCGATACTTATCAACCTATGGTATATAATGATTCTACAAAGTTCCCAATGAAACTGTACCAATTGACAAGGGCCACACCCATCCCGGGAGTTTGCTCCTTCGATCCGAATGACGATATGCCAGGCTATGAGTACTTATCAACCTATAGTCGACAATGATTCTAAAGAGTTCTATTGACAATTCCATATACAAGTTTCACACACATCCCGGGACTTTGCTCCCAAGATCGGAAAGAAGATAAGCCAGCCTATTGGTACTTATCACCATATGGTAGATCAAGATTCTACAAAGTTCCCATTGAAACTGCACCACTTGACAAGGGTCACACCCATCCCGGCATATGCTCCTAGAATCTATATGTTGAGCAAGCCGGGCTATCGATACTTATCAAGCTATGGTACTTAATGATTCTACAAAGTTCCCCATGAAACTGTACCGAATGACAAGGGCCACACCCATTCCGGGACTTTGCTCCTACGATCCGAATAAAGACAAGCCAGGCTATCGATACTTATCAACCTATGTTACATAATGATTCTACAAAGTTCCCATTGAAACGGTACCAATTGACAATGGCCACACACATCTTGGGACTTTGCTCCTATGATCCTAATCAAGTCATGCCAAGATATGGATATTTATCAGCCTATGGTAGATCATGCTTCTACAAACTTCCCATTGAAACTGCACCAATTGCCAAGGGCCACACCCATTCCGGCATATGCTACTAGAATCTCTATGTTGAGCAAGCCTGACTATCAATACTTATTAACCTATGGTATATAAGGATTCTACAAAGTTCCCAATGAAACTGTACCAATTGACAAGGGCCACACCCATCCCGGGACTTTGATCCTACGATCCGAATAAAGACAAGCCAGGCTATCGATACTTATCAACTTATGGTACATAATGATTCTACAAAGTTCCGATTGAAACTGTACCAATTGACAAGGGCTACACCTATCCTGGGACTTTGCTCCTACGATCCTTATCAAGTCATGCCAAGATATGGCTATTTATCACCCTATGGTAGATCATGATTCTACAAACTTCCCATTGAAACTGCAAAAATTGACAAGGGTCACACCCATCCCGGCATATGCTCCTAGAATCTCTATGTTAAGCAAGCCTGGCTATCGATACTTATCAACCTATAGTAGATAATGATTCTACAAAGTTCCCATTGAAACAGTACCAATGACAACGGCCACCCCCATCCTGGGACTTTGCTCCCACAATCCGAATGTAGACAAGCCAGGTTATCGATACTTATCAACCTATGGTGCATAATGATTCTACAAAGTTCCCATTGAAATTGTACCAATGTACAAGTGTCACACCCATCCCGGGACTTTGCTCCTTCGATCCGAATGACGATATGCCAGGCTATGAGTACTTATCAACCTATAGTCGACAATGATTCTAAAGAGTTCCATTGAAGCTGCACTAATGGACAAGTTTCACACACATCCCGGGACTTTGCTCCCAAGATCGGAAAAAAGATTAGCCAGCCTATTGGTACTTATCACCCTGTGGTAGATCATGATTCCACAAAGTTCCCATTGAAACTGCACCAATTGACAAGAGTCACACCAATCCTGGCATATGCTCCTAGAATCTCTATGTTGAGCAAGCCTGGCTATCGATACTTATCAACCTATGGTACATAATGATTCTACAAAGTTCCCCATGAAACTGTACCAAATGACAAGGGCCACTCCCATTCCGGGACTTTGCTCCTACGATCCGAATAAAGACAAGCCAGGCTATCGATACTTATCAACCTATAGTAGATAATGATTCTACAAAGTTCCCATTGAAACAGTACCAAATGACAACGGTCACCCCCATCCCGGGACTTTGATCCCACAATCCGAATGAAGACAAGCCAGGTTATCGATACTTATCAACCTATGGTACATAATGATTCTACAAAGTTCCCAATGAAACTGTACCAATTGACAAGGGCCACACCTATCCAGGGACTTTGCTCCCACGATCCGAATAAAGACAAGCCTGACTATCGATACTTATCAACCTATAGTAGATAATGATTCTACAAAGTTCCCATTGAAACAGTACCAATGACAACGGCCACACCCATCCTGGGACTTTGCTCCCACAATCCGAATGTAGACAAGCCAGGTTATCGATACTTATCAACCTATGGTGCATAATGATTCTACAAAGTTCCCATTGAAATTGTACCAATGTACAAGTGTCACACCCATCCCGGGACTTTGCTCCTTCGATCCGAATGACGATATGCCAGGCTATGAGTACTTATCAACCTATAGTCGACAATGATTCTAAAGAGTTCCATTGAAGCTGCACTAATGGACAAGTTTCACACACATCCCGGGACTTTGCTCCCAAGATCGGAAAAAAGATAAGCCAGCCTATTGGTACTTATCACCCTGTGGTAGATCATGATTCCACAAAGTTCCCATTGAAACTGCACCAATTGACAAGAGTCACACCAATCCTGGCATATGCTCCTAGAATCTCTATGTTGAGCAAGCCTGGCTATCGATACTTATCAACCTATGGTACATAATGATTCTACAAAGTTCCCCATGAAACTGTACCAAATGACAAGGGCCACTCCCATTCCGGGACTTTGCTCCTACGATCCGAATAAAGAGAAGCCAGGCTATCGATACTTATCAACCTATAGTAGATAATGTTTCTACAAAGTTCCCATTGAAACAGTACCAAATGACAACGGTCACCCCCATCCCGGGACTTTGATCCCACAATCCGAATGAAGACAAGCCAGGTTATCGATACTTATCAACATATGGTACATAATGATTTTACAAAGTTCCCATTGAAATTGTACCAATGTACAAGAGTCACACCCATCCCGGGACTTTGCTCCTACGATCCGAATAAAGATAGGCCAAGCTATAGGTACTTATTAACCTATAGTACATAATGACTCTACAAAGTTGCCATTGAAGCTGTACTAATTGGCAAGTATCACACTTATCCCAGGACTTTGCTCCTACGATCCAAATGAAGAATGGCATGGCTATGGGTACTTATCAGCCTATAGTAGATAATGATTCCACAAAGTTCCCATTGAAAAATACCAAGTAGCAAAGGTCACACCCATCCCAGGATTTTGATCCCACAATCCGAATGAAGACATGCCAGGTTATCGATACTTATCAACCTATGTTACATAATGATTCTACAAGTTCTACAAAGTTCCCATTGAAACGGTACCAATTGACAATGGCCACACACATCTTGGGACTTTGCTCCTATGATCCTAATCAAGTCATGCCAAGATATGGATATTTATCAGCCTATGGTAGATCAGGATTCTACAAACTTCCCATTGAAACTGCACCAATTGCCAAGGGCCACACCCATTCCGGCATATGCTCCTAGAATCTCTATGTTGAGCATGCCTGGCTATGGCTACTTATCACCCTATGGTAGATCATGATTCTACAAACTTTCCATTGGAACTGCACCAATTGACAAGGGTCACACCCATCCTGGCATATGCTCCTAGAATCTCTCTGTTGAGCAAGCCTGGCTATCAATACTTATTAACCTATGGTATATAAGGATTCTACAAAGTTCCCAATGAAACTGTACCAATTGACAAGGGCCACACCCATCCCGGGACTTTGCTCCTACGATCCGAATAAAGACAAGCCAGGCTATCGATACTTATCAACTTATGGTACATAATGATTCTACAAAGTTCCGATTGAAACTGTACCAATTGACAAGGGCTACACCTATCCTGGGACTTTGCTCCTACGATCCTTATCAAGTCATGCCAAGATATGGCTATTTATCACCCTATGGTAGATCATGATTCTACAAACTTCCCATTGAAACTGCACCAATTGACAAGGGTCACACCCATCCCGGCATATGCTCCTAGAATCTCTATGTTGAGCAAGCCTGGCTATCGATACTTATCAACCTATAGTAGATAATGATTCTACAAAGTTCCCATTGAAACAGTACCAATGACAACGGCCACACCCATCCTGGGACTTTGCTCCTACGATTCGAATGAATATATGCCATGCTATGAGTACTTATCGACATATGTTAGATAATGATTCTACAAAGTTCCCCTTCAAAAGTACCAATTGACAACGGCCACACCTATCCAGGGACTTTGCTCCCACGATCCGAATAAAGACAAGCCTGACTATCGATACTTATCAACCTATAGTAGATAATGATTCTACAAAGTTCCCATTGAAACAGTACCAATGACAACGGCCACACCCATCCTGGGACTTTGCTCCCACAATCCGAATGTAGACAAGCCAGGTTATCGATACTTATCAACCTATGGTGCATAATGATTCTACAAAGTTCCCATTGAAATTGTACCAATGTACAAGTGTCACACCCATCTTGGGACTTTGCTCCTTCGATCCGAATGACGATATGCCAGGCTATGAGTACTTATCAACCTATAGTCGACAATGATTCTAAAGAGTTCCATTGAAGCTGCACTAATTGACAAGTTTCACACACATCCCGGGACTTTGCTCCCAAGATCGGAAAGAAGATAAGCCAGCCTATTGGTACTTATCAACCTATGGTACATAATGATTCTACAAAGTTCCCCATGAAACTGTACCAAATGACAAGGGCCACTCCCATTCCGGGACTTTGCTCCTACGATCCGTATAAAGACAAGCCAGGCTATCGATACTTATCAACCTATAGTAGATAATGATTCTACAAAGTTCCCATTGAAACAGTACCAAATGACAACGGTCACCCCCATCCCGGGACTTTGATCCCACAATCCGAATGAAGACAAGCCAGGTTATCGATACTTATCAACCTATGGTACATAATGATGGGAATTGCTCCTTCGATCCGAATGACGATATGCCAGGCTATGAGTACTTATCAACCTATAGTCGACAATGATTCTAAAGAGTTCCATTGAAGCTGCACTAATTGACAAGTTTCACACACATCCCGGCATATGCTCCTAGAATCTCTATGTTAAACAAGCCTGGCTATCGATACTTATCAACCTATGGTACATAATGATTCTACAAAGTTCCCCATGAAACTGTACCAAATGACAAGGGCCACACCCATTCCAGGACTCTGCTCCTACGATCCGAATAAAGACAAGCCAGGCTATCGATACTTATCAACCTATAGTAGATAATGATTCTACAAAGTTCCCATTGAAACAGTACCAAATGACAACGGTCACCCCCATCCCGGGACTTTGATCCCACAATCCGAATGAAGACAAGCCAGGTTATCGATACTTATCAACCTATGGTACATAATGATTTTACAAAGTTCCTATTGAAATTGTACCAATGTACAAGAGTCACACCCATCCCGGGACTTTGCTCCTACGATCCGAATAAAGCTAGGCCAAGCTATAGGTACTTATTAACCTATGGTACATAATGACTCTACAAAGTTGCCATTGAAGCTGTACTAATTGGCAAGGATCACACTTATCCCAGGACTTTGCTCCTACGATCCAAATGAAGAATGGCATGGCTATGGGTACTTATCAACCTATGGTAGATAATGATTCCACAAAGTTCCCATTGAAAAATACCAAGTAGCAAAGGTCACACCCATCCCAGGATTTTGATCCCACAATCCGAATGAAGACATGCCAGGTTATCGATACTTATCAACCTATGTTACATAATGATTCTACAAAGTTCCCATTGAAACGGTACCAATTGACAATGGCCACACACATCTTGGGACTTTGCTCCTATGATCCTAATCAAGTCATGCCAAGATATGGATATTTATCAGCCTATGGTAGATCAGGATTCTACAAACTTCCCATTGAAACTGCACCAATTGCCAAGGGCCACACCCATTCCGGCATATGCTCCTAGAATCTCTATGTTGAGCAAGCCTGGCTATGGCTACTTATCACCCTATGGTAGATCATGGTTCTACAAACTTTCCATTGGAACTGCAACAATTGACAAGGGTCACACCCATCCCGGCATATGCTCCTAGAATCTCTCTGTTGAGCAAGCCTGGCTATCAATACTTATTAACCTATAGTAGATAATGATTCTACAAAGTTCCTATTGAAACAGTACCAAATGACAACGGTCACCCCCATCCCGGGACTTTGCTCCTTTGATCCGAATGACGATATGCCAGGCTATGAGTACTTATCAACCTATAGTCGACAATAATTCTAAAGAGTTCTATTGAAGCTGCACTAATTGACAAGTTTCACACACATCCCGGGACTTTGCTCCTAAGATCGGAAAGAAGATAAGCCAGCCTATTGGTACTTATCACCCTGTGGTAGATCATGATTCCACAAAGTTCCCATTGAAACTGCACCAATTGACAAGGGTCACACCCATTCCGGCATATGCTCCTAGAATCTCTATGTTGAGCAAGCCTGGCTATGGCTACTTATCACCTTATGGTAGATCATGATTCTACAAACTTTCCATTGGAACTGCACCAATTGACAAGGGTCACACCCATCCCGGAACTTTGCTCCTACGATCCGAATAAAGATAGGCCAAGCTATAGGTACTTATTAACCTATGGTACATAATGACTCTACAAAGTTGCCATTGAAGCTGTACTAATTGGCAAGGATCACACTTATCCCAGGACTTTGCTCCTACGATCCAAATGAAGAATGGCATGGCTATGGGTACTTATCAACCTATGGTAGATAATGATTCCACAAAGTTCCCATTGAAAAATACCAAGTAGCAAAGGTCACACCCATCCCAGGATTTTGATCCCACAATCTGAATGAAGACATGCCAGGTTATCGATACTTATCAACCTATGTTACATAATGATTCTACAAAGTTCCCATTGAAACGGTACCAATTGACAATGGCCACACACATCTTGGGACTTTGCTCCTATGATCCTAATCAAGTCATGCCAAGATATGGATATTTATCAGCCTATGGTAGATCATGATTCTACAAACTTCCCATTGAAACTGCACCAATTGCCAAGGGCCACACCTATTCCGGCATATGCTCCTAGAATCTCTATGTTGAGCAAGCCTGGCTATGGCTACTTATCACCATATGGTAGATCATGATTCTACAAACTTTCCATTGGAACTGCACCAATTGACAAGGGTCACACCCATCCCAACATATGCTCCTAGAATCTCTCTGTTGAGCAAGCCTGGTTATCAATACTTTTTAACCTATGGTATATAAGGATTCTACAAAGTTCCCAATGAAACTGTACCAACTGACAAGGGCCACACCCATCCCGGGACTTTGATCCTACGATCCGAATAAAGACAAGCCAGGCTATCGATACTTATCAACTTATGGTACATAATGATTCTACAAAGTTCCGATTGAAACTGCAACAATTGACAAGGGTCACACCCATCCCGGCATATGCTCCTAGAATCTCTATGTTAAGCAAGCCTGGCTATCGATACTTATCAACCTATGGTACATAATGATTCTACAAAGTTCCCATTGAAACAGTACCAATGACAACGGCCACACCCATCCTGGGACTTTGCTCCTACGATTCGAATGAATATATGCCATGCTATGAGTACTTATCGACATATGTTAGATAATGATTCTACAAAGTTCCCTTTCAAAAGTACCAAAGTACAAGTGTCACACCCATCCCGGGACTTTGATTCCACAATCCGAATGAAGACAAGCCAGGTTATCGATACTTATCAACCTATGGTATATAATGATTCTACAAAGTTCCCAATGAAACTGTACCAATTGACAAGGGCCACACCCATCCCGGGAGTTTGCTCCTTCGATCCGAATGACGATATGCCAGGCTTAGAGTACTTATCAACCTATAGTCGACAATGATTCTAAAAAGTTCTATTGACAACTCCATATACAAGTTTCACACACATCCCGGGACTTTGCTCCCAAGATCGGAAAGAAGATAAGCCTGACTATCGATACTTATCAACCTATAGTAGATAATGATTCTACAAAGTTCCCATTGAAACAGTACCAATGACAACGGCCACACCCATCCCGGGACTTTGATCCTACGATCCGAATAAAGACAAGCCAGGCTATCGATACTTATCAACTTATGGTACATAATGATTCTACAAAGTTCCGATTGAAACTGTACCAATTGACAAGGGCTACACCTATCCAGGGACTTTGCTCCTACGATCCTTATCAAGTCATGCCAAGATATGGCTATTTATCACCCTATGGTAGATCATGATTCTACAAACTTACCATTGAAACTGCAACAATTGACAAGGGTCACACCCATCCCGGCATATGCTCCTAGAATCTCTATGTTAAGCAAGCCTGGCTATCGATACTTATCAACCTATGGTACATAATGATTCTACAAAGTTCCCAATGAAACTGTACCAATTGACAAGGGCCACACCTATCCAGGGACTTTGCTCCCACGATCCAAATAAAGACAAGCCTGACTATCGATACTTATCAACCTATAGTAGATAATGATTCTACAAAGTTCCCATTGAAACAGTACCAATGACAACGGCCACACCCATCCTGGGACTTTGCTCCCACAATCCGAATGTAGACAAGCCAGGTTATCGATACTTATCAACCTATGGTGCATAATGATTCTACAAAGTTCCCATTGAAATTGTACCAATGTACAAGTGTCACACCCATCCCGGGACTTTGCTCCTTCGATCCGAATGATGATATGCCAGGCTATGAGTACTTATCAACCTATAGTCGACAATGATTCTAAAGAGTTCCATTGAAGCTGCACTAATGGACAAGTTTCACACACATCCCGGGACTTTGCTCCCAAGATCGGAAAGAAGATAAGCCAGCCTATTGGTACTTATCACCCTGTGGTAGATCATGATTCCACAAAGTTCCCATTGAAACTGCACCAATTGACAAGGGTCACACCAATCCCGGCATATGCTCCTAGAATCTCTATGTTGAGCAAGCCTGGCTATCGATACTTATCAAGCTATGGTACTTATTGATTCTACAAAGTTCCCCATGAAACTGTACCAAATGACAAGGGCCACACCCATTCCGGGACTTTGCTCCTACGATCCGAATAAAGACAAGCCAGGCTATCGATACTTATCAACCTATAGTAGATAATGATTCTACAAAGTTCCTATTGAAACAGTACCAAATGACAACGGTCACCCCCATCCCGGGACTTTGCTCCTTTGATCCGAATGACGATATGCCAGGCTATGAGTACTTATCAACCTATAGTCGACAATGATTCTAAAGAGTTCTATTGAAGCTGCACTGATTGACAAGTTTCACACACATCCCGGGACTTTGCTCCCAAGATCGGAAAGAAGATAAGCCAGCCTATTGGTACTTATCACCCTGTGGTAGATCATGATTCCACAAAGTTCCCATTGAAACTGCACCAATTGACAAGGGTCACACCCATTCCGGCATATGCTCCTAGAATCTCTATGTTGAGCAAGCCTGGCTATGGCTACTTATCACCTTATGGTAGATCATGATTCTACAAACTTTCCATTGGAACTGCACCAATTGACAAGGGTCACACCCATCCCGGAACTTTGCTCCTACGATCCGAATAAAGATAGGCCAAGCTATAGGTACTTATTAACCTATGGTACATAATGACTCTACAAAGTTGCCATTGAAGCTGTACTAATTGGCAAGGATCACACTTATCCCAGGACTTTGCTCCTACGATCCAAATGAAGAATGGCATGGCTATGGGTACTTATCAACCTATGGTAGATAATGATTCCACAAAGTTCCCATTGAAAAATACCAAGTAGCAAAGGTCACACCCATCCCAGGATTTTGATCCCACAATCTGAATGAAGACATGCCAGGTTATCGATACTTATCAACCTATGTTACATAATGATTCTACAAAGTTCCCATTGAAACGGTACCAATTGACAATGGCCACACACATCTTGGGACTTTGCTCCTATGATCCTAATCAAGTCATGCCAAGATATGGATATTTATCAGCCTATGGTAGATCATGATTCTACAAACTTCCCATTGAAACTGCACGAATTGCCAAGGGCCACACCTATTCCGGCATATGCTCCTAGAATCTCTATGTTGAGCAAGCCTGGCTATGGCTACTTATCACCCTATGGTAGATCATGATTCTACAAACTTTCCATTGGAACTGCACCAATTGACAAGGGTCACACCCATCCCGGCATATGCTCCTAGAATCTCTCTGTTGAGCAAGCCTGGTTATCAATACTTTTTAACCTATGGTATATAAGGATTCTACAAAGTTCCCAATGAAACTGTACCAACTGACATGGGCCACACCCATCCCAGGACTTTGATCCTACGATCCGAATAAAGACAAGCCAGGCTATGGATACTTATTAACCTATGGTACATAATGACTCTACAAAGTTGCCATTGAAACAGTACCAATTGACAAGGGCCACACCCATCCCGGGAGTTGCTCCTTCGATCCAAATGACGATATGCCAGGCTATGAGTACTTATAACCCTATAGTCGACAATGATTCTAAAGAGTTCTATTGACAATTCCATTGACAAGTTTCACACAAATCCCGGGACTTTGCTCCTAAGATCGAAAAGAAGATAAGCCAGCCTATTGGTACTTATCACCCTATGGTAGATCATGATTCTACGAAGTTCCCATTAAAACTGTACCAATTGACAAGGGCCACACCCATCCCGGAACTTTCGCCCCGACGATCCAAATAAAGATATGCCAGGCTATGGCTAATTATCAACCCATAGTAGATAATGATTCCACAAACTTCCCATGAAAACTGCACCAATTGACAAGGGTCACACCCATCTCGGTATATGCTCCTAGAATCTCTATGTTGAGCGAGCTTGGCTATCGATACTTATCAACCTATTGTACATATTGATTCTACAAAGTTCCCAATGAAACTGTACCAATTGACAAGGGCCACACCCATCCCGGGACTTTGCTCCTACGATTCGAATGAAGATATGCCAGGCTATTGGTACTTATCAACCTATGGTAGATAATGATTTTACAAAGTTCCCATTGAAAAGTACCAATTGACAAAGTTCACACCCATCACGGGACTTTGATCTTACAATCCGAATGAAGACAATTCACGCTATCGATACTTATCAACCTTTGGTACATAATGATTCTACAAAGTTCCCAACGAAACTGTACCTATGTACAAGTGTCACACCCATCCCGGGACTTTGATTCCACAATCCGAATGAAGACAAGCCAGGTTATCGATACTTATCAACCTATGGTACATAATGATTCTACAAAGTTCCTATTGAAACTGTACCAATTGACAAGTGTCACACCCATCCCGGGACTTTGATTCCCCAATCCGAATGAAGACAAGCCAGGTTATCGATACTTATCAACCTATGGTACATAATGATTCTACAAAGTTCCCATTGAAACAATACCAATTGACAACGGCCACACCCGTCCTGGGACTTTGCTCCTACGATCCAAATGAAAAATTGCATGGCTATGGGTACTTATCAACCTATGGTAGATAATGATTCTATAAAGTTCCCATTGAAACGGTTTCAATTGACAATGGCCACACACATCTTGGGACTTTGCTCCTATGATTCTAATCAAGTCATGCCAAGATATGGATATTTATCAGCCTATGGTAGATCATGATTCTACAAACTTCCCATTGAAACTGCACCAATTGACAAGGGCCACACCCATCCCGGCATATGCTCCTAGAATCTCAATGTTGAGCAAGCCTGGCTATCGATACTTATCAAACTATGGTATATAATGATTCTACAAAGTTCCCAATGAAACTGTACCAATTGACAAGGGCCACACCCATCCTGGGACTTTGCTCCTACGATCCGAATAAAGACATGCCAGGCATCGATACTTATCAACTTACGGTACATAATAATTCTACAACGTTCCTATTGAAACTGTACCAATTGACAAGGGTCACCCCCATCCCGGGACTTTGCTCCTACGATCCGAATAAAGACAAGCCAGGCTATCGATACTTATCAACCTATAGTAGATAATGATTCTACAAAGTTCCCATTGAAACAGTACCAAATGACAAGGGTCACACGCATCCCGGGACTTTGCTGCTACGATCCTTATCAAGTCATGCCAAGATATGGCTATTTATCACCCTATGGTAGATTATGATTCTACAAACTTCCCATTGAAACTGCACCAATTGACAAGGGCCACACCCATCCCGGCATATGCTTCTAGAATCTCTATTTTGATCAAGCCTGGCTATGGCTACTTATCACCTTATGGTAGATCATGATTATACAAACTTCCCATAGAAACTGCACCAATTGACAAGGGTCACAACCATCCCGGCATATGCTCCTAAAATCTCAATGTTGAGCAAGCCTGGCTATCGATACTTATCAAACTATGGTATATAATGATTCTACAAAGTTCCCAATGAAACTGTACCAATTGACAAGGGCCACACCCATCCAGGGACTTTGCTCCTACGATCCGAATAAAGACATGCCAGGCATCGATACTTATCAACTTATGGTACATAATGATTCTACAATGTTCCCCTTCAAAAGTACCAAATGACAAGGGTCACACCTATCCCGGGACTTTGATCCCACAATCCGAATGAAGACAAGCCAGTTTATCGATACTTATCAACCTATGGCACATAATGATTTTACAAAGTTCCCATTTAAATTGTAGCAATGTACAAGTGTCACACCCATTCCGGGACATTGGTCCTTCGATCCAAATGACGATATGCCAGGCTGTGAGTACTTATCAACCTATAGTCGACAATGATTCTAAAGAGTTCCTAACACAGAATACATAATGACTCTACAAACATCCCATTGAAAAGTACCAATTGACAAAGTTCACACCCATCACGGGACTTTGATCTTACAATCCGAATGAAGACAATTCACGCTATCGATACTTATACCCTTTGGTACATAATGATTCTACAAAGTTCCCAACGAAACTGTACCTATGTACAAGTGTCACACCCATCCCGGGACTTTGATTCCACAATCCGAATGAAGACAAGCCAGGTTATCGATACTTATCAACCTATGGTGCATAATGATTCTACAAAGTTCCTATTGAAACTGTACCAATGTACAAGTGTCACACCCATCCTGGGACTTTGATTCCACAATCCGAATGAAGACAAGCCAGGTTATCGATACTTATCAACCTATGGTACATAATGATTCTACAAAGTTCCCATTGAAACAATACCAATTGACAACGGCCACACCCATCCTGGGACTTTGCTCCTACGATCCAAATGAAGAATTGCATGGCTATGGGTACTTATCAACCTATGGTAGATAATGATTCTATAAAGTTCCCGTTGAAACGGTTTCAATTGACAATGGCCACACACATCTTGGGACTTTGCTCCTATGATTCTAATCAAGTCATGCCAAGATATGGATATTTATCAGCCTATGGTAGATCATGATTCTACAAACTTCCCATAGAAACTGCACCAATTGACTACGGTCACAACCATCCCGGCATATGCTCCTAGAATCTCAATGTTGAGCAAGCCTGGCTATCGATACTTATCAAACTATGATATATAATGATTCTACAAAGTTCCCAATGAAACTGTACCAATTGACAAGGGCCACAACCATCCTGGGAGTTTGCTCCTACGATCCGAATAAAGATAAGGAAGGCTATGGATACTTATTAACCTATGGTACATAATGACTCTACAAAGTTGCCATTGAAACAGTACCAATTGACAAGGGCCACACCCATCCCGGGAGTTGCTCCTTCGATCCAAATGACGATATGCCAGGCTATGAGTACTTATAACCCTATAGTCGACAATGATTCTAAAGAGTTCTATTGACAATTCCATTGACAAGTTTCACACAAATCCCGGGACTTTGCTCCTAAGATCGAAAAGAAGATAAGCCAGCCTATTGGTACTTATCACCCTATGGTAGATCATGATTCTACGAAGTTCCCATTAAAACTGTACCAATTGACAAGGGCCACACCCATCCCGGAACTTTCGCCCCGACGATCCAAATAAAGATATGCCAGGCTATGGCTAATTATCAACCCATAGTAGATAATGATTCCACAAACTTCCCATGAAAACTGCACCAATTGACAAGGGTCACACCCATCTCGGTATATGCTCCTTGAATCTCTATGTTGAGCGAGCTTGGCTATCGATACTTATCAACCTATTGTACATATTGATTCTACAAAGTTCCCAATGAAACTGTACCAATTGACAAGGGCCACACCCATCCCGGGACTTTGCTCCTACGATTCGAATGAAGATATGCCAGGCTATTGGTACTTATCAACCTATGGTAGATAATGATTTTACAAAGTTCCCATTGAAAAGTACCAATTGACAAAGTTCACACCCATCACGGGACTTTGATCTTACAATCCGAATGAAGACAATTCACGCTATCGATACTTATCAACCTTTGGTACATAATGATTCTACAAAGTTCCCAACGAAACTGTACCTATGTACAAGTGTCACACCCATCCCGGGACTTTGATTCCACAATCCGAATGAAGACAAGCCAGGTTATCGATACTTATCAACCTATGGTGCATAATGATTCTACAAAGTTCCTATTGAAACTGTACCAATGTACAAGTGTCACACCCATCCCGGGACTTTGATTCCCCAATCCGAATGAAGACAACCAGGTTATCGATACTTATCAACCTAGGTACATAATGATTCTACAAAGTTCCCATTGAAACAATACCAATTGACAACGGCCACACCCGTCCTGGGACTTTGCTCCTACGATCCAAATGAAAAATTGCATGGCTATGGGTACTTATCAACCTATGGTAGATAATGATTCTATAAAGTTCCCATTGAAACGGTTTCAATTGACAATGGCCACACACATCCTGGGACTTTGCTCCTACGATCCGAATAAAGACATGCCAGGCATCAATACTTATCAACTTACGGTACATAATAATTCTACAACGTTCCTATTGAAACTGTACCAATTGACAAGGGTCACCCCCATCCCGGGACTTTGCTCCTACGATCCGAATAAAGATAAGGAAGGCTATGGATACTTATTAACCTATGGTACATAATGACTCTACAAAGTTGCCATTGAAACAGTACCAATTGACAAGGGCCACACCCATCCCGGGAGTTTGCTCCTTCGATCCAAATGACGATATGCCAGGCTATGAGTACTTATAACCCTATAGTCGACAATGATTCTAAAGAGTTCTATTGACAATTCCATTGACAAGTTTCACACACATCCCGGGACTTTGCTCCTAAGATCGAAAAGAAGATAAGCCAGCCTATTGGTACTTATCACCCTATGGTAGATCATGATTCTACGAAGTTCCCATTAAAACTGTACCAATTGACAAGGGCCACACCCATCCCGGAACTTTCGCCCCGACGATCCAAATAAAGATATGCCAGGCTATGGCTAATTATCAACCCATAGTAGATAATGATTCCACAAACTTCCCATGAAAACTGCACCAATTGACAAGGGTCACACCCATCTCGGTATATGCTCCTAGAATCTCTATGTTGAGCGAGCTTGGCTATCGATACTTATCAACCTATTGTACATATTGATTCTACAAAGTTCCCAATGAAACTGTACCAATTGACAAGGGCCACACCCATCCCGGAACTTTCGCCCCGACGATCCAAATAAAGATATGCCAGGCTATGGCTAATTATCAACCCATAGTAGATAATGATTCCACAAACTTCCCATGAAAACTGCACCAATTGACAAGGGTCACACCCATCTCGGTATATGCTCCTAGAATCTCTATGTTGAGCGAGCTTGGCTATCGATACTTATCAACCTATAGTAGATAATGATTCTACAAAGTTCCCATTGAAACAGTACCAATGACAACGGCCACACCCATCCTGGGACTTTGCTCCCACAATCCGAATGTAGACAAGCCAGGTTATCGATACTTATAGGTTATAATGATTCTATAAAGTTCCCATTGAAACGGTTCCGATTGACAATGGCCACACACATCTTGGGACTTTGCTCCTATGATCCTAATCAAGTCATGCCAAGGTATGGATATTTATCAGCCTATGGTAGATCATGATTCTACAAACTTCCCATTGAAACTGTACCAAAGTACAAGTGTCACACCCATCCTGGGACTTTGATTCCACAATCCGAATGAAGACAAGCCAGGTTATCGATACTTATCAACCTATGGTATATAATGATTCTACAAAGTTCCCAATGAAACTGTACCAATTGACAAGGGCCACACCCATCCCGGGAGTTTGCTCCTTCGATCCGAATGACGATATGCCAGGCTATGAGTACTTATCAACCTATAGTCGACAATGATTCTAAAGAGTTCTATTGACAATTCCATATACAAGTTTCACACACATCCCGGGACTTTGCTCCCAAGATCGGAAAGAAGATAAGCCAGCCTATTGGTACTTATCACCATATGGTAGATCAAGATTCTACAAAGTTCCCATTGAAACTGCACCACTTGACAAGGGTCACACCCATCCCGGCATATGCTCCTAGAATCTATATGTTGAGCAAGCCGGGCTATCGATACTTATCAAGCTATGGTACTTAATGATTCTACAAAGTTCCCCATGAAACTGTACCGAATGACAAGGGCCACACCCATTCCGGGACTTTGCTCCTACGATCCGAATAAAGACAAGCCAGGCTATCGATACTTATCAACCTATGTTACATAATGATTCTACAAAGTTCCCATTGAAACGGTACCAATTGACAATGGCCACACACATCTTGGGACTTTGCTCCTATGATCCTAATCAAGTCATGCCAAGATATGGATATTTATCAGCCTATGGTAGATCATGCTTCTACAAACTTCCCATTGAAACTGCACCAATTGCCAAGGGCCACACCCATTCCGGCATATGCTACTAGAATCTCTATGTTGAGCAAGCCTGACTATCAATACTTATTAACCTATGGTATATAAGGATTCTACAAAGTTCCCAATGAAACTGTACCAATTGACAAGGGCCACACCCATCCCGGGACTTTGATCCTACGATCCGAATAAAGACAAGCCAGGCTATCGATACTTATCAACTTATGGTACATAATGATTCTACAAAGTTCCGATTGAAACTGTACCAATTGACAAGGGCTACACCTATCCTGGGACTTTGCTCCTACGATCCTTATCAAGTCATGCCAAGATATGGCTATTTATCACCCTATGGTAGATCATGATTCTACAAACTTCCCATTGAAACTGCAAAAATTGACAAGGGTCACACCCATCCCGGCATATGCTCCTAGAATCTCTATGTTAAGCAAGCCTGGCTATCGATACTTATCAACCTATAGTAGATAATGATTCTACAAAGTTCCCATTGAAACAGTACCAATGACAACGGCCACCCCCATCCTGGGACTTTGCTCCCACAATCCGAATGTAGACAAGCCAGGTTATCGATACTTATCAACCTATGGTGCATAATGATTCTACAAAGTTCCCATTGAAATTGTACCAATGTACAAGTGTCACACCCATCCCGGGACTTTGATTCCACAATCCGAATGAAGACAAGCCAGGTTATCGATACTTATCAACCTATGGTGCATAATGATTCTACAAAGTTCCTATTGAAACTGTACCAATGTACAAGTGTCACACCCATCCCGGGACTTTGATTCCCCAATCCGAATGAAGACAACCAGGTTATCGATACTTATCAACCTAGGTACATAATGATTCTACAAAGTTCCCATTGAAACAATACCAATTGACAACGGCCACACCCGTCCTGGGACTTTGCTCCTACGATCCAAATGAAAAATTGCATGGCTATGGGTACTTATCAACCTATGGTAGATAATGATTCTATAAAGTTCCCATTGAAACGGTTTCAATTGACAATGGCCACACACATCCTGGGACTTTGCTCCTACGATCCGAATAAAGACATGCCAGGCATCAATACTTATCAACTTACGGTACATAATAATTCTACAACGTTCCTATTGAAACTGTACCAATTGACAAGGGTCACCCCCATCCCGGGACTTTGCTCCTACGATCCGAATAAAGATAAGGAAGGCTATGGATACTTATTAACCTATGGTACATAATGACTCTACAAAGTTGCCATTGAAACAGTACCAATTGACAAGGGCCACACCCATCCCGGGAGTTTGCTCCTTCGATCCAAATGACGATATGCCAGGCTATGAGTACTTATAACCCTATAGTCGACAATGATTCTAAAGAGTTCTATTGACAATTCCATTGACAAGTTTCACACACATCCCGGGACTTTGCTCCTAAGATCGAAAAGAAGATAAGCCAGCCTATTGGTACTTATCACCCTATGGTAGATCATGATTCTACGAAGTTCCCATTAAAACTGTACCAATTGACAAGGGCCACACCCATCCCGGAACTTTCGCCCCGACGATCCAAATAAAGATATGCCAGGCTATGGCTAATTATCAACCCATAGTAGATAATGATTCCACAAACTTCCCATGAAAACTGCACCAATTGACAAGGGTCACACCCATCTCGGTATATGCTCCTAGAATCTCTATGTTGAGCGAGCTTGGCTATCGATACTTATCAACCTATTGTACATATTGATTCTACAAAGTTCCCAATGAAACTGTACCAATTGACAAGGGCCACACCCATCCCGGAACTTTCGCCCCGACGATCCAAATAAAGATATGCCAGGCTATGGCTAATTATCAACCCATAGTAGATAATGATTCCACAAACTTCCCATGAAAACTGCACCAATTGACAAGGGTCACACCCATCTCGGTATATGCTCCTAGAATCTCTATGTTGAGCGAGCTTGGCTATCGATACTTATCAACCTATAGTAGATAATGATTCTACAAAGTTCCCATTGAAACAGTACCAATGACAACGGCCACACACATCCCGGGACTTTGCTCCTAAGATCGAAAAGAAGATAAGCCAGCCTATTGGTACTTATCACCCTATGGTAGATCATGATTCTACGAAGTTCCCATTAAAACTGTACCAATTGACAAGGGCCACACCCATCCCGGAACTTTCGCCCCGACGATCCAAATAAAGATATGCCAGGCTATGGCTAATTATCAACCCATAGTAGATAATGATTCCACAAACTTCCCATGAAAACTGCACCAATTGACAAGGGTCACACCCATCTCGGTATATGCTCCTAGAATCTCTATGTTGAGCGAGCTTGGCTATCGATACTTATCAACCTATTGTACATATTGATTCTACAAAGTTCCCAATGAAACTGTACCAATTGACAAGGGCCACACCCATCCCGGAACTTTCGCCCCGACGATCCAAATAAAGATATGCCAGGCTATGGCTAATTATCAACCCATAGTAGATAATGATTCCACAAACTTCCCATGAAAACTGCACCAATTGACAAGGGTCACACCCATCTCGGTATATGCTCCTAGAATCTCTATGTTGAGCGAGCTTGGCTATCGATACTTATCAACCTATAGTAGATAATGATTCTACAAAGTTCCCATTGAAACAGTACCAATGACAACGGCCACACCCATCCTGGGACTTTGCTCCCACAATCCGAATGTAGACAAGCCAGGTTATCGATACTTATAGGTTATAATGATTCTATAAAGTTCCCATTGAAACGGTTCCGATTGACAATGGCCACACACATCTTGGGACTTTGCTCCTATGATCCTAATCAAGTCATGCCAAGGTATGGATATTTATCAGCCTATGGTAGATCATGATTCTACAAACTTCCCATTGAAACTGTACCAAAGTACAAGTGTCACACCCATCCTGGGACTTTGATTCCACAATCCGAATGAAGACAAGCCAGGTTATCGATACTTATCAACCTATGGTATATAATGATTCTACAAAGTTCCCAATGAAACTGTACCAATTGACAAGGGCCACACCCATCCCGGGAGTTTGCTCCTTCGATCCGAATGACGATATGCCAGGCTATGAGTACTTATCAACCTATAGTCGACAATGATTCTAAAGAGTTCTATTGACAATTCCATATACAAGTTTCACACACATCCCGGGACTTTGCTCCCAAGATCGGAAAGAAGATAAGCCAGCCTATTGGTACTTATCACCATATGGTAGATCAAGATTCTACAAAGTTCCCATTGAAACTGCACCACTTGACAAGGGTCACACCCATCCCGGCATATGCTCCTAGAATCTATATGTTGAGCAAGCCGGGCTATCGATACTTATCAAGCTATGGTACTTAATGATTCTACAAAGTTCCCCATGAAACTGTACCGAATGACAAGGGCCACACCCATTCCGGGACTTTGCTCCTACGATCCGAATAAAGACAAGCCAGGCTATCGATACTTATCAACCTATGTTACATAATGATTCTACAAAGTTCCCATTGAAACGGTACCAATTGACAATGGCCACACACATCTTGGGACTTTGCTCCTATGATCCTAATCAAGTCATGCCAAGATATGGATATTTATCAGCCTATGGTAGATCATGCTTCTACAAACTTCCCATTGAAACTGCACCAATTGCCAAGGGCCACACCCATTCCGGCATATGCTACTAGAATCTCTATGTTGAGCAAGCCTGACTATCAATACTTATTAACCTATGGTATATAAGGATTCTACAAAGTTCCCAATGAAACTGTACCAATTGACAAGGGCCACACCCATCCCGGGACTTTGATCCTACGATCCGAATAAAGACAAGCCAGGCTATCGATACTTATCAACTTATGGTACATAATGATTCTACAAAGTTCCGATTGAAACTGTACCAATTGACAAGGGCTACACCTATCCTGGGACTTTGCTCCTACGATCCTTATCAAGTCATGCCAAGATATGGCTATTTATCACCCTATGGTAGATCATGATTCTACAAACTTCCCATTGAAACTGCAAAAATTGACAAGGGTCACACCCATCCCGGCATATGCTCCTAGAATCTCTATGTTAAGCAAGCCTGGCTATCGATACTTATCAACCTATAGTAGATAATGATTCTACAAAGTTCCCATTGAAACAGTACCAATGACAACGGCCACCCCCATCCTGGGACTTTGCTCCCACAATCCGAATGTAGACAAGCCAGGTTATCGATACTTATCAACCTATGGTGCATAATGATTCTACAAAGTTCCCATTGAAATTGTACCAATGTACAAGTGTCACACCCATCCCGGGACTTTGCTCCTTCGATCCGAATGACGATATGCCAGGCTATGAGTACTTATCAACCTATAGTCGACAATGATTCTAAAGAGTTCCATTGAAGCTGCACTAATGGACAAGTTTCACACACATCCCGGGACTTTGCTCCCAAGATCGGAAAAAAGATTAGCCAGCCTATTGGTACTTATCACCCTGTGGTAGATCATGATTCCACAAAGTTCCCATTGAAACTGCACCAATTGACAAGAGTCACACCAATCCTGGCATATGCTCCTAGAATCTCTATGTTGAGCAAGCCTGGCTATCGATACTTATCAACCTATGGTACATAATGATTCTACAAAGTTCCCCATGAAACTGTACCAAATGACAAGGGCCACTCCCATTCCGGGACTTTGCTCCTACGATCCGAATAAAGACAAGCCAGGCTATCGATACTTATCAACCTATAGTAGATAATGATTCTACAAAGTTCCCATTGAAACAGTACCAAATGACAACGGTCACCCCCATCCCGGGACTTTGATCCCACAATCCGAATGAAGACAAGCCAGGTTATCGATACTTATCAACCTATGGTACATAATGATTCTACAAAGTTCCCAATGAAACTGTACCAATTGACAAGGGCCACACCTATCCAGGGACTTTGCTCCCACGATCCGAATAAAGACAAGCCTGACTATCGATACTTATCAACCTATAGTAGATAATGATTCTACAAAGTTCCCATTGAAACAGTACCAATGACAACGGCCACACCCATCCTGGGACTTTGCTCCCACAATCCGAATGTAGACAAGCCAGGTTATCGATACTTATCAACCTATGGTGCATAATGATTCTACAAAGTTCCCATTGAAATTGTACCAATGTACAAGTGTCACACCCATCCCGGGACTTTGCTCCTTCGATCCGAATGACGATATGCCAGGCTATGAGTACTTATCAACCTATAGTCGACAATGATTCTAAAGAGTTCCATTGAAGCTGCACTAATGGACAAGTTTCACACACATCCCGGGACTTTGCTCCCAAGATCGGAAAAAAGATAAGCCAGCCTATTGGTACTTATCACCCTGTGGTAGATCATGATTCCACAAAGTTCCCATTGAAACTGCACCAATTGACAAGAGTCACACCAATCCTGGCATATGCTCCTAGAATCTCTATGTTGAGCAAGCCTGGCTATCGATACTTATCAACCTATGGTACATAATGATTCTACAAAGTTCCCCATGAAACTGTACCAAATGACAAGGGCCACTCCCATTCCGGGACTTTGCTCCTACGATCCGAATAAAGAGAAGCCAGGCTATCGATACTTATCAACCTATAGTAGATAATGTTTCTACAAAGTTCCCATTGAAACAGTACCAAATGACAACGGTCACCCCCATCCCGGGACTTTGATCCCACAATCCGAATGAAGACAAGCCAGGTTATCGATACTTATCAACATATGGTACATAATGATTTTACAAAGTTCCCATTGAAATTGTACCAATGTACAAGAGTCACACCCATCCCGGGACTTTGCTCCTACGATCCGAATAAAGATAGGCCAAGCTATAGGTACTTATTAACCTATAGTACATAATGACTCTACAAAGTTGCCATTGAAGCTGTACTAATTGGCAAGTATCACACTTATCCCAGGACTTTGCTCCTACGATCCAAATGAAGAATGGCATGGCTATGGGTACTTATCAGCCTATAGTAGATAATGATTCCACAAAGTTCCCATTGAAAAATACCAAGTAGCAAAGGTCACACCCATCCCAGGATTTTGATCCCACAATCCGAATGAAGACATGCCAGGTTATCGATACTTATCAACCTATGTTACATAATGATTCTACAAGTTCTACAAAGTTCCCATTGAAACGGTACCAATTGACAATGGCCACACACATCTTGGGACTTTGCTCCTATGATCCTAATCAAGTCATGCCAAGATATGGATATTTATCAGCCTATGGTAGATCAGGATTCTACAAACTTCCCATTGAAACTGCACCAATTGCCAAGGGCCACACCCATTCCGGCATATGCTCCTAGAATCTCTATGTTGAGCATGCCTGGCTATGGCTACTTATCACCCTATGGTAGATCATGATTCTACAAACTTTCCATTGGAACTGCACCAATTGACAAGGGTCACACCCATCCTGGCATATGCTCCTAGAATCTCTCTGTTGAGCAAGCCTGGCTATCAATACTTATTAACCTATGGTATATAAGGATTCTACAAAGTTCCCAATGAAACTGTACCAATTGACAAGGGCCACACCCATCCCGGGACTTTGCTCCTACGATCCGAATAAAGACAAGCCAGGCTATCGATACTTATCAACTTATGGTACATAATGATTCTACAAAGTTCCGATTGAAACTGTACCAATTGACAAGGGCTACACCTATCCTGGGACTTTGCTCCTACGATCCTTATCAAGTCATGCCAAGATATGGCTATTTATCACCCTATGGTAGATCATGATTCTACAAACTTCCCATTGAAACTGCACCAATTGACAAGGGTCACACCCATCCCGGCATATGCTCCTAGAATCTCTATGTTGAGCAAGCCTGGCTATCGATACTTATCAACCTATAGTAGATAATGATTCTACAAAGTTCCCATTGAAACAGTACCAATGACAACGGCCACACCCATCCTGGGACTTTGCTCCTACGATTCGAATGAATATATGCCATGCTATGAGTACTTATCGACATATGTTAGATAATGATTCTACAAAGTTCCCCTTCAAAAGTACCAATTGACAACGGCCACACCTATCCAGGGACTTTGCTCCCACGATCCGAATAAAGACAAGCCTGACTATCGATACTTATCAACCTATAGTAGATAATGATTCTACAAAGTTCCCATTGAAACAGTACCAATGACAACGGCCACACCCATCCTGGGACTTTGCTCCCACAATCCGAATGTAGACAAGCCAGGTTATCGATACTTATCAACCTATGGTGCATAATGATTCTACAAAGTTCCCATTGAAATTGTACCAATGTACAAGTGTCACACCCATCTTGGGACTTTGCTCCTTCGATCCGAATGACGATATGCCAGGCTATGAGTACTTATCAACCTATAGTCGACAATGATTCTAAAGAGTTCCATTGAAGCTGCACTAATTGACAAGTTTCACACACATCCCGGGACTTTGCTCCCAAGATCGGAAAGAAGATAAGCCAGCCTATTGGTACTTATCAACCTATGGTACATAATGATTCTACAAAGTTCCCCATGAAACTGTACCAAATGACAAGGGCCACTCCCATTCCGGGACTTTGCTCCTACGATCCGTATAAAGACAAGCCAGGCTATCGATACTTATCAACCTATAGTAGATAATGATTCTACAAAGTTCCCATTGAAACAGTACCAAATGACAACGGTCACCCCCATCCCGGGACTTTGATCCCACAATCCGAATGAAGACAAGCCAGGTTATCGATACTTATCAACCTATGGTACATAATGATGGGAATTGCTCCTTCGATCCGAATGACGATATGCCAGGCTATGAGTACTTATCAACCTATAGTCGACAATGATTCTAAAGAGTTCCATTGAAGCTGCACTAATTGACAAGTTTCACACACATCCCGGCATATGCTCCTAGAATCTCTATGTTAAACAAGCCTGGCTATCGATACTTATCAACCTATGGTACATAATGATTCTACAAAGTTCCCCATGAAACTGTACCAAATGACAAGGGCCACACCCATTCCAGGACTCTGCTCCTACGATCCGAATAAAGACAAGCCAGGCTATCGATACTTATCAACCTATAGTAGATAATGATTCTACAAAGTTCCCATTGAAACAGTACCAAATGACAACGGTCACCCCCATCCCGGGACTTTGATCCCACAATCCGAATGAAGACAAGCCAGGTTATCGATACTTATCAACCTATGGTACATAATGATTTTACAAAGTTCCTATTGAAATTGTACCAATGTACAAGAGTCACACCCATCCCGGGACTTTGCTCCTACGATCCGAATAAAGCTAGGCCAAGCTATAGGTACTTATTAACCTATGGTACATAATGACTCTACAAAGTTGCCATTGAAGCTGTACTAATTGGCAAGGATCACACTTATCCCAGGACTTTGCTCCTACGATCCAAATGAAGAATGGCATGGCTATGGGTACTTATCAACCTATGGTAGATAATGATTCCACAAAGTTCCCATTGAAAAATACCAAGTAGCAAAGGTCACACCCATCCCAGGATTTTGATCCCACAATCCGAATGAAGACATGCCAGGTTATCGATACTTATCAACCTATGTTACATAATGATTCTACAAAGTTCCCATTGAAACGGTACCAATTGACAATGGCCACACACATCTTGGGACTTTGCTCCTATGATCCTAATCAAGTCATGCCAAGATATGGATATTTATCAGCCTATGGTAGATCAGGATTCTACAAACTTCCCATTGAAACTGCACCAATTGCCAAGGGCCACACCCATTCCGGCATATGCTCCTAGAATCTCTATGTTGAGCAAGCCTGGCTATGGCTACTTATCACCCTATGGTAGATCATGGTTCTACAAACTTTCCATTGGAACTGCAACAATTGACAAGGGTCACACCCATCCCGGCATATGCTCCTAGAATCTCTCTGTTGAGCAAGCCTGGCTATCAATACTTATTAACCTATAGTAGATAATGATTCTACAAAGTTCCTATTGAAACAGTACCAAATGACAACGGTCACCCCCATCCCGGGACTTTGCTCCTTTGATCCGAATGACGATATGCCAGGCTATGAGTACTTATCAACCTATAGTCGACAATAATTCTAAAGAGTTCTATTGAAGCTGCACTAATTGACAAGTTTCACACACATCCCGGGACTTTGCTCCTAAGATCGGAAAGAAGATAAGCCAGCCTATTGGTACTTATCACCCTGTGGTAGATCATGATTCCACAAAGTTCCCATTGAAACTGCACCAATTGACAAGGGTCACACCCATTCCGGCATATGCTCCTAGAATCTCTATGTTGAGCAAGCCTGGCTATGGCTACTTATCACCTTATGGTAGATCATGATTCTACAAACTTTCCATTGGAACTGCACCAATTGACAAGGGTCACACCCATCCCGGAACTTTGCTCCTACGATCCGAATAAAGATAGGCCAAGCTATAGGTACTTATTAACCTATGGTACATAATGACTCTACAAAGTTGCCATTGAAGCTGTACTAATTGGCAAGGATCACACTTATCCCAGGACTTTGCTCCTACGATCCAAATGAAGAATGGCATGGCTATGGGTACTTATCAACCTATGGTAGATAATGATTCCACAAAGTTCCCATTGAAAAATACCAAGTAGCAAAGGTCACACCCATCCCAGGATTTTGATCCCACAATCTGAATGAAGACATGCCAGGTTATCGATACTTATCAACCTATGTTACATAATGATTCTACAAAGTTCCCATTGAAACGGTACCAATTGACAATGGCCACACACATCTTGGGACTTTGCTCCTATGATCCTAATCAAGTCATGCCAAGATATGGATATTTATCAGCCTATGGTAGATCATGATTCTACAAACTTCCCATTGAAACTGCACCAATTGCCAAGGGCCACACCTATTCCGGCATATGCTCCTAGAATCTCTATGTTGAGCAAGCCTGGCTATGGCTACTTATCACCATATGGTAGATCATGATTCTACAAACTTTCCATTGGAACTGCACCAATTGACAAGGGTCACACCCATCCCAACATATGCTCCTAGAATCTCTCTGTTGAGCAAGCCTGGTTATCAATACTTTTTAACCTATGGTATATAAGGATTCTACAAAGTTCCCAATGAAACTGTACCAACTGACAAGGGCCACACCCATCCCGGGACTTTGATCCTACGATCCGAATAAAGACAAGCCAGGCTATCGATACTTATCAACTTATGGTACATAATGATTCTACAAAGTTCCGATTGAAACTGCAACAATTGACAAGGGTCACACCCATCCCGGCATATGCTCCTAGAATCTCTATGTTAAGCAAGCCTGGCTATCGATACTTATCAACCTATGGTACATAATGATTCTACAAAGTTCCCATTGAAACAGTACCAATGACAACGGCCACACCCATCCTGGGACTTTGCTCCTACGATTCGAATGAATATATGCCATGCTATGAGTACTTATCGACATATGTTAGATAATGATTCTACAAAGTTCCCTTTCAAAAGTACCAAAGTACAAGTGTCACACCCATCCCGGGACTTTGATTCCACAATCCGAATGAAGACAAGCCAGGTTATCGATACTTATCAACCTATGGTATATAATGATTCTACAAAGTTCCCAATGAAACTGTACCAATTGACAAGGGCCACACCCATCCCGGGAGTTTGCTCCTTCGATCCGAATGACGATATGCCAGGCTTAGAGTACTTATCAACCTATAGTCGACAATGATTCTAAAAAGTTCTATTGACAACTCCATATACAAGTTTCACACACATCCCGGGACTTTGCTCCCAAGATCGGAAAGAAGATAAGCCTGACTATCGATACTTATCAACCTATAGTAGATAATGATTCTACAAAGTTCCCATTGAAACAGTACCAATGACAACGGCCACACCCATCCCGGGACTTTGATCCTACGATCCGAATAAAGACAAGCCAGGCTATCGATACTTATCAACTTATGGTACATAATGATTCTACAAAGTTCCGATTGAAACTGTACCAATTGACAAGGGCTACACCTATCCAGGGACTTTGCTCCTACGATCCTTATCAAGTCATGCCAAGATATGGCTATTTATCACCCTATGGTAGATCATGATTCTACAAACTTACCATTGAAACTGCAACAATTGACAAGGGTCACACCCATCCCGGCATATGCTCCTAGAATCTCTATGTTAAGCAAGCCTGGCTATCGATACTTATCAACCTATGGTACATAATGATTCTACAAAGTTCCCAATGAAACTGTACCAATTGACAAGGGCCACACCTATCCAGGGACTTTGCTCCCACGATCCAAATAAAGACAAGCCTGACTATCGATACTTATCAACCTATAGTAGATAATGATTCTACAAAGTTCCCATTGAAACAGTACCAATGACAACGGCCACACCCATCCTGGGACTTTGCTCCCACAATCCGAATGTAGACAAGCCAGGTTATCGATACTTATCAACCTATGGTGCATAATGATTCTACAAAGTTCCCATTGAAATTGTACCAATGTACAAGTGTCACACCCATCCCGGGACTTTGCTCCTTCGATCCGAATGATGATATGCCAGGCTATGAGTACTTATCAACCTATAGTCGACAATGATTCTAAAGAGTTCCATTGAAGCTGCACTAATGGACAAGTTTCACACACATCCCGGGACTTTGCTCCCAAGATCGGAAAGAAGATAAGCCAGCCTATTGGTACTTATCACCCTGTGGTAGATCATGATTCCACAAAGTTCCCATTGAAACTGCACCAATTGACAAGGGTCACACCAATCCCGGCATATGCTCCTAGAATCTCTATGTTGAGCAAGCCTGGCTATCGATACTTATCAAGCTATGGTACTTATTGATTCTACAAAGTTCCCCATGAAACTGTACCAAATGACAAGGGCCACACCCATTCCGGGACTTTGCTCCTACGATCCGAATAAAGACAAGCCAGGCTATCGATACTTATCAACCTATAGTAGATAATGATTCTACAAAGTTCCTATTGAAACAGTACCAAATGACAACGGTCACCCCCATCCCGGGACTTTGCTCCTTTGATCCGAATGACGATATGCCAGGCTATGAGTACTTATCAACCTATAGTCGACAATGATTCTAAAGAGTTCTATTGAAGCTGCACTGATTGACAAGTTTCACACACATCCCGGGACTTTGCTCCCAAGATCGGAAAGAAGATAAGCCAGCCTATTGGTACTTATCACCCTGTGGTAGATCATGATTCCACAAAGTTCCCATTGAAACTGCACCAATTGACAAGGGTCACACCCATTCCGGCATATGCTCCTAGAATCTCTATGTTGAGCAAGCCTGGCTATGGCTACTTATCACCTTATGGTAGATCATGATTCTACAAACTTTCCATTGGAACTGCACCAATTGACAAGGGTCACACCCATCCCGGAACTTTGCTCCTACGATCCGAATAAAGATAGGCCAAGCTATAGGTACTTATTAACCTATGGTACATAATGACTCTACAAAGTTGCCATTGAAGCTGTACTAATTGGCAAGGATCACACTTATCCCAGGACTTTGCTCCTACGATCCAAATGAAGAATGGCATGGCTATGGGTACTTATCAACCTATGGTAGATAATGATTCCACAAAGTTCCCATTGAAAAATACCAAGTAGCAAAGGTCACACCCATCCCAGGATTTTGATCCCACAATCTGAATGAAGACATGCCAGGTTATCGATACTTATCAACCTATGTTACATAATGATTCTACAAAGTTCCCATTGAAACGGTACCAATTGACAATGGCCACACACATCTTGGGACTTTGCTCCTATGATCCTAATCAAGTCATGCCAAGATATGGATATTTATCAGCCTATGGTAGATCATGATTCTACAAACTTCCCATTGAAACTGCACGAATTGCCAAGGGCCACACCTATTCCGGCATATGCTCCTAGAATCTCTATGTTGAGCAAGCCTGGCTATGGCTACTTATCACCCTATGGTAGATCATGATTCTACAAACTTTCCATTGGAACTGCACCAATGACAAGGGTCACACCCATCCCGGCATATGCTCCTAGAATCTCTCTGTTGAGCAAGCCTGGTTATCAATACTTTTTAACCTATGGTATATAAGGATTCTACAAAGTTCCCAATGAAACTGTACCAACTGACATGGGCCACACCCATCCCAGGACTTTGATCCTACGATCCGAATAAAGACAAGCCAGGCTATCGATACTTATCAACTTATGGTACATAATGATTCTACAAAGTTCCGATTGAAACTGTACCAATTGACAAGGGCTACACCTATCCAGGGACTTTGCTCCTACGATCCTTATCAAGTCATGCCAAGATATGGCTATTTATCACCCTATGGTAGATCATGATTCTACAAACTTCCCATTGAAACTGCAACAATTGACAAGGGTCACACCCATCCCGGCATATGCTCCTAGAATCTCTATGTTAAGCAAGCCTGGCTATCGATACTTATCAACCTATGGTACATAATGATTCTACAAAGTTCCCAATGAAACTGTACCAATTGACAAGGGCCACACCTATCCAGGGACTTTGCTCCCACGATCCGAATAAAGACAAGCCTGACTATCGATACTTATCAACCTATAGTAGATAATGATTCTACAAAGTTCCCATTGAAACAGTACCAAAGTACAAGTGTCACACCCATCCCGGGACTTTGATTCCACAATCCGAATAAAGACAAGCCAGGTTATCGATACTTATCAACCTATGGTATATAATGATTCTACAAAGTTCCCAATGAAACTGTACCAATTGACAAGGGCCACACCCATCCCGGGAGTTTGCTCCTTCGATCCGAATGACGATATGCCAGGCTATGAGTACTTATCAACCTATAGTCGACAATGATTCTAAAGAGTTCTATTGACAACTCCATATACATGTTTCACACACATCCCGGGACTTTGCTCCCAAGATCGGAAAGAAGATAAGCCAGCCTATTGGTACTTATCGCCATATGGTAGATCATGATTCTACAAAGTTCCCATTGAAACTGCACCAATTGACAAGGGTCACACCCATCCCGGCATATGCTCCTAGAATCTCTATGTTGAGCAAGCCTGGCTATCGATACTTATCAAGCTATGGTACTTAATAATTCTACAAAGTTCCCCATGAAACTGTACCATATGACAAGGGCCACACCCATTCCGGGACTTTGCTCCTACGATCCGAATAAAGACAAGCCAGGTTATCGATACTTATCAACCTATGGTACATAATGATTTTACAAAGTTCCCATTGAAATTGTACCAATGTACAAGAGTCACACCCATCCCGGGACTTTGCTCCTACGATCCGAATAAAGATAGGCCAAGCTATAGGTACTTATTAACCTATGGTACATAATGACTCTACAAAGTTGCCATTGAAGCTGTACTAATTGGCAAGGATCACACTTATCCCAGGACTTTGCTCCTACGATCCAAATGAAGAATGGCATGGCTATGGGTACTTATCAACCTATGGTAGATAATGATTCCACAAAGTTCCCATTGAAAAATACCAAGTAGCAAAGGTCACACCCATCCCAGGATTTTGATCCCACAATCCGAATGAAGACA
Source organism: Acanthosoma haemorrhoidale (assembly GCA_930367205.1). Taxonomy (NCBI): domain Eukaryota; kingdom Metazoa; phylum Arthropoda; class Insecta; order Hemiptera; family Acanthosomatidae; genus Acanthosoma; species Acanthosoma haemorrhoidale. The sequence goes on from CAKNEZ010000014.1 coordinate 155,547, forward strand.
TGCCAGGTTATCGATACTTATCAACCTATGTTACATAATGATTCTACAAAGTTCCCATTGAAACGGTACCAATTGACAATGGCCACACACATCTTGGGACTTTGCTCCTAGGATCCTAATCAAGTCATGCCAAGATATGGATATTTATCAGCCTATGGTAGATCAGGATTCTACAAACTTCCCATTGAAACTGCACCAATTGCCAAGGGCCACACCCATTCTGGCATATGCTCCTAGAATCTCTATGTTGAGCAAGCCTGGCTATGGCTACTTATCACCCTATGGTAGATCATGATTCTACAAAGTTCCCATTGAAACAGTACCAATGACAACGGCCACACCCATCCTGGGACTTTGCTCCTACGATTCGAATGAATATATGCCATGCTATGAGTACTTATCGACATATGTTAGATAATGATTCTACAAAGTTCCCTTTCAAAAGTACCAAAGTACAAGTGTCACACCCATCCCGGGACTTTGATTCCACAATCCGAATAAAGACAAGCCTGACTATCGATACTTATCAACCTATAGTAGATAATGATTCTACAAAGTTCCCATTGAAACAGTACCAAAGTACAAGTGTCACACCCATCCCGGGACTTTGATTCCACAATCCGAATAAAGACAAGCCAGGTTATCGATACTTATCAACCTATGGTATATAATGATTCTACAAAGTTCCCAATGAAACTGTACCAATTGACAAGGGCCACACCCATCCCGGGAGTTTGCTCCTTCGATCCGAATGACGATATGCCAGGCTATGAGTACTTATCAACCTATAGTCGACAATGATTCTAAAGAGTTCTATTGACAACTCCATATACAAGTTTCACACACATCCCGGGACTTTGCTCCCAAGATCGGAAAGAAGATAAGCCAGCCTATTGGTACTTATCGCCATATGGTAGATCATGATTCTGCAAAGTTCCCATTGAAACTGCACCAATTGACAAGGGTCACACCCATCCCGGCATATGCTCCTAGAATCTCTATGTTGAGCAAGCCTGGCTATCGATACTTATCAAGCTATGGTACTTAATGATTCTACAAAGTTCCCCATGAAACTGTACCATATGACAAGGGCCACACCCATTCCGGGACTTTGCTCCTATGATCCTAATCAAGTCATGCCAAGATATGGATATTTATCAGCCTATGGTAGATCATGATTCTACAAACTTCCCATTGAAACTGCACCAATTGCCAAGGGCCACACCCATTCCGGCATATGCTCCTAGAATCTCTATGTTGAGCAAGCCTGGCTATCAATACTTATTAACCTATGGTATATAAGGATTCTACAAAGTTCCTAATGAAACTGTACCAATTGACAAGGGCCACACCCATCCCGGGACTTTGATCCTACGATCCGAATAAAGACAAGCCAGGCTATCGATACTTATCAACTTATGGTACATAATGATTCTACAAAGTTCCGATTGAAACTGTACCAATTGACAAGGGCTACACCTATCCTGGGACTTTGCTCCTACGATCCTTATCAAGTCATGCCAAGATATGGCCATTTATCACCCTATGGTAGATCATGATTCTACAAACTTCCCATTGAAACTGCAACAATTGACAAGGGTCACACCCATCCCGGCATATGCTCCTAGAATCTCTATGTTAAGCAAGCCTGGCTATCGATACTTATCAACCTATGGTACATAATGATTCTACAAAGTTCCCAATGAAACTGTACCAATTGACAAGGGCCACACCTATCCAGGGACTTTGCTCCCACGATCCGAATAAAGACAAGCCTGACTATCGATACTTATCAACCTATAGTAGATAATGATTCTACAAAGTTCCCATTGAAACAGTACCAATGACAACGGCCACACCCATCCTGGGACTTTGCTCCCACAATCCGAATGTAGACAAGCCAGGTTATCGATACTTATCAACCTATGGTGCATAATGATTCTACAAAGTTCCCATTGAAATTGTACCAATGTACAAGTGTCACACCCATCCCTGGACTTTGCTCCTTCGATCCGAATGACGATATGCCAGGCTATGAGTACTTATCAACCTATAGTCCACAATGATTCTAAAGAGTTCCATTGAAGCTGCACTAATTGACAAGTTTCACACACATCCCGGGACTTTGCTCCCACGATCGGAAAGAAGATAAGCCAGCCTATTGGTACTTATCACCCTGTGGTAGATCATGATTCCACAAAGTTCCCATTGAAACTGCACCAATTGACAAGGGTCACACCCATCCCGGCATATGCTCCTAGAATCTCTATGTTGAGCAAGCCTGGCTATCGATACTTATCAACCTATGGTACATAATGATTCTACAAAGTTCCCAACGAAACTGTACCAAAGTACAAGTGTCACCCCCATCCCGGGACTTTGATTTCACAATCCGAATGAAGACAAGCCCGGTTATCGATACTTATCAACCTATGGTATATAATGATTCTACAAAGTTCCCAATGAAACTGTACCAATTGACAAGGGCCACACCCATCCCGGGACTTTGCTCCTACGATCCGAATGAAGACAATTCACGCTATCGATACTTATCAACCTATGGTGCATAATGATTCTACAAAGTTCCTATTTAAACTGTACCAATGTACAAGTGTCACACCCATCCCGGGACTTTGATTCCTCAATCCGAATGAAGACAAGCCAGGTTATCGATACTTATCAACCTATGGTAGATAATGATTCTATAAAGTTCCCATTGAAACGGTTCCAATTGACAATGGCCACACACATCTTGGGACTTTGCTCCTATGATCCTAATCAAGTCATGCCAAGATATGGATACTTATCAGCCTATGGTAGATCATGATTCTACAAACTTCCCATTGAAACTGCACCAAAGTACAAGTGTCACACCCATCCCGGGACTTTGATTCCACAATCCGAATGAAGACAAGCCAGGTTATCGATACTTATCAACCTATGGTATATAATGATTCTACAAAGTTCCCAATGAAACTGTACCAATTGACAAGGGCCACACCTATCCCGGGACTTTTCTCCTACGATCCGAATGAAGACAATTCACGCTATCGATACTTATCAACCTTTGGTACATAATGATTCTACAAAGTTCCCAACGAAACTGTACCAAAGTACAAGTGTCATACCCATCCCGGGACTTTGATTCCACAATCCGAATGAAGACAAGCCAGGTTATCGATACTTATCAACCTATGGTGCATTATGATCCTACAGCGTTCCCCTTCAAAAGTACTAAATGACAAGGGTCACACCTATCCCAGGACTTTGATCCCACAATCCGAGTACTTATCAACCTATAGTCGACATTGATTCTAAAGAGTTCCTAACACATAATACATAATGACTCTACAAACTTCCCATTGAAACTGCACCAATTGACAAGGGTCACACCCATCCCGGCATATGCTACTAGAATCTCTATGTTGAGCAAGCCTGGCTATCGATACTTATCAACCTATGGCACATAATGATTCTACAAAGTTCCCAATGAAACTGTACCAATTGACAAGGGCCACATCCATCCCGGGACTTTGCTCCTACGATCCGAATGAAGACAATTCACGCTATCGATACTTATCAACCTTTGGTACATAATGATTCTACAAAGTTCCCAACGAAACTGTACCAAACTACAAGTGTCACCCCCATCCCGGGACTTTGATTTCACAATCCGAATGAAGACAAGCCAGGTTATCGATACTTATCAACCTAAGGTATATAATGATTCTACAAAGTTCCCAATGAAACTGTACCAATTGACAAGGGCCACACCCATCCCGGGACTTTGATTCCACAATCCGAATGAAGACAAGCCAGGTTATCGATACTTATCAACCTATGGTGCATTATGATCCTACAGCGTTCCCCTTCAAAAGTACTAATTGACAAGGGTCACACCTATCCCAGGACTTTGATCCCACAATCCGAGTACTTATCAACCTATAGTCGACATTGATTCTAAAGAGCTCCTAACACATAATACATAATGACTCTACAAACTTCCCATTGAAACTGCACCAATTGACAAGGGTCACACCCATCCCGGGACTTTGCTCCTACGATCCGAATGAAGACAATTCACGCTATCCATACTTATCAACCTTTGGTACATAATGATTCTACAAAGTTCCCAACGAAACTGTACCAAAGTACAAGTGTCACCCCCATCCCGGGACTTTGATTTCACAATCCGAATGAAGACAAGCCAGGTTATCGATACTTATCAACCTATGGTATATAATGATTCTACAAAGTTCCCAATGGAACTGTACCAAAGTACAAGTGTCACCCCCATCCCGGGACTTTGATTTCACAATCCGAATGAAGACAAGCCAGGTTATCGATACTTATCAACCTATGGTATATAATGATTCTACAAAGTTCCCAATGGAACTGTACCAATTGACAAGGGCCACACCCATCCCGGGACTTTGCTTCTACGATCCGAATGAAGACAATTCACGCTATCGATACTTATCAACCTATGGTGCATAATGATTCTACAAAGTTCCTATTTAAACTGTACCAATGTACAAGTGTCACACCCATCCCGGGACTTTGATTCCTCAATCCGAATGAAGACAAGCCAGGTTATCGATACTTATCAACCTATGGTAGATAATGATTCTATAAAGTTCCCATTGAAACGGTTCCAATTGACAATGGCCACACACATCTTGGGACTTTGCTCCTATGATCCTAATCAAGTCATGCCAAGATATGGATACTTATCAGCCTATGGTAGATCATGATTCTACAAACTTCCCATTGAAACTGCACCAAAGTACAAGTGTCACACCCATCCCGGGACTTTGATTCCACAATCCGAATGAAGACAAGCCAGGTTATCGATACTTATCAACCTATGGTATATAATGATTCTACAAAGTTCCCAATGAAACTGTACCAATTGACAAGGGCCACACCCATCCCGGGACTTTGCTCCTACGATCCGAATGAAGACAATTCACGCTATCGATACTTATCAACCTTTGGTACATAATGATTCTACAAAGTTCCCAACGAAACTGTACCAAAGTACAAGTGTCATACCCATCCCGGGACTTTGATTCCACAATCCGAATGAAGACAAGCCAGGTTATCGATACTTATCAACCTATGGTGCATTATGATCCTACAACGTTCCCCTTCAAAAGTACTAAATGACAAGGGTCACACCTATCCCAAGACTTTGATCCCACAATCCGAGTACTTATCAACCTATAGTCGACATTGATTCTAAAGAGTTCCTAACACATAATACATAATGACTCTACAAACTTCCCATTGAAACTGCACCAATTGACAAGGGTCACACCCATCCCGGCATATGCTCCTAGAATCTCTATGTTGAGCAAGCCTGGCTATCGATACTTATCAACCTATGGCACATAATGATTCTACAAAGTTCCCAATGAAACTGTACCAATTGACAAGGGCTACATCCATCCCGGGACTTTGCTCCTACGATCCGAATGAAGACAATTCACGCTATCGATACTTATCAACCTTTGGTACATAATGATTCTACAAAGTTCCCAACGAAACTGTACCAAAGTACAAGTGTCACCCCCATCCCGGGACTTTGATTTCACAATCCGAATGAAGACAAGCCAGGTTATCGATACTTATCAACCTATGGTATATAATGATTCTACAAAGTTCCCAATGAAACTGTACCAATTGACAAGGGCCACACCCATCCCGGGACTTTGCTCCTACGATCCAAATGAAGACAATTCACGCTATCGATACTTATCTACCTATGGTGCATAATGATTCTACAAAGTTCCTATTTAAACTGTACCAATGTACAAGTGTCACACCCATCCCGGGACTTTGATTCCTCAATCCGAATGAAGACAAGCCAGGTTATCGATACTTATCAACCTATAGTAGATAATGATTCTATAAAGTTCCCATTGAAACGGTTCCAATTGACAATGGCCACACACATCTTGGGACTTTGCTCCTATGATCCTAATCAAGTCATGCCAAGATATGGATATTTATCAGCCTATGGTAGATCATGATTCTACAAACTTCCCATTGAAACTGCACCAAAGTACAAGTGTCACACCCATCCCGGGACTTTGATTCCACAATCCGAATGAAGACAAGCCAGGTTATCGATACTTATCAACCTATGGTACATAATGACTCTACAAAGTTGCCATTGAAACAGTACCAATTGACAAGCGCCACACCCATCCCGGGACTTTGCTCCTACGATCCGAAAGAAGACAATTCACGCTATCGATACTTATCAACCTTTGGTACATAATGATTCTACAAAGTTCCCAACGAAACTGTACCAAAGTACAAGTGTCACACCCATCCCGGGACTTTGATTCCACAATCCGAATGAAGACAAGCCAGGTTATCGATACTTATCAACCTATGGTGCATTATGATCCTACAAAGTTCCCAATGAAACTGTATTAATTGACAAGGGCCACACCCATCCCGGGACTTTGCTCCCACGATCCGAATGAAGACAATTCACGCTATCGATACTTATCAAACTATGGTATATAATGATTCTACAAAGTTCCCAATTAAACTGTACCAATATAGGGGTCTCCCCTTAGTGAAAGGCACTTTCCAGCCAAAAATAATTTTCCTTATTTTTCCCACATTCCTTTTTTTTATAAGTTTGAGAGCTTAGGAAAAAAAAAAAAAAAAACCAATTGACAATGGCCACACACATCTTGGGACTTTGCTCCTATGATCCTAATCAAGTCATGCCAAGGTATGGATATTTATCAGCCTATGGTAGATCATGATTCTACAAACTTCCCATTGAAACTGCACCAAAGTACAAGTGTCACACCCATTCCGGCATATGCTCCTAGAATCTCTATGTTGAGCAAGCCTGGCTATGGCTACTTATCACCCTATGGTAGATCATGATTCTACAAACTTCCCATTGGAACTGCACCAATTGACAAGGGTCACACCCATTCCGGCATATGCTCCTAGAATCTCTCTGTTGAGCAAGCCTGGCTATCGATACTTATCAACCTATGGTACATAATGATTCTACAAAGTTCCCCATGAAACTGTAACAAATGACAAGGGCCACACCCATTCCGGGACTTTGCTCCTACGATCCGAATAAAGACAAGCCAGGCTATCGATACTTATCAACCTATAGTAGATAATGATTCTACAAAGTTCCTATTGAAACAGTACCAAATGACAACGGTCACCCCCATCCCGGGACTTTGTTCCTTTGATCCGAATGACGATATGCCAGGCTATGAGTACTTATCAACCTATAGTCGACAATGATTCTAAAGAGTTCTATTGAAGCTGCACTAATTGACAAGTTTCACACACATCCCGGGACTTTGCTCCCAAGATCGGAAAGAAGATAAGCCAGCCTATTGGTACTTATCACCCTGTGGTAGATCATGATTCCACAAAGTTCCCATTGAAACTGCACCAATTGACAAGGGTCACACCCATTCCGGCATATGCTCCTAGAATCTCTATGTTGAGCAAGCCTGGCTATGGCTACTTATCACCCTATGGATGATCATGATTCTACAAACTTTCCATTGGAACTGCACCAATTGACAAGGGTCACACCCATCCTGGGACTTTGCTCCTACGATTCGAATGAATATATGCCATGCTATGAGTACTTATCGACATATGTTAGATAATGATTCTACAAAGTTCCCCTTCAAAAGTACCAAAGTACAAGTGTCACACCCATCCCGGGACTTTGATTCCACAATCCGAATGAAGACAAGCCAGGTTATCGATACTTATCAACCTATGGTATATAATGATTCTACAAAGTTCCCAATGAAACTGTACCAAAGTACAAGTGTCACACCCATCCCGGGACTTTGATTTCACAATCCGAATGAAGACAAGCCAGGTTATCGATACTTATCAACCTATGGTGCATAATGACTCTACAAACTTCCCATTGAAACTGCACCAATTGACAAGGGTCACACCCATCCCGGCATATGCTCCTAGAATCTCTATGTTGAGCAAGCCTGGCTATCGATACTTATCAGCCTATGGTAAATCATGATTCTACAAACTTCCCATTGAAACTGCACCAAAGTACAAGTGTCACACCCATCCCGGGACTTTGATTCCACAATCCGAATAAAGACAAGCCAGGTTATCGATACTTATCAACCTATGGTATATAATGATTCTACAAAGTTCCCAATGAAACTGTACCAATTGACAAGGGCCACACCCATCCCGGGACTTTGCTCCTACGATCCGAATGAAGACAATTCACGCTATCGATACTTATCAACCTTTGGTACATAATGATTCTACAAAGTTCCCAACGAAACTGTACCAAAGTACAAGTGTCATACCCATCCTGGGACTTTGATTCCACAATCCAAATGAAGACAAGCCAGGTTATCGATACTTATCAACCTATGGTGCATTATGATCCTACAACGTTCCCCTTCAAAAGTACTAAATGACAAGAGTCACACCTATCCCAGGACTTTGATCCCACAATCCGAGTACTTATCAACCTATAGTCGACATTGATTCTAAAGAGTTCCTAACACATAATACATAATGACTCTACAAACTTCCCATTGAAACTGCACCAATTGACAAGGGTCACACCCATCCCGGCATATGCTCCTAGAATCTCTATGTTGAGCAAGCCTGGCTATCGATACTTATCAACCTATGGCACATAATGATTCTACAAAGTTCCCAATGAAACTGTACCAATTGACAAGGGCCACATCCATCCCGGGACTTTGCTCCTACGATCCGAATGAAGACAATTCACGCTATCGATACTTATCAACCTTTGGTACATAATGATTCTACAAAGTTCCCAACGAAACTGTACCAATTGACGAGCGCCACACCCATCCCGGGACTTTGCTCCTACGATCCGAATGAAGACAATTCACGCTATCGATACTTATCAACCTTTGGTACATAATTATTCTACAAAGTTCCCAACGAAACTGTACCAAAGTACAAGTTTCACACCCATCCCGGGACTTTGATTCCACAATCCGAATGAAGACAAGCCAGGTTATCGATACTTATCAACCTATGGTGCATTATGGTCCTACAAAGTTCCCAATGAAACTGTATTAATTGACAAGGGCCACACCCATCCCGGGACTTTGCTCCCACGATCCGAATGAAGACAATTCACGCTATCGATACTTATCAAACTATGGTATAAAATGATTCTACAAAGTTCCCAATGAAACTGTACCAATATAGGGGTCTCCCCTTAGTGAAAGGCACTTTCTAGCCAAAAATAATTTTCCTTATTTTTCCCACATTCCTATTTTTACTAAGTTTGAGAGCTTAGGAAAAAAAAAAAAAAAAACCAATTGACAATGGCCACACACATCTTGGGACTTTGCTCCTATGATCCTAATCAAGTCATGCCAAGATATGGATATTTATCAGCCTATGGTAGATCATGATTCTACAAACTTCCCATTGAAACTGCACCAAAGTACAAGTGTCACACCCATCCCGGGACTTTGATTCCACAATCCGAATGAAGACAAGCCAGGTTATCGATACTTATCAACCTATGGTACATAATGACTCTACAAAGTTGCCATTGAAACAGTACCAATTGACAAGGGCCACACCCATCCCTGGAGTTTGCTCCTTCGATCCGAATGACGATATGCCAGGCTATGAGTACTTATCAACCTATAGTCGACAATGATTCTAAAGAGTTCTATTGACAATTCCATATACAAGTTTCACACACATCCCGGGACTTTGCTCCCAAGATCGGAAAGAAGATAAGCCAGCCTATTGGTACTATGGTTCTATTGATTCTAAAGAGTTCTATTGAAGCTGCACTAATCGACAAGTTTCACACACATCCCAGGACTTTGCTCCCAAGATCGGAAAGAAGATAAGCCAGCCTATTGGTACTTATCACCCTGTGGTAGATCATGATTCCACAAAGTTCCCATTGAAACTGCACCAATTGACAAGGGTCACACCCATTCCGGCATATGCTCCTAGAATCTCTATGTTGAGCAAGCCTGGCTATGGCTACTTATCACCCTATGGTAGATCACGATTCTACAAACTTTCCATTGGAACTGCACCAATTGACAAGGGTCACACCCATCCCGGAACATTGCTCCTACGATCCGAATAAAGATAGGCCAAGCTATAGGTACTTATTAACCTATGGTACATAATGACTCTACAAAGTTGCCATTGAAGCTGTACTAATTGGCAAGGATCACACTTATCCCAGGACTTTGCTCCTACGATCCAAATTAAGAATGGCATGGCTATGGGTACTTATCAACCTATGGTAGATAATGATTCCACAAAGTTCCTATTGAAAAATACCAAGTAGCAAAGGTCACACCCATCCCAGGATTTTGATCCCAAAATCCGAATGAAGACATGCCAGGTTATCGATACTTATCAACCTATGTTACATAATGATTCTACAAAGTTCCCATTGAAACGGTACCAATTGACAATGGCCACACACATCTTGGGACTTTGCTCCTATGATCCTAATCAAGTCATGCCAAGATATGGATATTTATCAGCCTATGGTAGATCAGGATTCTACAAACTTCCCATTGAAACTGCACCAATTGCCAAGGGCCACACCCATTCCGGCATATGCTCCTAGAATCTCTACGTTGAGCAAGCCTGGCTATGGCTACTTATCACCCTATGGTAGATCATGATTCTACAAACTTTCCATTGGAACTGCACCAATTGACAAGGGTCACACCCATCCCGGCATATGCTCCTAGAATCTCTCTGTTGAGCAAGCCTGGCTATCAATACTTATTAACTTATGGTATATAAGGATTCTACAAAGTTCCCAATGAAACTGTACCAATTGACAAGGGCCACACCCATCCCAGGATTTTGATCCCACAATCCGAATGAAGACATGCCAGGTTATCGATACTTATCAACCTATGTTACATAATGATTCTACAAAGTTCCCATTGAAACGGTACCAATTGACAATGGCCACACACATCTTGGGACTTTGCTCCTATGATCCTAATCAAGTCATGCCAAGATATGGATATTTATCAGCCTATGGTAGATCAGGATTCTACAAACTTCCCATTGAAACTGCACCAATTGCCAAGGGCCACACCCATTCCGGCATATGCTCCTAGAATCTCTACGTTGAGCAAGCCTGGCTATGGCTACTTATCACCCTATGGTAGATCATGATTCTACAAACTTTCCATTGGAACTGCACCAATTGACAAGGGTCACACCCATCCCGGCATATGCTCCTAGAATCTCTCTGTTGAGCAAGCCTGGCTATCAATACTTATTAACTTATGGTATATAAGGATTCTACAAAGTTCCCAATGAAACTGTACCAATTGACAAGGGCCACACCCATCCCGGGACTTTGATCCTACGATCCGAATAAAGACAAGTCAGGCTATCGATACTTATCAACTTATGGTACATAATGATTCTACAAAGTTCCGATTGAAACTGTACCAATTGACAAGGGCTACACCTATCCTGGGACTTTGCTCCTACGATCCTTATCAAGTCATGCCAAGATATGGATATTTATCAGCCTATGGTAGATCATGATTCTACAAACTTCCCATTGAAACTGCACCAAAGTACAAGTGTCACACCCATCCCGGGACTTTGCTCCTACGATCCAAATGAAGACAATTCACGCTATCGATACTTATCAACCTTTGGTACATAATGATTCTACAAAGTTCCCATTGAAACGGTACCAATTGACAAGGGTCACACCCATCCCGGCATATGCTCCTAGAATCTCTATGTTGAGCAAGCCTGGCTATCGATACTTATCAGCCTATGGTAAATCATGATTCTACAAACTTCCCATTGAAACTGCACCAAAGTACAAGTGTCACACCCATCCCGGGACTTTGATTCCACAATCCGAATAAAGACAAGCCAGGTTATCGATACTTATCAACCTATGGTATATAATGATTCTACAAAGTTCCCAATGAAACTGTACCAATTGACAAGGGCCACACCCATCCCGGGACTTTGCTCCTACGATCCGAATGAAGACAATTCACGCTATCGATACTTATCAACCTTTGGTACATAATGATTCTACAAAGTTCCCAACGAAACTGTACCAAAGTACAAGTGTCATACCCATCCTGGGACTTTGATTCCACAATCCAAATGAAGACAAGCCAGGTTATCGATACTTATCAACCTATGGTGCATTATGATCCTACAACGTTCCCCTTCAAAAGTACTAAATGACAAGAGTCACACCTATCCCAGGACTTTGATCCCACAATCCGAGTACTTATCAACCTATAGTCGACATTGATTCTAAAGAGTTCCTAACACATAATACATAATGACTCTACAAACTTCCCATTGAAACTGCACCAATTGACAAGGGTCACACCCATCCCGGCATATGCTCCTAGAATCTCTATGTTGAGCAAGCCTGGCTATCGATACTTATCAACCTATGGCACATAATGATTCTACAAAGTTCCCAATGAAACTGTACCAATTGACAAGGGCCACATCCATCCCGGGACTTTGCTCCTACGATCCGAATGAAGACAATTCACGCTATCGATACTTATCAACCTTTGGTACATAATGATTCTACAAAGTTCCCAACGAAACTGTACCAATTGACGAGCGCCACACCCATCCCGGGACTTTGCTCCTACGATCCGAATGAAGACAATTCACGCTATCGATACTTATCAACCTTTGGTACATAATTATTCTACAAAGTTCCCAACGAAACTGTACCAAAGTACAAGTTTCACACCCATCCCGGGACTTTGATTCCACAATCCGAATGAAGACAAGCCAGGTTATCGATACTTATCAACCTATGGTGCATTATGGTCCTACAAAGTTCCCAATGAAACTGTATTAATTGACAAGGGCCACACCCATCCCGGGACTTTGCTCCCACGATCCGAATGAAGACAATTCACGCTATCGATACTTATCAAACTATGGTATAAAATGATTCTACAAAGTTCCCAATGAAACTGTACCAATATAGGGGTCTCCCCTTAGTGAAAGGCACTTTCTAGCCAAAAATAATTTTCCTTATTTTTCCCACATTCCTATTTTTACTAAGTTTGAGAGCTTAGGAAAAAAAAAAAAAAAAACCAATTGACAATGGCCACACACATCTTGGGACTTTGCTCCTATGATCCTAATCAAGTCATGCCAAGATATGGATATTTATCAGCCTATGGTAGATCATGATTCTACAAACTTCCCATTGAAACTGCACCAAAGTACAAGTGTCACACCCATCCCGGGACTTTGATTCCACAATCCGAATGAAGACAAGCCAGGTTATCGATACTTATCAACCTATGGTACATAATGACTCTACAAAGTTGCCATTGAAACAGTACCAATTGACAAGGGCCACACCCATCCCTGGAGTTTGCTCCTTCGATCCGAATGACGATATGCCAGGCTATGAGTACTTATCAACCTATAGTCGACAATGATTCTAAAGAGTTCTATTGACAATTCCATATACAAGTTTCACACACATCCCGGGACTTTGCTCCCAAGATCGGAAAGAAGATAAGCCAGCCTATTGGTACTATGGTTCTATTGATTCTAAAGAGTTCTATTGAAGCTGCACTAATCGACAAGTTTCACACACATCCCAGGACTTTGCTCCCAAGATCGGAAAGAAGATAAGCCAGCCTATTGGTACTTATCACCCTGTGGTAGATCATGATTCCACAAAGTTCCCATTGAAACTGCACCAATTGACAAGGGTCACACCCATTCCGGCATATGCTCCTAGAATCTCTATGTTGAGCAAGCCTGGCTATGGCTACTTATCACCCTATGGTAGATCACGATTCTACAAACTTTCCATTGGAACTGCACCAATTGACAAGGGTCACACCCATCCCGGAACATTGCTCCTACGATCCGAATAAAGATAGGCCAAGCTATAGGTACTTATTAACCTATGGTACATAATGACTCTACAAAGTTGCCATTGAAGCTGTACTAATTGGCAAGGATCACACTTATCCCAGGACTTTGCTCCTACGATCCAAATTAAGAATGGCATGGCTATGGGTACTAATCAACCTATGGTAGATAATGATTCCACAAAGTTCCCATTGAAAAATACCAAGTAGCAAAGGTCACACCCATCCCAGGATTTTGATTCCACAATCCGAATGAAGACATGCCAGGTTATCGATACTTATCAACCTATGTTACATAATGATTCTACAAAGTTCCCATTGAAACGGTACCAATTGACAATGGCCACACACATCTTGGGACTTTGCTCCTATGATCCTAATCAAGTCATGCCAAGATATGGATATTTATCAGCCTATGGTAGATCAGGATTCTACAAACTTCCCATTGAAACTGCACCAATTGCCAAGGGCCACACCCATTCCGGCATATGCTCCTAGAATCTCTACGTTGAGCAAGCCTGGCTATGGCTACTTATCACCCTATGTTAGATCATGATTCTACAAACTTTCCATTGGAACTGCACCAATTGACAAGGGTCACACCCATTCCGGCATATGCTCCTAGAATCTCTCTGTTGAGCAAGCCTTACTATCGATACTTATCAACCTATGGTACATAATGATTCTACAAAGTTCCCCATGAAACTGTACCAAATGACAAGGGCCACACCCATTCCGGGACTTTGCTCCTACGATCCGAATAAAGACAAGCCAGGCTATCGATACTTATCAACCTATAGTAGATAATGATTCTACACAGTTCCGATTGAAACTGTACTAATTGACAAGGGCTACACCTATCCTGGGACTTTGCTCCTACGATCCTTATCAAGTCATGCCAAGATATGGCTATTTATCACCCTATGGTAGATCATGATTCTACAAAGTTCCCATTGAAACTGCACCAATTGACAAGGGTCACACCCATCCTGGCATATGCTCCTAGAATCTCTATGTTGAGCAAGCCTGGCTATCGACACTTATCAACCTATGGTACATAATGATTCTACAAAGTTCCCCATGAAACTGTACCAAATGACAACGGTCACCCCCATCCCGGGACTTTGCTCCTTTGATCCGAATGACGATATGCCAGTCTATGAGTACTTATCAACCTATAGTCGACAATGATTCTAAAGAGTTCTATTGAAGCTGCACTAATTGACAAGTTTCACACACATCCCGGGACTTTGCTCCCAAGATCGGAAAGAAGATAAGCCAGCCTATTGGTACTTATCACCCTGTGGTAGATCATGATTCCACAAAGTTCCCATTGAATCTGCACCAATTGACAAGGGTCACACCCATCCCGGAACTTTGCTCCTACGATCCGAATAAAGATAGGCCAAGCTTTAGGTACTTATTAACCTATGGTACATAATGACTCTACAAAGTGGCCATTGAAGCTGTACTAATTGGCAAGGATCACACTTATCCCAGGACTTTGCTCCTACGATCCAAATGAAGAATGGCATGGCTATGGGTACTTATCAACCTATGGTAGATAATGATTCCACAAAGTTCCCATTGGAAAATACCAAGTAGCAAAGGTCACACCCATCCCAGGATTTTGATCCCACAATCCGAATGAAGACATGCCAGGTTATCGATACTTATCAACCTATGTTACATAATGATTCTACAAACTTCCCATTGAAACTGCACCAATTGCCAAGGGCCACACCCATTCCGGCATATGCTCCTAGAATCTCTATGTTGAGCAAGCCTGGCTATGGCTACTTATCACCCTATGTTAGATCATGATTCTACAAACTTTCCATTGGAACTGCACCAATTGACAAGGGTCACACCCATCCCGGCATATGCTCCTAGAATCTCTCTGTTGAGCAAGCCTGGCTATCAATACTTATTAACTTATGGTATATAAGGATTCTACAAAGTTCCCAATGAAACTGTACCAATTGACAAGGGCCACACCCATCCCGGGACTTTGATCCTACGATCCGAATAAAGACAAGCCAGGCTATCGATACTTATCAACTTATGGTACATAATGATTCTACAAAGTTCCGATTGAAACTGTACCAATTGACAAGGGCTACACCTATCCTGGGACTTTGCTCCTACGATCCTTATCAAGTCATGCCAAGATATGGATATTTATCAGCCTATGGTAGATCATGATTCTACAAACTTCCCATTGAAACTGTACCAATGTACAAGTGTCACACCCATCCCGGGACTTTGATTCCTCAATCCGAATGAAGACAAGCCAGGTTATCGATACTTATCAACCTATGGTAGATAATGATTCTATAAAGTTCCCATTGAGACGGTTCCAATGACAACGGCCACACCCATCTTGGGACTTTGCTCCTATGATCCTAATCAAGTCATGCCAAGATATGGATATTTATCAGCCTATGGTAGATCATGATTCTACAAACTTCCCATTGAAACTGCACCAAAGTACAAGTGTCACACCCATCCCGGGACTTTGATTCCACAATCCGAATGAAGACAAGCCAGGTTATCGATACTTATCAACCTATGGTATATAATGATTCTACAAAGTTCCCAATGAAACTGTACTAATTGACAAGCGCCACACCCATCCTGGGACTTTGCTCCTACGATCCAAATGAAGACAATTCACGCTATCGATACTTATCAACCTTTGGTACATAATGATTCTACAAAGTTCCCAACGAAACTGTACCAAGTACAAGTGTCACACCCATCCCGGGACTTTGATTCCACAATCCGAATGAAGACAAGCCAGGTTATCGATACTTATCAACCTATGGTGCATTATGATCCTACAAAGTTCCCAATGAAACTGTACCAATTGACAAGGGCCACACCCATCCCGGGACTTTGCTCCCACGATCCGAATGAAGACAATTCACGCTATCGATACTTATCAAACTATGGTATATAATGATTCTACAAAGTTCCCAATGAAACTGTACCAATATAGGGGTCTCCCCTTAGTGAAAGGCACTTTCCAGCCAAAAATAATTTTCCTTATTTTTCCCACATTCCTATTTTTTATAAGTCTGAGAGCTTAGGAAAAAAAAAAAAAAAAAAACCAATTGACAATGGCCACACACATCTTGGGACTTTGCTCCTATGATCCTAATCAAGTCATGCCAAGATATGGATATTTATCAGCCTATGGTAGATCATGATTCTACAAACTTCCCATTGAAACTGCACCAAAGTACAAGTGTCACACCCATCCCGGGACTTTGATTCCACAATCCGAATGAAGACAAGCCAGGCTATCGATACTTATCAACCTATAGTAGATAATGATTCTACACAGTTCCGATTGAAACTGTACTAATTGACAAGGGCTACACCTATCCTGGGACTTTGCTCCTACGATCCTTATCAAGTCATGCCAAGATATGGCTATTTATCACCCTATGGTAGATCATGATTCTACAAAGTTCCCATTGAAACTGCACCAATTGACAAGGGTCACACCCATCCTGGCATATGCTCCTAGAATCTCTATGTTGAGCAAGCCTGGCTATCGACACTTATCAACCTATGGTACATAATGATTCTACAAAGTTCCCCATGAAACTGTACCAAATGACAACGGTCACCCCCATCCCGGGACTTTGCTCCTTTGATCCGAATGACGATATGCCAGTCTATGAGTACTTATCAACCTATAGTCGACAATGATTCTAAAGAGTTCTATTGAAGCTGCACTAATTGACAAGTTTCACACACATCCCGGGACTTTGCTCCCAAGATCGGAAAGAAGATAAGCCAGCCTATTGGTACTTATCACCCTGTGGTAGATCATGATTCCACAAAGTTCCCATTGAATCTGCACCAATTGACAAGGGTCACACCCATCCCGGAACTTTGCTCCTACGATCCGAATAAAGATAGGCCAAGCTTTAGGTACTTATTAACCTATGGTACATAATGACTCTACAAAGTGGCCATTGAAGCTGTACTAATTGGCAAGGATCACACTTATCCCAGGACTTTGCTCCTACGATCCAAATGAAGAATGGCATGGCTATGGGTACTTATCAACCTATGGTAGATAATGATTCCACAAAGTTCCCATTGGAAAATACCAAGTAGCAAAGGTCACACCCATCCCAGGATTTTGATCCCACAATCCGAATGAAGACATGCCAGGTTATCGATACTTATCAACCTATGTTACATAATGATTCTACAAAGTTCCCATTGAAACGGTACCAATTGACAATGGCCACACACATCTTGGGACTTTGCTCCTATGATCCTAATCAAGTCATGCCAAGATATGGATATTTATCAGCCTATGGTAGATCAGGATTCTACAAACTTCCCATTGAAACTGCACCAATTGCCAAGGGCCACACCCATTCCGGCATATGCTCCTAGAATCTCTATGTTGAGCAAGCCTGGCTATGGCTACTTATCACCCTATGTTAGATCATGATTCTACAAACTTTCCATTGGAACTGCACCAATTGACAAGGGTCACACCCATTCCGGCATATGCTCCTAGAATCTCTCTGTTGAGCAAGCCTGGCTATCAATACTTTTTAACTTATGGTATATAAGGATTCTACAAAGTTCCCAATGAAACTGTACCAATTGACAAGGGCCACACTGATATGTTTAGATAAATCATGGGGAAAAACGGGTAATAAAATAATTGATAACGAACACGTGGCTTGGAGCGAGAACATGAAAGTATATTTATATAAAGGTTACAACAAGGTTACAAATAATGGTTACATGATATAAGGGTTTCAATTATATTAAATAGTCATTAGTTTTAATTATACATAACAGTCTCCCCCACTATTCAAGAACTATTAACATTAAAATAGTACCATGAATCAAAAAGTATGTATCTTGTGAGGGGACATCAATACTGAAGTGATATGTTAGGATCTCGAAATCTTTCTGGGAGTCTTCTCTGACGAACAGGTCTGTTGATAGGACATAGAGGAGTCTGAAGAAAAGGCTCGGTTGAAGATGAATCTGGAAGATCATGAGGAGGCACAGCTGAAGCTGGCTCGGTTGGAGATGAATCTGGAAGATCATGAGGTGCAAATTGAGTGTGAGGTTCCTGAGGTGGACCTGGAGCTCGAGGAATTTCATAAGACTGAGAAGGGCCAAATGAAACAGTCTTTTTTGCTTGTACAAGGGTGTTTCTCAGTTGATTTATGTGACGCTTGAAAATTCTCCTTGATTCGTCCAGGCGGACAAGGTAATGTTGTTGACCCAACCTTTGCGTAACCTCACCAAACTCCCACTTTGGTTTGTTATTTTTGAAGACACGGATTTGCACTCTCTCCCCCACATGAAAAAATCTTCTGGTAACTCGCGTTGACTGAGAAGAGTGTGGTTTGGTTGGTAACAAGGCATCCAGGCGGATTCGGAATTTTCTTTTCAAATATAACTCAGCAGGTGAGGAGCCATTAGCAAGGGGAGTTGATCTGTAATGAAATAGGATATTTGTGACTTTTTCTGGCATAGGGGTATCGTCATTTGACAAGGCCCGCAACTTATCCTTAAGTGTCCGCACATTGCGTTCAGCAAGGCCATTAGTTGCTGGATGGCCAGGGGCTATAAATTTTTGAAAAATTCCGTTTGTGTGGCAAAAAAGATGAAACTCTTCGCTCTGGAAAATGCTAGCGTTATCTGAAACAAGCTGATTTGGGAATCCATGCGTTGAAAATATCTTTCTGAGAAGATTTATGGTTGAGGACGTGGTAGGTGCTTCTTTGATAGGTTCCACTTCCGCCCATTTTGACTTAGCATCTATGCAAACAAGAAAATAATGGCCCTGGAACGGTCCAGCATAATCTATATGGACTCGTTCCCAATTCTCGGATGGTTCATCCCAAGGGTGAACTGGTACTTTTGGTGGAGCCGATCTTGTAAGGGCGCACTGCTCACAACTCTTGACAAGTCGCTCAATCTGACTGTCAATTCCAGGCCAGTGAACATATTTTCGGGCTAATTGTTTCATTTTCATGATCCCTAGATGTGTTTCATGAAGTTCTGATATAACTTGACTTCGAAGGGATGTAGGGATGACAATACGATCTTGGCGGAAGATGACATCTTCATGCAGTGTAAATTCTGAGTCCACGCAGTCGTTTTTTAGTGACTCGATGATTTTCTTGAGTTCCGGATCCTTCTTGGTTTCCTCTTGAATAGTCTCAAATGTAACTTTATTGCTTGAGATATGAACAATCTGTTCAGAAAAAATTTGGTGAACTTCTTCTCCCATCAAGGTGTCCGTTGATGTATGGATAGCATGAGCAGGAGCTCGTGAAAGGCAATCAACATTCTTATTTTCTTCGCCAGATTTGAATTTTACTTTATAATCAAATCCTGACAGGAATGAGGCGTATCGCAACAATCGTGCGCTTGTCATGCGTGGCAATTGTTTATTATGCTGAAAAATTCTTGATAGTGGTTGATTGTCAGTTACTAGGGTGAACTGTTTGCCAAAAACATAATCATAAAAATGATTTACACCAAAAATAATAGCAAGAGCTTCCCTGTCTAGCTGGCTATAATTAGCTTCTGAAGATGAGAGTGAGCGGGAAGCATAGGCAATAGGTCTTTCAGCATCATCTACGGGGTGGCTTAGGACTGCTGCAACGCCATCTGGGCTTGCATCGCATGTAAGCATGACTGGTAAAGTAGGGTCAAATGGAATCAGAACGCGGTCACTACAAAGCTCTGCCTTTAATTTCAAAAAGGAGGCTTCACAATCACTTGTCCATGAAAATCGTTGATCGTTCTGCAACAACCTGCGGAGGGGGAATGACAAGGCTGAAAATTGTGGAATGAATCGTGAGTAATATGTAAGAAGTCCCAGAAATCTACGAACTCCGTCAGCATCTTTAGGGCGTGGCATATTGTTGACAGCTCGAACTTTTTCCGGGGATTTTCGAATCTGGTTGTGCTCCACAACATGACCTAGGTACTCAATTTTTTCTTCAAAGAAAGAACACTTACTTTGGTTGACATGTAGGTCGTGGTCAGCAAGACGTTTGAGGCAGGCGCGCAAATTTTGAGTACATTCTTCCAAAGTTGCTCCATGGCATATTATGTCGTCAAAATATGCTTCTGATTTTGGCAACCCCTGAAGAACTTGAGACATTATGCGATTGAACTCGGCTGGTGCAGACTTGATGCCAAAACTGAGGCGGTTCATTCTATACATGCCACGGTGTGTTGCTATGGTTTGGATCATTGCACTATCTGGACAGACTTTTACATGCAAGTACGCCTTATATAAATCAATTTTACAAAAATACCTTGAATTGCGTAGACTGTGTAACACATCTTCTATTTTTCGTATGGGAAAGTTAGCTGAAATTAATCTTTCATTGACACCTGATTTATAATCAACGCATAAGCGTACACCACCATCTGGTTTTGGGATAACAACTAATGGAGATCCCCAATCACTCGTGGTAACCGGCGAAATTATTCCAGCAGCTTCCAGGGAATCTAATTCTTTTTCAACACGTTCTCGTAGAGCATAAGGTAAATGGCGTTCTCTTGTGAAACTAGGTTTTGCCCCTTGTCGTAGCTGTAACTTAACTTCATAATCTGGAATGCAACCAACTTCCTCGGTAAAGACAGTTGGGAACTCAGCTATTATCTCGCCAGGCGCAGCGACACAGCCCACCGCAAGTACACTTGACATATGGTTTTTGGTGGTATCAATTTCTCTCAATTCAATCATTAAATCTCTAATCCATTGACGCCCAAGCAATGCTGTATGGCCAGACGGAACAATATACAGGTCACCACACGCATTTCTACCTTTATATGTGGCTGTTACCTCCACTTTTCCTCTCGGAAGAATTTCGTTGCCTGAGTACGCTCGAAAAATGGTATTTGTTGGTTGGATTTCTAGTTCCAAATTCAATTTCCTAAAATCATCCTCGTTTAGGAGAGAAAATCTTGCTCCTGAATCGACCTCCATGAGCTGGGGTTTTCCATTGATTTGGACGGTAACGATATATTTATCGGAGTCGGGGTTTACTTCGAAAAGGTCTACAAGATATGAAATGCCGTATTGATGTTCAGCGTTGACATGAGAAATTGCATTTGCAGATGATGCGTAACTAGGGTTTTTATTTTGTGACAGGGTGGTGATACAAACTCGTGAAACGTGTCCCTTACGGTTACATGACGTGCAATGAACTTTATCATAATCAACGCGACAGTCTGCTCGTCTATGATTATTTCTAGCACACCTTGTACATAGGTCTTGAATCCCTAATGCTTTATAATCTATTCTACTTCGGCTGTGGGATCTATTTTTGGCTCCTGATGAATGAAATTTATTACAAGAATCAGGGCGGTTGGACGAACGGTCTAGCGATTTTCTTCGAAATTGAGACTCCCTATCCGTTTGTGGATGATTTGATGACCCAGATAGGTGATACATGTCACTGGAGAAAGATGAAGTACCTGTATTAGACTGCTTTGAAAATTCCGCACTCTCAATATGAGCGGCCTCTAGTGCAGTGGCTTTGGCTAAAATTTGATCAAAACCAGTCACAGTTGACTGCAGAAGCTGTTCCCTTATCCAGTTATGACGTAATCCTCGAATGAACTGAGCTCTGAGGAAAATATCATTCACCGAGATGCTTGTTTTCTTCCCCTCTGAATTTTTACACGAGTCGGAATTACATTCTACTTTGAATTCACAATCTCCTATGTCTCGCTGTAACGCAGCAACAAATTCGGAAATTGACTGATTTTCTTTCTGGGTAATGTTCAAGAAATAGTGTTGGGTCACAATTGCGCTACGTTTAGGGGTCAGCATGGTCATGAGATTGGAAACAAGTGTCTTATAATCAAGGGACGTGACAGGTTTTTCTGGTCCTAGGAATACGGTGAGTGCATTGTAATGTATACTACCCACAGAACCACACAAGAGCTGAGCTTTCTTTGTGGGATCGACTAAATTTTTCATTGTGCAATAATTCTCAAAACGTTCCATATAACATGAAAATTTCTCTTTTTTTGAATCAAAGTTTTCAAAAATACTCACATTCGCGAGGTTGTTCGTGTCTGACTTGGGGTCTTGTTTACTTGATGTTTGAGAGCTTAGAAGTGATGTAAGCACACCCATGAATTCTTGAAATTGTTGTGCATCCATTCTTGATGATCTTGATAATTAATCCGAACGATAAATAAACAGAAAACGGATAAAACAGCGAAAAAGTACAAGGGAAAAGCACTCGCGGTAAAAATTACGACTTACCGCGTATACAAGGAATACGAACTACCGGCAATGTCCGCGAACTTGAACTCGGATAGTTTAATCAGTTTTTTCTCGTCGCCAATTGATATGTTTAGATAAATCATGGGGAAAAACGGGTAATAAAATAATTGATAACGAACACGTGGCTTGGAGCGAGAACATGAAAGTATATTTATATAAAGGTTACAACAAGGTTACAAATAATGGTTACATGATATAAGGGTTTCAATTATATTAAATAGTCATTAGTTTTAATTATACATAACACACACCCATCCCAGGATTTTGATCCCACAATCCGAATGAAGACATGCCAGGTTATCGATACTTATCAACCTATGTTACATAATGATTCTACAAAGTTCCCATTGAAACGGTACCAATTGACAATGGCCACACACATCTTGGGACTTTGCTCCTATGATCCTAATCAAGTCATGCCAAGATATGGATATTTATCAGCCTATGGTAGATCAGGATTCTACAAACTTCCCATTGAAACTGCACCAATTGCCAAGGGCCACACCCATTCCGGCATATGCTCCTAGAATCTCTACGTTGAGCAAGCCTGGCTATGGCTACTTATCACCCTATGGTAGATCATGATTCTACAAACTTTCCATTGGAACTGCACCAATTGACAAGGGTCACACCCATCCCGGCATATGCTCCTAGAATCTCTCTGTTGAGCAAGCCTGGCTATCAATACTTATTAACTTATGGTATATAAGGATTCTACAAAGTTCCCAATGAAACTGTACCAATTGACAAGGGCCACACCCATCCCGGGACTTTGATCCTACGATCCGAATAAAGACAAGCCAGGCTATCGATACTTATCAACTTATGGTACATAATGATTCTACAAAGTTCCGATTGAAACTGTACCAATTGACAAGGGCCACACCCATCCCGGGACTTTGCTCCTACGATCCGAATGAAGACAATTCACGCTATCGATACTTATCAACCTTTGGTACATAATGATTCTACAAAGTTCCCAACGAAACTGTACCAAAGTACAAGTGTCATACCCATCCCGGGACTTTGATTCCACAATCCGAATGAAGACAAGCCAGGTTATCGATTCTTATCAACCTATGGTGCATTATGATCCTACAACGTTCCCCTTCAAAAGTACTAAATGACAAGGGTCACACCTATCCCAGGACTTTGATCCCACAATCCGAGTACTTATCAACCTATAGTCGACATTGATTCTAAAGAGTTCCTAACACATAATACATAATGACTCTACAAACTTCCCATTGAAACTGTACCAATGTACAAGTGTCACACCCATCCCGGGACTTTGATTCCTCAATCCGAATGAAGACAAGCCAGGTTATCGATACTTATCAACCTATGGTAGATAATGATTCTATAAAGTTCCCATTGAGACGGTTCCAATGACAACGGCCACACCCATCTTGGGACTTTGCTCCTATGATCCTAATCAAGTCATGCCAAGATATGGATATTTATCAGCCTATGGTAGATCATGATTCTACAAACTTCCCATTGAAACTGCACCAAAGTACAAGTGTCACACCCATCCCGGGACTTTGATTCCACAATCCGAATGAAGACAAGCCAGGTTATCGATACTTATCAACCTATGGTATATAATGATTCTACAAAGTTCCCAATGAAACTGTACTAATTGACAAGCGCCACACCCATCCTGGGACTTTGCTCCTACGATCCAAATGAAGACAATTCACGCTATCGATACTTATCAACCTTTGGTACATAATGATTCTACAAAGTTCCCAACGAAACTGTACCAAGTACAAGTGTCACACCCATCCCGGGACTTTGATTCCACAATCCGAATGAAGACAAGCCAGGTTATCGATACTTATCAACCTATGGTGCATTATGATCCTACAAAGTTCCCAATGAAACTGTACCAATTGACAAGGGCCACACCCATCCCGGGACTTTGCTCCCACGATCCGAATGAAGACAATTCACGCTATCGATACTTATCAAACTATGGTATATAATGATTCTACAAAGTTCCCAATGAAACTGTACCAATATAGGGGTCTCCCCTTAGTGAAAGGCACTTTCCAGCCAAAAATAATTTTCCTTATTTTTCCCACATTCCTATTTTTTATAAGTCTGAGAGCTTAGGAAAAAAAAAAAAAAAAAAACCAATTGACAATGGCCACACACATCTTGGGACTTTGCTCCTATGATCCTAATCAAGTCATGCCAAGATATGGATATTTATCAGCCTATGGTAGATCATGATTCTACAAACTTCCCATTGAAAGTGCACCAAAGTACAAGTGTCACACCCATCCCGGGACTTTGATTCCACAATCCGAATGAAGTCAAGCCAGGTTATCGATACTTATCAACCTATGGTACATAATGACTCTACAAAGTTGCCATTGAAACAGTACCAATTGACAAGGGCCACACCCATCCCTGGAGTTTGCTCCTTCGATCCGAATGACGATATGCCAGGCTATGAGTACTTATCAACCTATAGTCGACAATGATTCTAAAGAGTTCTATTGACAATTCCATATACAAGTTTCACACACATCCCGGGACTTTGCTCCCAAGATCGGAAAGAAGATAAGCCAGCCTATTGGTACTTATCACCCTATGGTAGATCATGATTCTACAAAGTTCCCATTGAAACTGCACCAATTGACAAGGGTCACACCCATCCCGGCATATGCTCCTAGAATCTCTATGTTGAGCAAGCCTGGCTATCGACACTTATCAACCTATGGTACATAATGATTCTACAAAGTTCCCCATGAAACTGTACCAAATGACAACGGTCACCCCCATCCCGGGACTTTGCTCCTTTGATCCGAATGACGATATGCCAGGCTATGAGTACTTATCAACCTATAGTCGACAATGATTCTAAAGAGTTCTATTGAAGCTGCACTAATTGACAAGTTTCACACACATCCCGGGACTTTGCTCCCAAGATCGGAAAGAAGATAAGCCAGCCTATTGGTACTTATCACCCTGTGGTAGATCATGATTCCACAAAGTTCCCATTGAAACTGCACCAATTGACAAGGGTCACACCCATTCCGGCATATGCTCCTAGAATCTCTATGTTGAGCAAGCCTGGCTATGGCTACTTATCACCCTATGGTAGATCATGATTCTACAAACTTTCCATTGGAACTGCACCAATTGACAAGGGTCACACCCATCCCGGAACTTTGCTCCTACGATCCGAATAAAGATAGGCCAAGCTATAGGTACTTATTAACCTATGGTACACAATGACTCTACAAAGTTGCCATTGAAGCTGTACTAATTGGCAAGGATCACACTTATCCCAGGACTTTGCTCCTACGATCCAAATGAAGAATGGCATGGCTATGGGTACTAATCAACCTATGGTAGATAATGATTCCACAAAGTTCCCATTGAAAAATACCAAGTAGCAAAGGTCACACCCATCCCAGGATTTTGATTCCACAATCCGAATGAAGACATGCCAGGTTATCGATACTTATCAACCTATGTTACATAATGATTCTACAAAGTTCCCATTGAAACGGTACCAATTGACAATGGCCACACACATCTTGGGACTTTGCTCCTATGATCCTAATCAAGTCATGCCAAGATATGGATATTTATCAGCCTATGGTAGATCAGGATTCTACAAACTTCCCATTGAAACTGCACCAATTGCCAAGGGCCACACCCATTCCGGCATATGCTCCTAGAATCTCTATGTTGAGCAAGCCTGGCTATGGCTACTTATCACCCTATGTTAGATCATGATTCTACAAACTTTCCATTGGAACTGCACCAATTGACAAGGGTCACACCCATTCCGGCATATGCTCCTAGAATCTCTCTGTTGAGCAAGCCTTACTATCGATACTTATCAACCTATGGTACATAATGATTCTACAAAGTTCCCCATGAAACTGTACCAAATGACAAGGGCCACACCCATTCCGGGACTTTGCTCCTACGATCCGAATAAAGACAAGCCAGGCTATCGATACTTATCAACCTATAGTAGATAATGATTCTACACAGTTCCGATTGAAACTGTACCAATTGACAAGGGCTACACCTATCCTGGGACTTTGCTCCTACGATCCTTATCAAGTCATGCCAAGATATGGCTATTTATCACCCTATGGTAGATCATGATTCTACAAAGTTCCCATTGAAACTGCACCAATTGACAAGGGTCACACCCATCCCGGCATATGCTCCTAGAATCTCTATGTTGAGCAAGCCTGGCTATCGACACTTATCAACCTATGGTACATAATGATTCTACAAAGTTCCCCATGAAACTGTACCAAATGACAACGGTCACCCCCATCCCGGGACTTTGCTCCTTTGATCCGAATGACGATATGCCAGGCTATGAGCACTTATCAACCTATAGTCGACAATGATTCTAAAGAGTTCTATTGAAGCTGCACTAATTGACAAGTTTCACACACATCCCGGGACTTTGCTCCCAAGATCGGAAAGAAGATAAGCCAGCCTATTGGTACTTATCACCCTGTGGTAGATCATGATTCCACAAAGTTCCCATTGAATCTGCACCAATTGACAAGGGTCACACCCATTCCGGCATATGCTCCTAGAATCTCTATGTTGAGCAAGCCTGGCTATGGCTACTTATCACCCTATGGTAGATCATGATTCTACAAACTTTCCATTGGAACTGCACCAATTGACAAGGGTCACACCCATCCCGGAACTTTGCTCCTACGATCCGAATAAAGATAGGCCAAGCTTTAGGTACTTATTAACCTATGGTACATAATGACTCTACAAAGTGGCCATTGAAGCTGTACTAATTGGCAAGGATCACACTTATCCCAGGACTTTGCTCCTACGATCCAAATGAAGAATGGCATGGCTATGGGTACTTATCAACCTATGGTAGATAATGATTCCACAAAGTTCCCATTGAAAAATACCATGTAGCAAAGGTCACACCCATCCCAGGATTTTGATTCCACAATCCGAATGAAGACATGCCAGGTTATCGATACTTATCAACCTATGTTACATAATGATTCTACAAAGTTCCCATTGAAACGGTACCAATTGACAATGGCCACACACATCTTGGGACTTTGCTCCTATGATCCTAATCAAGTCATGCCAAGATATGGATATTTATCAGCCTATGGTAGATCAGGATTCTACAAACTTCCCATTGAAACTGCACCAATTGCCAAGGGCCACACCCATTCCGGCATATGCTCCTAGAATCTCTACGTTGAGCAAGCCTGGCTATGGCTACTTATCACCCTATGGTAGATCATGATTCTACAAACTTTCCATTGGAACTGCACCAATTGACAAGGGTCACACCCATCCCGGCATATGCTCCTAGAATCTCTCTGTTGAGCAAGCCTGGCTATCAATACTTATTAACTTATGGTATATAAGGATTCTACAAAGTTCCCAATGAAACTGTACCAATTAACAAGGGCCACACCCATCCCAGGATTTTGATCCCACAATCCGAATGAAGACATGCCAGGTTATCGATACTTATCAACCTATGTTACATAATGATTCTACAAAGTTCCCATTGAAACGGTACCAATTGACAATGGCCACACACATCTTGGGACTTTGCTCCTATGATCCTAATCAAGTCATGCCAAGATATGGATATTTATCAGCCTATGGTAGATCAGGATTCTACAAACTTCCCATTGAAACTGCACCAATTGCCAAGGGCCACACCCATTCCGGCATATGCTCCTAGAATCTCTACGTTGAGCAAGCCTGGCTATGGCTACTTATCACCCTATGGTAGATCATGATTCTACAAACTTTCCATTGGAACTGCACCAATTGACAAGGGTCACACCCATCCCGGCATATGCTCCTAGAATCTCTCTGTTGAGCAAGCCTGGCTATCAATACTTATTAACTTATGGTATATAAGGATTCTACAAAGTTCCCAATGAAACTGTACCAATTGACAAGGGCCACACCCATCCCGGGACTTTGATCCTACGATCCGAATAAAGACAAGCCAGGCTATCGATACTTATCAACTTATGGTACATAATGATTCTACAAAGTTCCGATTGAAACTGTACCAATTGACAAGGGCTACACCTATCCTGGGACTTTGCTCCTACGATCCTTATCAAGTCATGCCAAGATATGGATATTTATCAGCCTATGGTAGATCATGATTCTACAAACTTCCCATTGAAACTGCACCAAAGTACAAGTGTCACACCCATCCCGGGACTTTGATTCCACAATCCGAATGAAGACAAGCCAGGTTATCGATACTTATCAACCTATGGTATATAATGATTCTACAAAGTTCCCAATGAAACTGTACCAATTGACAAGGGCCACACCCATCCCGGGACTTTGCTCCTACGATCCGAATGAAGACAATTCACGCTATCGATACTTATCAACCTTTGGTACATAATGATTCTACAAAGTTCCCAACGAAACTGTACCAAAGTACAAGTGTCATACCCATCCCGGGACTTTGATTCCACAATCCGAATGAAGACAAGCCAGGTTATCGATTCTTATCAACCTATGGTGCATTATGATCCTACAACGTTCCCCTTCAAAAGTACTAAATGACAAGGGTCACACCTATCCCAGGACTTTGATCCCACAATCCGAGTACTTATCAACCTATAGTCGACATTGATTCTAAAGAGTTCCTAACACATAATACATAATGACTCTACAAACTTCCCATTGAAACTGTACCAATGTACAAGTGTCACACCCATCCCGGGACTTTGATTCCTCAATCCGAATGAAGACAAGCCAGGTTATCGATACTTATCAACCTATGGTAGATAATGATTCTATAAAGTTCCCATTGAGACGGTTCCAATGACAACGGCCACACCCATCTTGGGACTTTGCTCCTATGATCCTAATCAAGTCATGCCAAGATATGGATATTTATCAGCCTATGGTAGATCATGATTCTACAAACTTCCCATTGAAACTGCACCAAAGTACAAGTGTCACACCCATCCCGGGACTTTGATTCCACAATCCGAATGAAGACAAGCCAGGTTATCGATACTTATCAACCTATGGTATATAATGATTCTACAAAGTTCCCAATGAAACTGTACTAATTGACAAGCGCCACACCCATCCTGGGACTTTGCTCCTACGATCCAAATGAAGACAATTCACGCTATCGATACTTATCAACCTTTGGTACATAATGATTCTACAAAGTTCCCAACGAAACTGTACCAAGTACAAGTGTCACACCCATCCCGGGACTTTGATTCCACAATCCGAATGAAGACAAGCCAGGTTATCGATACTTATCAACCTATGGTGCATTATGATCCTACAAAGTTCCCAATGAAACTGTACCAATTGACAAGGGCCACACCCATCCCGGGACTTTGCTCCCACGATCCGAATGAAGACAATTCACGCTATCGATACTTATCAAACTATGGTATATAATGATTCTACAAAGTTCCCAATGAAACTGTACCAATATAGGGGTCTCCCCTTAGTGAAAGGCACTTTCCAGCCAAAAATAATTTTCCTTATTTTTCCCACATTCCTATTTTTTATAAGTCTGAGAGCTTAGGAAAAAAAAAAAAAAAAAAACCAATTGACAATGGCCACACACATCTTGGGACTTTGCTCCTATGATCCTAATCAAGTCATGCCAAGATATGGATATTTATCAGCCTATGGTAGATCATGATTCTACAAACTTCCCATTGAAAGTGCACCAAAGTACAAGTGTCACACCCATCCCGGGACTTTGATTCCACAATCCGAATGAAGTCAAGCCAGGTTATCGATACTTATCAACCTATGGTACATAATGACTCTACAAAGTTGCCATTGAAACAGTACCAATTGACAAGGGCCACACCCATCCCTGGAGTTTGCTCCTTCGATCCGAATGACGATATGCCAGGCTATGAGTACTTATCAACCTATAGTCGACAATGATTCTAAAGAGTTCTATTGACAATTCCATATACAAGTTTCACACACATCCCGGGACTTTGCTCCCAAGATCGGAAAGAAGATAAGCCAGCCTATTGGTACTTATCACCCTATGGTAGATCATGATTCTACAAAGTTCCCATTGAAACTGCACCAATTGACAAGGGTCACACCCATCCCGGCATATGCTCCTAGAATCTCTATGTTGAGCAAGCCTGGCTATCGACACTTATCAACCTATGGTACATAATGATTCTACAAAGTTCCCCATGAAACTGTACCAAATGACAACGGTCACCCCCATCCCGGGACTTTGCTCCTTTGATCCGAATGACGATATGCCAGGCTATGAGTACTTATCAACCTATAGTCGACAATGATTCTAAAGAGTTCTATTGAAGCTGCACTAATTGACAAGTTTCACACACATCCCGGGACTTTGCTCCCAAGATCGGAAAGAAGATAAGCCAGCCTATTGGTACTTATCACCCTGTGGTAGATCATGATTCCACAAAGTTCCCATTGAAACTGCACCAATTGACAAGGGTCACACCCATTCCGGCATATGCTCCTAGAATCTCTATGTTGAGCAAGCCTGGCTATGGCTACTTATCACCCTATGGTAGATCATGATTCTACAAACTTTCCATTGGAACTGCACCAATTGACAAGGGTCACACCCATCCCGGAACTTTGCTCCTACGATCCGAATAAAGATAGGCCAAGCTATAGGTACTTATTAACCTATGGTACACAATGACTCTACAAAGTTGCCATTGAAGCTGTACTAATTGGCAAGGATCACACTTATCCCAGGACTTTGCTCCTACGATCCAAATGAAGAATGGCATGGCTATGGGTACTAATCAACCTATGGTAGATAATGATTCCACAAAGTTCCCATTGAAAAATACCAAGTAGCAAAGGTCACACCCATCCCAGGATTTTGATTCCACAATCCGAATGAAGACATGCCAGGTTATCGATACTTATCAACCTATGTTACATAATGATTCTACAAAGTTCCCATTGAAACGGTACCAATTGACAATGGCCACACACATCTTGGGACTTTGCTCCTATGATCCTAATCAAGTCATGCCAAGATATGGATATTTATCAGCCTATGGTAGATCAGGATTCTACAAACTTCCCATTGAAACTGCACCAATTGCCAAGGGCCACACCCATTCCGGCATATGCTCCTAGAATCTCTATGTTGAGCAAGCCTGGCTATGGCTACTTATCACCCTATGTTAGATCATGATTCTACAAACTTTCCATTGGAACTGCACCAATTGACAAGGGTCACACCCATTCCGGCATATGCTCCTAGAATCTCTCTGTTGAGCAAGCCTTACTATCGATACTTATCAACCTATGGTACATAATGATTCTACAAAGTTCCCCATGAAACTGTACCAAATGACAAGGGCCACACCCATTCCGGGACTTTGCTCCTACGATCCGAATAAAGACAAGCCAGGCTATCGATACTTATCAACCTATAGTAGATAATGATTCTACACAGTTCCGATTGAAACTGTACCAATTGACAAGGGCTACACCTATCCTGGGACTTTGCTCCTACGATCCTTATCAAGTCATGCCAAGATATGGCTATTTATCACCCTATGGTAGATCATGATTCTACAAAGTTCCCATTGAAACTGCACCAATTGACAAGGGTCACACCCATCCCGGCATATGCTCCTAGAATCTCTATGTTGAGCAAGCCTGGCTATCGACACTTATCAACCTATGGTACATAATGATTCTACAAAGTTCCCCATGAAACTGTACCAAATGACAACGGTCACCCCCATCCCGGGACTTTGCTCCTTTGATCCGAATGACGATATGCCAGGCTATGAGTACTTATCAACCTATAGTCGACAATGATTCTAAAGAGTTCTATTGAAGCTGCACTAATTGACAAGTTTCACACACATCCCGGGACTTTGCTCCCAAGATCGGAAAGAAGATAAGCCAGCCTATTGGTACTTATCACCCTGTGGTAGATCATGATTCCACAAAGTTCCCATTGAATCTGCACCAATTGACAAGGGTCACACCCATTCCGGCATATGCTCCTAGAATCTCTATGTTGAGCAAGCCTGGCTATGGCTACTTATCACCCTATGGTAGATCATGATTCTACAAACTTTCCATTGGAACTGCACCAATTGACAAGGGTCACACCCATCCCGGAACTTTGCTCCTACGATCCGAATAAAGATAGGCCAAGCTTTAGGTACTTATTAACCTATGGTACATAATGACTCTACAAAGTGGCCATTGAAGCTGTACTAATTGGCAAGGATCACACTTATCCCAGGACTTTGCTCCTACGATCCAAATGAAGAATGGCATGGCTATGGGTACTTATCAACCTATGGTAGATAATGATTCCACAAAGTTCCCATTGAAAAATACCAAGTAGCAAAGGTCACACCCATCCCAGGATTTTGATTCCACAATCCGAATGAAGACATGCCAGGTTATCGATACTTATCAACCTATGTTACATAATGATTCTACAAAGTTCCCATTGAAACGGTACCAATTGACAATGGCCACACACATCTTGGGACTTTGCTCCTATGATCCTAATCAAGTCATGCCAAGATATGGATATTTATCAGCCTATGGTAGATCAGGATTCTACAAACTTCCCATTGAAACTGCACCAATTGACAAGGGCCACACCCATCCCGGGACTTTGCTCCTACGATCCGAATGAAGACAATTCACGCTATCGATACTTATCAACCTTTGGTACATAATGATTCTACAAAGTTCCCAACGAAACTGTACCAAAGTACAAGTGTCATACCCATCCCGGGACTTTGATTCCACAATCCGAATGAAGACAAGCCAGGTTATCGATTCTTATCAACCTATGGTGCATTATGATCCTACAACGTTCCCCTTCAAAAGTACTAAATGACAAGGGTCACACCTATCCCAGGACTTTGATCCCACAATCCGAGTACTTATCAACCTATAGTCGACATTGATTCTAAAGAGTTCCTAACACATAATACATAATGACTCTACAAACTTCCCATTGAAACTGTACCAATGTACAAGTGTCACACCCATCCCGGGACTTTGATTCCTCAATCCAAATGAAGACAAGCCAGGTTATCGATACTTATCAACCTATGGTAGATAATGATTCTATAAAGTTCCCATTGAGACGGTTCCAATGACAACGGCCACACCCATCTTGGGACTTTGCTCCTATGATCCTAATCAAGTCATGCCAAGATATGGATATTTATCAGCCTATGGTAGATCATGATTCTACAAACTTCCCATTGAAACTGCACCAAAGTACAAGTGTCACACCCATCCCGGGACTTTGATTCCACAATCCGAATGAAGACAAGCCAGGTTATCGATACTTATCAACCTATGGTATATAATGATTCTACAAAGTTCCCAATGAAACTGTACTAATTGACAAGCGCCACACCCATCCTGGGACTTTGCTCCTACGATCCAAATGAAGACAATTCACGCTATCGATACTTATCAACCTTTGGTACATAATGATTCTACAAAGTTCCCAACGAAACTGTACCAAGTACAAGTGTCACACCCATCCCGGGACTTTGATTCCACAATCCGAATGAAGACAAGCCAGGTTATCGATACTTATCAACCTATGGTGCATTATGATCCTACAAAGTTCCCAATGAAACTGTACCAATTGACAAGGGCCACACCCATCCCGGGACTTTGCTCCCACGATCCGAATGAAGACAATTCACGCTATCGATACTTATCAAACTATGGTATATAATGATTCTACAAAGTTCCCAATGAAACTGTACCAATATAGGGGTCTCCCCTTAGTGAAAGGCACTTTCCAGCCAAAAATAATTTTCCTTATTTTTCCCACATTCCTATTTTTTATAAGTCTGAGAGCTTAGGAAAAAAAAAAAAAAAAAAACCAATTGACAATGGCCACACACATCTTGGGACTTTGCTCCTATGATCCTAATCAAGTCATGCCAAGATATGGATATTTATCAGCCTATGGTAGATCATGATTCTACAAACTTCCCATTGAAAGTGCACCAAAGTACAAGTGTCACACCCATCCCGGGACTTTGATTCCACAATCCGAATGAAGTCAAGCCAGGTTATCGATACTTATCAACCTATGGTACATAATGACTCTACAAAGTTGCCATTGAAACAGTACCAATTGACAAGGGCCACACCCATCCCTGGAGTTTGCTCCTTCGATCCGAATGACGATATGCCAGGCTATGAGTACTTATCAACCTATAGTCGACAATGATTCTAAAGAGTTCTATTGACAATTCCATATACAAGTTTCACACACATCCCGGGACTTTGCTCCCAAGATCGGAAAGAAGATAAGCCAGCCTATTGGTACTTATCACCATATGGTAGATCATGATTCTACAAAGTTCCCATTGAAACTGCACCAATTGACAAGGGTCACACCCATCCCGGCATATGCTCCTAGAATCTCTATGTTGAGCAAGCCTGGCTATCGACACTTATCAACCTATGGTACATAATGATTCTACAAAGTTCCCCATGAAACTGTACCAAATGACAACGGTCACCCCCATCCCGGGACTTTGCTCCTTTGATCCGAATGACGATATGCCAGGCTATGAGTACTTATCAACCTATAGTCGACAATGATTCTAAAGAGTTCTATTGAAGCTGCACTAATTGACAAGTTTCACACACATCCCGGGACTTTGCTCCCAAGATCGGAAAGAAGATAAGCCAGCCTATTGGTACTTATCACCCTGTGGTAGATCATGATTCCACAAAGTTCCCATTGAAACTGCACCAATTGACAAGGGTCACACCCATTCCGGCATATGCTCCTAGAATCTCTATGTTGAGCAAGCCTGGCTATGGCTACTTATCACCCTATGGTAGATCATGATTCTACAAACTTTCCATTGGAACTGCACCAATTGACAAGGGTCACACCCATCCCGGAACTTTGCTCCTACGATCCGAATAAAGATAGGCCAAGCTATAGGTACTTATTAACCTATGGTACACAATGACTCTACAAAGTTGCCATTGAAGCTGTACTAATTGGCAAGGATCACACTTATCCCAGGACTTTGCTCCTACGATCCAAATGAAGAATGGCATGGCTATGGGTACTAATCAACCTATGGTAGATAATGATTCCACAAAGTTCCCATTGAAAAATACCAAGTAGCAAAGGTCACACCCATCCCAGGATTTTGATTCCACAATCCGAATGAAGACATGCCAGGTTATCGATACTTATCAACCTATGTTACATAATGATTCTACAAAGTTCCCATTGAAACGGTACCAATTGACAATGGCCACACACATCTTGGGACTTTGCTCCTATGATCCTAATCAAGTCATGCCAAGATATGGATATTTATCAGCCTATGGTAGATCAGGATTCTACAAACTTCCCATTGAAACTGCACCAATTGCCAAGGGCCACACCCATTCCGGCATATGCTCCTAGAATCTCTATGTTGAGCAAGCCGGGCTATGGCTACTTATCACCCTATGTTAGATCATGATTCTACAAACTTTCCATTGGAACTGCACCAATTGACAAGGGTCACACCCATTCCGGCATATGCTCCTAGAATCTCTCTGTTGAGCAAGCCTTACTATCGATACTTATCAACCTATGGTACATAATGATTCTACAAAGTTCCCCATGAAACTGTACCAAATGACAAGGGCCACACCCATTCCGGGACTTTGCTCCTACGATCCGAATAAAGACAAGCCAGGCTATCGATACTTATCAACCTATAGTAGATAATGATTCTACACAGTTCCGATTGAAACTGTACCAATTGACAAGGGCTACACCTATCCTGGGACTTTGCTCCTACGATCCTTATCAAGTCATGCCAAGATATGGCTATTTATCACCCTATGGTAGATCATGATTCTACAAAGTTCCCATTGAAACTGCACCAATTGACAAGGGTCACACCCATCCCGGCATATGCTCCTAGAATCTCTATGTTGAGCAAGCCTGGCTATCGACACTTATCAACCTATGGTACATAATGATTCTACAAAGTTCCCCATGAAACTGTACCAAATGACAACGGTCACCCCCATCCCGGGACTTTGCTCCTTTGATCCGAATGACGATATGCCAGGCTATGAGCACTTATCAACCTATAGTCGACAATGATTCTAAAGAGTTCTATTGAAGCTGCACTAATTGACAAGTTTCACACACATCCCGGGACTTTGCTCCCAAGATCGGAAAGAAGATAAGCCAGCCTATTGGTACTTATCACCCTGTGGTAGATCATGATTCCACAAAGTTCCCATTGAATCTGCACCAATTGACAAGGGTCACACCCATTCCGGCATATGCTCCTAGAATCTCTATGTTGAGCAAGCCTGGCTATGGCTACTTATCACCCTATGGTAGATCATGATTCTACAAACTTTCCATTGGAACTGCACCAATTGACAAGGGTCACACCCATCCCGGAACTTTGCTCCTACGATCCGAATAAAGATAGGCCAAGCTTTAGGTACTTATTAACCTATGGTACATAATGACTCTACAAAGTGGCCATTGAAGCTGTACTAATTGGCAAGGATCACACTTATCCCAGGACTTTGCTCCTACGATCCAAATGAAGAATGGCATGGCTATGGGTACTTATCAACCTATGGTAGATAATGATTCCACAAAGTTCCCATTGAAAAATACCAAGTAGCAAAGGTCACACCCATCCCAGGATTTTGATTCCACAATCCGAATGAAGACATGCCAGGTTATCGATACTTATCAACCTATGTTACATAATGATTCTACAAAGTTCCCATTGAAACGGTACCAATTGACAATGGCCACACACATCTTGGGACTTTGCTCCTATGATCCTAATCAAGTCATGCCAAGATATGGATATTTATCAGCCTATGGTAGATCAGGATTCTACAAACTTCCCATTGAAACTGCACCAATTGCCAAGGGCCACACCCATTCCGGCATATGCTCCTAGAATCTCTACGTTGAGCAAGCCTGGCTATGGCTACTTATCACCCTATGGTAGATCATGATTCTACAAACTTTCCATTGGAACTGCACCAATTGACAAGGGTCACACCCATCCCGGCATATGCTCCTAGAATCTCTCTGTTGAGCAAGCCTGGCTATCAATACTTATTAACTTATGGTATATAAGGATTCTACAAAGTTCCCAATGAAACAGTACCAATTAACAAGGGCCACACCCATCCCAGGATTTTGATCCCACAATCCGAATGAAGACATGCCAGGTTATCGATACTTATCAACCTATGTTACATAATGATTCTACAAAGTTCCCATTGAAACGGTACCAATTGACAATGGCCACACACATCTTGGGACTTTGCTCCTATGATCCTAATCAAGTCATGCCAAGATATGGATATTTATCAGCCTATGGTAGATCAGGATTCTACAAACTTCCCATTGAAACTGCACCAATTGCCAAGGGCCACACCCATTCCGGCATATGCTCCTAGAATCTCTACGTTGAGCAAGCCTGGCTATGGCTACTTATCACCCTATGGTAGATCATGATTCTACAAACTTTCCATTGGAACTGCACCAATTGACAAGGGTCACACCCATCCCGGCATATACTCCTAGAATCTCTCTGTTGAGCAAGCCTGGCTATCAATACTTATTAACTTATGGTATATAAGGATTCTACAAAGTTCCCAATGAAACTGTACCAATTGACAAGGGCCACACCCATCCCGGGACTTTGATCCTACGATCCGAATAAAGACAAGCCAGGTTATCAATACTTATCAACCTATGGTATATAATGATTCTACAAAGTTCCCAATGAAACTGTACCAATTGACAAGGGCGACACCCATCCCGGGACTTTGCTCCTGCGATCCGAATGAAGACAATTCACGCTATCGATACTTATCAACCTATGGTGCATAATGATTCTACAAAGTTCCTATTTAAACTGTACCAATGTACAAGTGTCACACCCTTCCCGGGACTTTGATTCCTCAATCCGAATGAAGACAAGCCAGGTTATCGATACTTATCAACCTATGGTAGATAATGATTCTATAAAGTTCCCATTGAAACGGTTCCAATTGACAATGGCCACACACATCTTGGGACTTTGCTCCTATGATCCTAATCAAGTCATGCCAAGATATGGATACTTATCAGCCTATGGTAGATCATGATTCTACAAACTTCCCATTGAAACTGCACCAAAGTACAAGTGTCACACCCATCCCGGGACTTTGATTCCACAATCCGAATAAAGACAAGCCAGGTTATCGATACTTATCAACCTATGGTATATAATGATTCTACAAAGTTCCCAATGAAACTGTACACATTGACAAGGGCCACACCCATCCCGGGACTTTGCTCCTACGATCCGAATGAAGACAATTCACGCTATCGATACTTATCAACCTTTGGTACATAATGATTCTACAAAGTTCCCAACGAAACTGTACCAAAGTACAAGTGTCACACCCATCCCGGGACTTTGATTCCACAATCCGAATGAAGACAAGCCAGGTTATCGATACTTATCAACCTATGGTGCATTATGATCCTACAACGTTCCCCTTCAAAAGTACTAAATGACAAGGGTCACACCTATCCCAGGACTTTGATCCCACAATCCGAGTACTTATCAACCTATAGTCGACATTGATTCTAAAGAGTTCCTAACACATAATACATAATGACTCTACAAACTTCCCATTGAAACTGCACCAATTGACAAGGGTCACACCCATCCCGGCATATGCTCCTAGAATCTCTATGTTGAGCAAGCCTGGCTATCGATACTTATCAACCTATGGCACATAATGATTCTACAAAGTTCCCAATGAAACTGTACCAATTGACAAGGGCCACATCCATCCCGGGACTTTGCTCCTACGATCCGAATGAAGACAATTCACGCTATCGATACTTATCAACCTTTGGTACATAATGATTCTACAAAGTTCCCAACGAAACTGTACCAAAGTACAAGTGTCACACCCATCCCGGGACTTTGATTCCACAATCCGAATGAAGACAAGCCAGGTTATCGATACTTATCAACCTATGGTGCATTATGGTCCTACAAAGTTCCCAATGAAACTGTATTAATTGACAAGGGCCACACCCATCCCGGGACTTTGCTCCCACGATCCGAATGAAGACAATTCACGCTATCGATACTTATCAAACTATGGTATAAAATGATTCTACAAAGTTCCCAATGAAACTGTACCAATATAGGGGTCTCCCCTTAGTGAAAGGCACTTTCCAGCCAAAAATAATTTTCCTTATTTTTCCCACATTCCTATTTTTACTAAGTTTGAGAGCTTAGGAAAAAAAAAAAAAAAAACCAATTGACAATGGCCACACACATCTTGGGACTTTGCTCCTATGATCCTAATCAAGTCATGCCAAGATATGGATATTTATCAGCCTATGGTAGATCATGATTCTACAAACTTCCCATTGAAACTGCACCAAAGTACAAGTGTCACACCCATCCCGGGACTTTGATTCCACAATCCGAATGAAGACAAGCCAGGTTATCGATACTTATCAACCTATGGTACATAATGACTCTACAAAGTTGCCATTGAAACAGTACCAATTGACAAGGGCCACACCCATCCCTGGAGTTTGCTCCTTCGATCCGAATGACGATATGCCAGGCTATGAGTACTTATCAACCTATAGTCGACAATGATTCTAAAGAGTTCTATTGACAATTCCATATACAAGTTTCACACACATCCCGGGACTTTGCTCCCAAGATCGGAAAGAAGATAAGCCAGCCTATTGGTACTATGGTTCTATTGATTCTAAAGAGTTCTATTGAAGCTGCACTAATCGACAAGTTTCACACACATCCCGGGACTTTGCTCCCAAGATCGGAAAGAAGATAAGCCAGCCTATTGGTACTTATCACCCTGTGGTAGATCATGATTCCACAAAGTTCCCATTGAAACTGCACCAATTGACAAGGGTCACACCCAATCCGGCATATGCTCCTAGAATCTCTATGTTGAGCAAGCCTGGCTATGGCTACTTATCACCCTATGGTAGATCACGATTCTACAAACTTTCCATTGGAACTGCACCAATTGACAAGGGTCACACCCATCCCGGAACATTGCTCCTACGATCCGAATAAAGATAGGCCAAGCTATAGGTACTTATTAACCTATGGTACATAATGACTCTACAAAGTTGCCATTGAAGCTGTACTAATTGGCAAGGATCACACTTATCCCAGGACTTTGCTCCTACGATCCAAATTAAGAATGGCATGGCTATGGGTACTTATCAACCTATGGTAGATAATGATTCCACAAAGTTCCTATTGAAAAATACCAAGTAGCAAAGGTCACACCCATCCCAGGATTTTGATCCCAAAATCCGAATGAAGACATGCCAGGTTATCGATACTTATCAACCTATGTTACATAATGATTCTACAAAGTTCCCATTGAAACGGTACCAATTGACAATGGCCACACACATCTTGGGACTTTGCTCCTATGATCCTAATCAAGTCATGCCAAGATATGGATATTTATCAGCCTATGGTAGATCAGGATTCTACAAACTTCCCATTGAAACTGCACCAATTGCCAAGGTCCACACCCATTCCGGCATATGCTCCTAGAATCTCTATGTTGAGCAAGCCTGGCTATCAATACTTATCACCCTATGGTAGATCATGATTCTACAAACTTTCCATTGGAACTGCACCAATTGACAAGGGTCACACCCATTTCGGCATATGCTCCTAGAATCTCTCTGTTGAGCAAGCCTGGCTATCGATACTTATCAACCTATGGTACATAATGATTCTACAAAGTTCCCCATGAAACTGTACCAAATGACAAGGGCCACACCCATTCTGGGACTTTGCTCCTACGATCCGAATAAAGACAAGCCAGGCTATCGATACTTATCAACCTATGGTAGATAATGATTCTACAAAGTTCTTATTGAAACAGTACCAAATGACAACGGTCAACCCAATCCCGGGACTTTGCTCCTTTGATCCGAACGACGATATGCCAGGCTATGAGTACTTATCAACCTATAGTCGACAATGATTCTAAAGAGTTCTATTGAAGCTGCACTAATTGACAAGTTTCACACACATCCCGGGACTTTGCTCCCAAGATCGGAAAGAAGATAAGCCAGCCTATTGGTACTTATCACCCTGTGGTAGATCATGATTCCACAAAGTTCCCATTGAAACTGCACCAATTGACAAGGGTCACACCCATTCCGGCATATGCTCCTAGAATCTCTATGTTGAGCAAGCCTGGCAATGGCTACTTATCACCCTATGGTAGATCATGATTCTACAAACTTTCCATTGGAACTGCACCAATTGACAAGGGTCACACCCATCCCGGAACTTTGCTCCTACGATCCGAATAAAGATAGGCCAAGCTATAGGTACTTATTAACCTATGGTACATATTGACTCTACAAAGTGTCCATTGAAGCTGTACTAATTGGCAAGGATCACACTTATCCCAGGACTTTGCTCCTACGATCCAAATGAAGAATGGCATGGCTATGG
Organism: Acanthosoma haemorrhoidale; assembly: GCA_930367205.1. Taxonomy (NCBI): domain Eukaryota; kingdom Metazoa; phylum Arthropoda; class Insecta; order Hemiptera; family Acanthosomatidae; genus Acanthosoma; species Acanthosoma haemorrhoidale. Next base: position 198,386 of record CAKNEZ010000014.1, read on the forward strand.
GTACTTATCAACCTATGGTAGATAATGATTCCACAAAGTTCCCATTGAAAAATACCAAGTAGCAAAGGTCACACCCATCCCAGGATTTTGATCCCACAATCCGAATGAAGACATGCCAGGTTATCGATACTTATCAACCTATGTTACATAATGATTCTACAAAGTTCCCATTGAAACGGTACCAATTGACAATGGCCACACACATCTTGGGACTTTGCTCCTATGATCCTAATCAAGTCATGCCAAGATATGGATATTTATCAGCCTATGGTAGATCAGGATTCTACAAACTTCCCATTGAAACTGCACCAATTGCCAAGGGCCACACCCATTCCGGCATATGCTCCTAGAATCTCTACGTTGAGCAAGCCTGGCTATGGCTACTTATCACCCTATGGTAGATCATGATTCTACAAACTTTCCATTGGAACTGCACCAATTGACAAGGGTCACACCCATCCCGGCATATGCTCCTAGAATCTCTCTGTTGAGCAAGCCTGGCTATCAATACTTATTAACTTATGGTATATAAGGATTCTACAAAGTTCCCAATGAAACTGTACCAATTGACAAGGGCCACACCCATCCCAGGATTTTGATCCCACAATCCGAATGAAGACATGCCAGGTTATCGATACTTATCAACCTATGTTACATAATGATTCTACAAAGTTCCCATTGAAACGGTACCAATTGACAATGGCCACACACATCTTGGGACTTTGCTCCTATGATCCTAATCAAGTCATGCCAAGATATGGATATTTATCAGCCTATGGTAGATCAGGATTCTACAAACTTCCCATTGAAACTGCACCAATTGCCAAGGGCCACACCCATTCCGGCATATGCTCCTAGAATCTCTACGTTGAGCAAGCCTGGCTATGGCTACTTATCACCCTATGGTACATCATGAATCTACAAACTTTCCATTGGAACTGCACCAATTGACAAGGGTCACACCCATCCCGGCATATGCTCCTAGAATCTCTCTGTTGAGCACGCCTGGCTATCAATACTTATTAACTTATGGTATATAAGGATTCTACAAAGTTCCCAATGAAACTGTACCAATTGACAAGGGCCACACCCATCCCGGGACTTTGATCCTACGATCCGAATAAAGACAAGCCAGGCTATCGATACTTATCAACTTATGGTACATAATGATTCTACAAAGTTCTGATTGAAACTGTACCAATTGACAAGGGCTACACCTATCCTGGGACTTTGCTCCTACGATCCTTATCAAGTCATGCCAAGATATGGCTATTTATCACCCTATGGTAGATCATGATTCTACAAACTTCCCATTGAAACTGCACCAATTGACAAGGGTCACACCCATCCCGGCATATGCTCCTAGAATCTCTATGTTAAGCAAGCCTGGCTATCGATACTTATCAACCTATGGTACATAATGATTCTACAAAGTTCCCAATGAAACTGTACCAATTGACAAGGGCCACACCTATCCAGGGACTTTGCTCCCACGATCCGAATAAAGACAAGCCTGACTATCGATACTTATCAACCTATAGTAGATAATGATTCTAAAGAGTTCCATTGAAGCTGCACTAATTGACAAGTTTCACACACATCCCGGGACTTTGCTCCTACGATCCGAACGAAGACAATTCACGCTTTCGATACTTATCAACCTATGGTGCATAATGATTCTACAAAGTTCCTATTTAAACTGTACCAAATGACAACGGTCAACCCAATCCCGGGACTTTGCTCCTTTGATCCGAATGACGATATGCCAGGCTATGAGTACTTATCAACCTATAGTCGACAATGATTCTAAAGAGTTCTATTGAAGCTGCACTAATTGACAAGTTTCACACACATCCCGGGACTTTGCTCCTACGATCCGAATGAAGTTAATTCATGCTATCGATACTTATCAACCTTTGGTACATAATGATTCTACAAAGTTCCCAACGAAACTGTACCAAAGTACAAGTGTCACACCCATCCCGGGACTTTGATTCCACAATCCGAATGAAGACAAGCCAGGTTATCGATACTTATCAACCTATGGTATATAATGATTCTACAAAGTTCCCAATGAAACTGTACCAAAGTACAAGTGTCACACCCATCCCGGGACTTTGATTTCACAATCCGAATGAAGACAAGCCAGGTTATCGATACTTATCAACCTATGGTGCATAATGATTCTAAAAAGTTCCTATTGAAACTGTACCAATGTACAAGTGTCACACCCATCCCGGGACTTTGATTCCTCAATCCGAATGAAGACAAGCCAGGTTATCGATACTTATCAACCTATGGTAGATAATGATTCTATAAAGTTCCCATTGAGACGGTTCCAATGACAACGGCCACACCCATCTTGGGACTTTGCTCCTATGATCCTAATCAAGTCATGCCAAGATATGGATATTTATCAGCCTATGGTAGATCATGATTCTACAAACTTCCCATTGAAACTGCACCAAAGTACAAGTGTCACACCCATCCCGGGACTTTGATTCCACAATCCGAATTAAGACAAGCCAGGTTATCGATACTTATCAACCTATGGTATATAATGATTCTACAAAGTTCCCAATGAAACTGTACTAATTGACAAGCGCCACACCCATCCTGGGACTTTGCTCCTACGATCCAAATGAAGACAATTCACGCTATCGATACTTATCAACCTTTGGTACATAATGATTCTACAAAGTTCCCAACGAAACTGTACCAAAGTACAAGTGTCACACCCATCCCGGGACTTTGATTCCACAATCCGAATGAAGACAAGCCAGGTTATCGATACTTATCAACCTATGGTGCATTATGATCCTACAAAGTTCCCAATGAAACTGTACCAATTGACAAGGGCCACACCCATCCCGGGACTTTGCTCCCACGATCCGAATGAAGACAATTCACGCTATCGATACTTATCAAACTATGGTATATAATGATTCTACAAAGTTCCCAATGAAACTGTACCAATATAGGGTCTCCCCTTAGTGAAAGGCACTTTCCAGCCAAAAATAATTTTCCTTATTTTTCCCACATTCCTATTTTTTATAAGTTTGAGAGCTTAGGAAAAAAAAAAAAAAAAAACCAATTGACAATGGCCACACACATCTTGGGACTTTGCTCCTATGATCCTAATCAAGTCATGCCAAGATATGGATATTTATCAGCCTATGGTAGATCATGATTCTACAAACTTCCCATTGAAACTGCACCAAAGTACAAGTGTCACACCCATCCCGGGACTTTGATTCCACAATCCGAATGAAGACAAGCCAGGTTATCGATACTTATCAACCTATGGTACATAATGACTCTACAAAGTTGCCATTGAAACAGTACCAATTGACAAGGGCCACACCCATCCCTGGAGTTTGCTCCTTCGATCCGAATGACGATATGCCAGGCTATGAGTACTTATCAACCTATAGTCGACAATGATTCTAAAGAGTTCTATTGACAATTCCATATACAAGTTTCACACACATCCCGGGACTTTGCTCCCAAGATCGGAAAGAAGATAAGCCAGCCTATTGGTACTATGGTTCTATTGATTCTAAAGAGTTCTATTGAAGCTGCACTAATCGACAAGTTTCACACACATCCCAGGACTTTGCTCCCAAGATCGGAAAGAAGATAAGCCAGCCTATTGGTACTTATCACCCTGTGGTAGATCATGATTCCACAAAGTTCCCATTGAAACTGCACCAATTGACAAGGGTCACACCCATTCCGGCATATGCTCCTAGAATCTCTATGTTGAGCAAGCCTGGCTATGGCTACTTATCACCCTATGGTAGATCACGATTCTACAAACTTTCCATTGGAACTGCACCAATTGACAAGGGTCACACCCATCCCGGAACATTGCTCCTACGATCCGAATAAAGATAGGCCAAGCTATAGGTACTTATTAACCTATGGTACATAATGACTCTACAAAGTTGCCATTGAAGCTGTACTAATTGGCAAGGATCACACTTATCCCAGGACTTTGCTCCTACGATCCAAATTAAGAATGGCATGGCTATGGGTACTTATCAACCTATGGTAGATAATGATTCCACAAAGTTCCTATTGAAAAATACCAAGTAGCAAAGGTCACACCCATCCCAGGATTTTGATCCCAAAATCCGAATGAAGACATGCCAGGTTATCGATACTTATCAACCTATGTTACATAATGATTCTACAAAGTTCCCATTGAAACGGTACCAATTGACAATGGCCACACACATCTTGGGACTTTGCTCCTAGAATCTCTCTGTTGAGCAAGCCTGGCTATCGATACTTATCAACCTATGGTACATAATGATTCTACAAAGTTCCCCATGAAACTGTACCAAATGACAAGGGCCACACCCATTCTGGGACTTTGCTCCTACGATCCGAATAAAGACAAGCCAGGCTATCGATACTTATCAACCTATAGTAGATAATGATTCTACAAAGTTCTTATTGAAACAGTACCAAATGACAACGGTCAACCCAATCCCGGGACTTTGCTCCTTTGATCCGAATGACGATATGCCAGGCTATGAGTACTTATCAACCTATAGTCGACAATGATTCTAAAGAGTTCTATTGAAGCTGCACTAATTGACAAGTTTCACACACATCCCGGGACTTTGCTCCCAAGATCGGAAAGAAGATAAGCCAGCCTATTGGTACTTATCACCCTGGGGTAGATCATGATTCCACAAAGTTCCCATTGAAACTGCACCAATTGACAAGGGTCACACCCATTCCCGGAACTTTGCTCCTACGATCCGAATAAAGATAGGCCAAGCTATAGGTACTTATTAACCTATGGTACATATTGACTCTACAAAGTGTCCATTGAAGCTGTACTAATTGGCAAGGATCACACTTATCCCAGGACTTTGCTCCTACGATCCAAATGAAGAATGGCATGGCTATGGGTACTTATCAACCTATGGTAGATAATGATTCCACAAAGTTCCCATTGAAAAATACCAAGTAGCAAAGGTCACACCCATCCCAGGATTTTGATCCCACAATCCGAATGAAGACATGCCAGGTTATCGATACTTATCAACCTATGTTACATAATGATTCTACAAAGTTCCCATTGAAACGGTACCAATTGACAATGGCCACACACATCTTGGGACTTTGCTCCTATGATCCTAATCAAGTCATGCCAAGATATGGATATTTATCAGCCTATGGTAGATCAGGATTCTACAAACTTCCCATTGAAACTGCACCAATTGCCAAGGGCCACACCCATTCCGGCATATGCTCCTAGAATCTCTACGTTGAGCAAGCCTGGCTATGGCTACTTATCACCCTATGGTAGATCATGATTCTACAAACTTTCCATTGGAACTGCACCAATTGACAAGGGTCACACCCATTCCGGCATATGCTCCTAGAATCTCTACGTTGAGCAAGCCTGGCTATGGCTACTTATCACCCTATGGTAGATCATGATTCTACAAACTTTCCATTGGAACTGCACCAATTGACAAGGGTCACACCCATTCCGGCATATGCTCCTAGAATCTCTCTGTTGAGCAAGCCTGGCTATCAATACTTATTAACTTATGGTATATAAGGATTCTACAAAGTTCCCAATGAAACTGTACCAATTGACAAGGGCCACACCCATCCCAGGATTTTGATCCCACAATCCGAATGAAGACATGCCAGGTTATCGATACTTATCAACCTTTGTTACATAATGATTCTACAAAGTTCCCATTGAAACGGTACCAATTGACAATGGCCACACACATCTTGGGACTTTGCTCCTATGATCCTAATCAAGTCATGCCAAGATATGGATATTTATCAGCCTATGGTAGATCAGGATTCTACAAACTTCCCATTGAAACTGCACCAATTGCCAAGGGCCACACCCATTCCGGCATATGCTCCTAGAATCTCTACGTTGAGCAAGCCTGGCTATGGCTACTTATCACCCTATGGTAGATCATGATTCTACAAACTTTCCATTAGAACTGCACCAATTGACAAGGGTCACACCCATCCCGGCATATGCTCCTAGAATCTCTCTGTTGAGCAAGCCTGGCTATCAATACTTATTAACTTATGGTATATAAGGATTCTACAAAGTTCCCAATGAAACTGTACCAATTGACAAGGGCCACACCCATCCCGGGACTTTGATCCTACGATCCGAATAAAGACAAGCCAGGCTATCGATACTTATCAACTTATGGTACATAATGATTCTACAAAGTTCCGATTGAAACTGTACCAATTGACAAGGGCTACACCTATCCTGGGACTTTGCTCCTACGATCCTTATCAAGTCATGCCAAGATATGGCTTTTTATCACCCTATGGTAGATCATGATTCTACAAACTTCCCATTGAAACTGCACCAATTGACAAGGGTCACACCCATCCCGGCATATGCTCCTAGAATCTCTATGTTAAGCAAGCCTGGCTATCGATACTTATCAACCTATGGTAGATAATGATTCCACAAAGTTCCCATTGAAAAATACCAAGTAGCAAAGGTCACACCCATCCCAGGATTTTGATCCCACAATCCGAATGAAGACATGCCAGGTTATCGATACTTATCAACCTATGTTACATAATGATTCTACAAAGTTCCCATTGAAACGGTACCAATTGACAATGGCCACACACATCTTGGGACTTTGCTCCTATGATCCTAATCAAGTCATGCCAAGATATGGATATTTATCAGCCTATGGTAGATCAGGATTCTACAAACTTCCCATTGAAACTGCACCAATTGCCAAGGGCCACACCCATTCCGGCATATGCTCCTAGAATCTCTATGTTGAGCAAGCCTGGCTATGGCTACTTATCACCCTATGTTAGATCATGATTCTACAAACTTTCCATTGGAACTGCACCAATTGACAAGGGTCACACCCATTCCGGCATATGCTCCTAGAATCTCTCTGTTGAGCAAGCCTTACTATCGATACTTATCAACCTATGGTACATAATGATTCTACAAACTTCCCATTGAAACTGCACCAATTGCCAAGGGCCACACCCATTCCGGGACTTTGCTCCTACGATCCGAATAAAGACAAGCCAGGCTATCGATACTTATCAACCTATAGTAGATAATGATTCTACACAGTTCCGATTGAAACTGTACCAATTGACAAGGGCTACACCTATCCTGGGACTTTGCTCCTACGATCCTTATCAAGTCATGCCAAGATATGGCTATTTATCACCCTATGGTAGATCATGATTCTACAAAGTTCCCATTGAAACTGCACCAATTGACAAGGGTCACACCCATCCCGGCATATGCTCCGAGAATCTCTATGTTGAGCAAGCCTGGCTATCGACACTTATCAACCTATGGTACATAATGATTCTACAAAGTTCCCCATGAAACTGTACCAAATGACAACGGTCACCCCCATCCCGGGACTTTGCTCCTTTGATCCGAATGACGATATGCCAGGCTATGAGTACTTATCAACCTATAGTCGACAATGATTCTAAAGAGTTCTATTGAAGTTGCACTAATTGACAAGTTTCACACACATCCCGGGACTTTGCTCCCAAGATCGGAAAGAAGATAAGCCAGCCTATTGGTACTTATCACCCTGTGGTAGATCATGATTCCACAAAGTTCCCATTGAATCTGCACCAATTGACAAGGGTCACACCCATTCCGGCATATGCTCCTAGAATCTCTATGTTGAGCAAGCCTGGCTATGGCTACTTATCACCCTATGGTAGATCATGATTCTACAAACTTTCCATTGGAACTGCACCAATTAACAAGGGTCACACCCATCCCGGAACTTTGCTCCTACGATCCGAATAAAGATAGGCCAAGCTTTAGGTACTTATTAACCTATGGTACATAATGACTCTACAAAGTGGCCATTGAAACTGTACTAATTGGCAAGGATCACACTTATCCCAGGACTTTGCTCCTACGATCCAAATGAAGAATGGCATGCCTATGGGTACTTATCAACCTATGGTAGATAATGATTCCACAAAGTTCCCATTGAAAAATACCAAGTAGCAAAGGTCACACCCATCCCAGGATTTTGATCCCACAATCCGAATGAAGACATGCCAGGTTATCGATACTTATCAACCTATGTTACATAATGATTCTACAAAGTTCCCATTGAAACGGTACCAATTGACAATGGCCACACACATCTTGGGACTTTGCTCCTATGATCCTAATCAAGTCATGCCAAGATATGGATATTTATCAGCCTATGGTAGATCAGGATTCTACAAACTTCCCATTGAAACTGCACCAATTGACAAGGGTCACACCCATCCCGGCATATGCTCCTAGAATCTCTATGTTAAGCAAGCCTGGCTATCGATACTTATCAACCTATGGTAGATAATGATTCCACAAAGTTCCCATTGAAAAATACCAAGTAGCAAAGGTCACACCCATCCCAGGATTTTGATTCCACAATCCGAATTAAGACAAGCCAGGTTATCGATACTTATCAACCTATGGTATATAATGATTCTACAAAGTTCCCAATGAAACTGTACTAATTGACAAGCGCCACACCCATCCTGGGACTTTGCTCCTACGATCCAAATGAAGACAATTCACGCTATCGATACTTATCAACCTTTGGTACATAATGATTCTACAAAGTTCCCAACGAAACTGTACCAAAGTACAAGTGTCACACCCATCCCGGGACTTTGATTCCACAATCCGAATGAAGACAAGCCAGGTTATCGATACTTATCAACCTATGGTGCATTATGATCCTACAAAGTTCCCAATGAAACTGTACCAATTGACAAGGGCCACACCCATCCCGGGACTTTGCTCCCACGATCCGAATGAAGACAATTCACGCTATCGATACTTATCAAACTATGGTATATAATGATTCTACAAAGTTCCCAATGAAACTGTACCAATATAGGGTCTCCCCTTAGTGAAAGGCACTTTCCAGCCAAAAATAATTTTCCTTATTTTTCCCACATTCCTATTTTTTATAAGTTTGAGAGCTTAGGAAAAAAAAAAAAAAAAAACCAATTGACAATGGCCACACACATCTTGGGACTTTGCTCCTATGATCCTAATCAAGTCATGCCAAGATATGGATATTTATCAGCCTATGGTAGATCAGGATTCTACAAACTTCCCATTGAAACTGCACCAATTGCCAAGGGCCACACCCATTCCGGCATATGCTCCTAGAATCTTTACGTTGAGCAAGCCTGGCTATGGCTACTTATCACCCTATGGTAGATCATGATTCTACAAACTTTCCATTGGAACTGCACCAATTGACAAGGGTCACACCCATTCCGGCATATGCTCCTAGAATCTCTACGTTGAGCAAGCCTGGCTATGGCTACTTATCACCCTATGGTAGATCATGATTCTACAAACTTTCCATTGGAACTGCACCAATTGACAAGGGTCACACCCATCCCGGCATATGCTCCTAGAATCTCTCTGTTGAGCAAGCCTGGCTATCAATACTTATTAACTTATGGTATATAAGGATTCTACAAAGTTCCCAATGAAACTGTACCAATTGACAAGGGCCACACCCATCCCAGGATTTTGATCCCACAATCCGAATGAAGACATGCCAGGTTATCGATACTTATCAACCTTTGTTACATAATGATTCTACAAAGTTCCCATTGAAACGGTACCAATTGACAATGGCCACACACATCTTGGGACTTTGCTCCTATGATCCTAATCAAGTCATGCCAAGATATGGATATTTATCAGCCTATGGTAGATCAGGATTCTACAAACTTCCCATTGAAACTGCACCAATTGCCAAGGGCCACACCCATTCCGGCATATGCTCCTAGAATCTCTACGTTGAGCAAGCCTGGCTATGGCTACTTATCACCCTATGGTAGATCATGATTCTACAAACTTTCCATTAGAACTGCACCAATTGACAAGGGTCACACCCATCCCGGCATATGCTCCTAGAATCTCTCTGTTGAGCAAGCCTGGCTATCAATACTTATTAACTTATGGTATATAAGGATTCTACAAAGTTCCCAATGAAACTGTACCAATTGACAAGGGCCACACCCATCCCGGGACTTTGATCCTACGATCCGAATAAAGACAAGCCAGGCTATCGATACTTATCAACTTATGGTACATAATGATTCTACAAAGTTCCGATTGAAACTGTACCAATTGACAAGGGCTACACCTATCCTGGGACTTTGCTCCTACGATCCTTATCAAGTCATGCCAAGATATGGCTTTTTATCACCCTATGGTAGATCATGATTCTACAAACTTCCCATTGAAACTGCACCAATTGACAAGGGTCACACCCATCCCGGCATATGCTCCTAGAATCTCTATGTTAAGCAAGCCTGGCTATCGATACTTATCAACCTATGGTAGATAATGATTCCACAAAGTTCCCATTGAAAAATACCAAGTAGCAAAGGTCACACCCATCCCAGGATTTTGATTCCACAATCCGAATGAAGACATGCCAGGTTATCGATACTTATCAACCTATGTTACATAATGATTCTACAAAGTTCCCATTGAAACGGTACCAATTGACAATGGCCACACACATCTTGGGACTTTGCTCCTATGATCCTTATCAAGTCATGCCAAGATATGGATATTTATCAGCCTATGGTAGATCAGGATTCTACAAACTTCCCATTGAAACTGCACCAATTGCCAAGGGCCACACCCATCCCGGCATATGCTCCTAGAATCTCTATGTTGAGCAAGCCTGGCTATGGCTACTTATCACCCTATGTTAGATCATGATTCTACAAACTTTCCATTGGAACTGCACCAATTGACAAGGGTCACACCCATTCCGGCATATGCTCCTAGAATCTCTCTGTTGAGCAAGCCTTACTATCGATACTTATCAACCTATGGTACATAATGATTCTACAAAGTTCCCATTGAAACTGCACCAATTGACAAGGGCCACACCCATTCCGGGACTTTGCTCCTACGATCCGAATAAAGACAAGCCAGGCTATCGATACTTATCAACCTATAGTAGATAATGATTCTACACAGTTCCGATTGAAACTGTACCAATTGACAAGGGCTACACCTATCCTGGGACTTTGCTCCTACGATCCTTATCAAGTCATGCCAAGATATGGCTATTTATCACCCTATGGTAGATCATGATTCTACAAAGTTCCCATTGAAACTGCACCAATTGACAAGGGTCACACCCATCCCGGCATATGCTCCTAGAATCTCTATGTTGAGCAAGCCTGGCTATCGACACTTATCAACCTATGGTACATAATGATTCTACAAAGTTCCCCATGAAACTGTACCAAATGACAACGGTCACCCCCATCCCGGGACTTTGCTCCTTTGATCCGAATGACGATATGCCAGGCTATGAGTACTTATCAACCTATAGTCGACAATGATTCTAAAGAGTTCTATTGAAGTTGCACTAATTGACAAGTTTCACACACATCCCGGGACTTTGCTCCCAAGATCGGAAAGAAGATAAGCCAGCCTATTGGTACTTATCACCCTGTGGTAGATCATGATTCCACAAAGTTCCCATTGAATCTGCACCAATTGACAAGGGTCACACCCATTCCGGCATATGCTCCTAGAATCTCTATGTTGAGCAAGCCTGGCTATGGCTACTTATCACCCTATGGTAGATCATGATTCTACAAACTTTCCATTGGAACTGCACCAATTGACAAGGGTCACACCCATCCCGGAACTTTGCTCCTACGATCCGAATAAAGATAGGCCAAGCTTTAGGTACTTATTAACCTATGGTACATAATGACTCTACAAAGTGGCCATTGAAACTGTACTAATTGGCAAGGATCACACTTATCCCAGGACTTTGCTCCTACGATCAAAATGAAGAATGGCATGCCTATGGGTACTTATCAACCTATGGTAGATAATGATTCCACAAAGTTCCCATTGAAAAATACCAAGTAGCAAAGGTCACACCCATCCCAGGATTTTGATCCCACAATCCGAATGAAGACATGCCAGGTTATCGATACTTATCAACCTATGTTACATAATGATTCTACAAAGTTCCCATTGAAACGGTACCAATTGACAATGGCCACACACATCTTGGGACTTTGCTCCTATGATCCTAATCAAGTCATGCCAAGATATGGATATTTATCAGCCTATGGTAGATCAGGATTCTACAAACTTCCCATTGAAACTGCACCAATTGCCAAGGGCCACACCCATTCCGGCATATGCTCCTAGAATCTCTACGTTGAGCAAGCCTGGCTATGGCTACTTATCACCCTATGGTAGATCATGATTCTACAAACTTTCCATTGGAACTGCACCAATTGACAAGGGTCACACCCATCCCGGCATATGCTCCTAGAATCTCTCTGTTGAGCAAGCCTGGCTATCAATACTTATTAACTTATGGTATATAAGGATTCTACAAAGTTCCCAATGAAACTGTACCAATTGACAAGGGCCACACCCATCCCGGGACTTTGATCCTACGATCCGAATAAAGACAAGCCAGGCTATCGATACTTATCAACTTATGGTACATAATGATTCTACAAAGTTCCGATTGAAACTGTACCAATTGACAAGGGCTACACCTATCCTGGGACTTTGCTCCTACGATCCTTATCAAGTCATGCCAAGATATGGCTTTTTATCACCCTATGGTAGATCATGATTCTACAAACTTCCCATTGAAACTGCACCAATTGACAAGGGTCACACCCATCCCGGCATATGCTCCTAGAATCTCTATGTTAAGCAAGCCTGGCTATCGATACTTATCAACCTATGGTAGATAATGATTCCACAAAGTTCCCATTGAAAAATACCAAGTAGCAAAGGTCACACCCATCCCAGGATTTTGATTCCACAATCCGAATTAAGACAAGCCAGGTTATCGATACTTATCAACCTATGGTATATAATGATTCTACAAAGTTCCCAATGAAACTGTACTAATTGACAAGCGCCACACCCATCCTGGGACTTTGCTCCTACGATCCAAATGAAGACAATTCACGCTATCGATACTTATCAACCTTTGGTACATAATGATTCTACAAAGTTCCCAACGAAACTGTACCAAAGTACAAGTGTCACACCCATCCCGGGACTTTGATTCCACAATCCGAATGAAGACAAGCCAGGTTATCGATACTTATCAACCTATGGTGCATTATGATCCTACAAAGTTCCCAATGAAACTGTACCAATTGACAAGGGCCACACCCATCCCGGGACTTTGCTCCCACGATCCGAATGAAGACAATTCACGCTATCGATACTTATCAAACTATGGTATATAATGATTCTACAAAGTTCCCAATGAAACTGTACCAATATAGGGTCTCCCCTTAGTGAAAGGCACTTTCCAGCCAAAAATAATTTTCCTTATTTTTCCCACATTCCTATTTTTTATAAGTTTGAGAGCTTAGGAAAAAAAAAAAAAAAAAACCAATTGACAATGGCCACACACATCTTGGGACTTTGCTCCTATGATCCTAATCAAGTCATGCCAAGATATGGATATTTATCAGCCTATGGTAGATCATGATTCTACAAACTTCCCATTGAAACTGCACCAAAGTACAAGTGTCACACCCATCCCGGGACTTTGATTCCACAATCCGAATGAAGACAAGCCAGGTTATCGATACTTATCAACCTATGGTACATAATGACTCTACAAAGTTGCCATTGAAACAGTACCAATTGACAAGGGCCACACCCATCCCTGGAGTTTGCTCCTTCGATCCGAATGACGATATGCCAGGCTATGAGTACTTATCAACCTATAGTCGACAATGATTCTAAAGAGTTCTATTGACAATTCCATATACAAGTTTCACATACATCCCGGGACTTTGCTCCCAAGATCGGAAAGAAGATAAGCCAGCCTATTGGTACTATGGTTCTATTGATTCTAAAGAGTTCTATTGAAGCTGCACTAATCGACAAGTTTCACACACATCCCAGGACTTTGCTCCCAAGATCGGAAAGAAGATAAGCCAGCCTATTGGTACTTATCACCCTGTGGTAGATCATGATTCCACAAAGTTCCCATTGAAACTGCACCAATTGACAAGGGTCACACCCATTCCGGCATATGCTCCTAGAATCTCTATGTTGAGCAAGCCTGGCTATGGCTACTTATCACCCTATGGTAGATCACGATTCTACAAACTTTCCATTGGAACTGCACCAATTGACAAGGGTCACACCCATCCCGGAACATTGCTCCTACGATCCGAATAAAGATAGGCCAAGCTATAGGTACTTATTAACCTATGGTACATAATGACTCTACAAAGTTGCCATTGAAGCTGTACTAATTGGCAAGGATCACACTTATCCCAGGACTTTGCTCCTACGATCCAAATTAAGAATGGCATGGCTATGGGTACTTATCAACCTATGGTAGATAATGATTCCACAAAGTTCCTATTGAAAAATACCAAGTAGCAAAGGTCACACCCATCCCAGGATTTTGATCCCAAAATCCGAATGAAGACATGCCAGGTTATCGATACTTATCAACCTATGTTACATAATGATTCTACAAAGTTCCCATTGAAACGGTACCAATTGACAATGGCCACACACATCTTGGGACTTTGCTCCTATGATCCTAATCAAGTCATGCCAAGATATGGATATTTATCAGCCTATGGTAGATCAGGATTCTACAAACTTCCCATTGAAACTGCACCAATTGCCAAGGGCCACACCCATTCCGGCATATGCTCCTAGAATCTCTATGTTGAGCAAGCCTGGCTATCAATACTTATCACCCTATGGTAGATCATGATTCTACAAACTTTCCATTGGAACTGCACCAATTGACAAGGGTCACACCCATTCCGGCATATGCTCCTAGAATCTCTCTGTTGAGCAAGCCTGGCTATCGATACTTATCAACCTATGGTACATAATGATTCTACAAAGTTCCCCATGAAACTGTACCAAATGACAAGGGCCACACCCATTCTGGGACTTTGCTCCTACGATCCGAATAAAGACAAGCCAGGCTATCGATACTTATCAACCTATAGTAGATAATGATTCTACAAAGTTCTTATTGAAACAGTACCAAATGACAACGGTCAACCCAATCCCGGGACTTTGCTCCTTTGATCCGAATGACGATATGCCAGGCTATGAGTACTTATCAACCTATAGTCGACAATGATTCTAAAGAGTTCTATTGAAGCTGCACTAATTGACAAGTTTCACACACATCCCGGGACTTTGCTCCCAAGATCGGAAAGAAGATAAGCCAGCCTATTGGTACTTATCACCCTGGGGTAGATCATGATTCCACAAAGTTCCCATTGAAACTGCACCAATTGACAAGGGTCACACCCATTCCCGGAACTTTGCTCCTACGATCCGAATAAAGATAGGCCAAGCTATAGGTACTTATTAACCTATGGTACATATTGACTCTACAAAGTGTCCATTGAAGCTGTACTAATTGGCAAGGATCACACTTATCCCAGGACTTTGCTCCTACGATCCAAATGAAGAATGGCATGGCTATGGGTACTTATCAACCTATGGTAGATAATGATTCCACAAAGTTCCCATTGAAAAATACCAAGTAGCAAAGGTCACACCCATCCCAGGATTTTGATCCCACAATCCGAATGAAGACATGCCAGGTTATCGATACTTATCAACCTATGTTACATAATGATTCTACAAAGTTCCCATTGAAACGGTACCAATTGACAATGGCCACACACATCTTGGGACTTTGCTCCTATGATCCTAATCAAGTCATGCCAAGATATGGATATTTATCAGCCTATGGTAGATCAGGATTCTACAAACTTCCCATTGAAACTGCACCAATTGCCAAGGGCCACACCCATTCCGGCATATGCTCCTAGAATCTCTACGTTGAGCAAGCCTGGCTATGGCTACTTATCACCCTATGGTAGATCATGATTCTACAAACTTTCCATTGGAACTGCACCAATTGACAAGGGTCACACCCATTCCGGCATATGCTCCTAGAATCTCTACGTTGAGCAAGCCTGGCTATGGCTACTTATCACCCTATGGTAGATCATGATTCTACAAACTTTCCATTGGAACTGCACCAATTGACAAGGGTCACACCCATCCCGGCATATGCTCCTAGAATCTCTCTGTTGAGCAAGCCTGGCTATCAATACTTATTAACTTATGGTATATAAGGATTCTACAAAGTTCCCAATGAAACTGTACCAATTGACAAGGGCCACACCCATCCCAGGATTTTGATCCCACAATCCGAATGAAGACATGCCAGGTTATCGATACTTATCAACCTTTGTTACATAATGATTCTACAAAGTTCCCATTGAAACGGTACCAATTGACAATGGCCACACACATCTTGGGACTTTGCTCCTATGATCCTAATCAAGTCATGCCAAGATATGGATATTTATCAGCCTATGGTAGATCAGGATTCTACAAACTTCCCATTGAAACTGCACCAATTGCCAAGGGCCACACCCATTCCGGCATATGCTCCTAGAATCTCTACGTTGAGCAAGCCTGGCTATGGCTACTTATCACCCTATGGTAGATCATGATTCTACAAACTTTCCATTAGAACTGCACCAATTGACAAGGGTCACACCCATCCCGGCATATGCTCCTAGAATCTCTCTGTTGAGCAAGCCTGGCTATCAATACTTATTAACTTATGGTATATAAGGATTCTACAAAGTTCCCAATGAAACTGTACCAATTGACAAGGGCCACACCCATCCCGGGACTTTGATCCTACGATCCGAATAAAGACAAGCCAGGCTATCGATACTTATCAACTTATGGTACATAATGATTCTACAAAGTTCCGATTGGAACTGTACCAATTGACAAGGGCTACACCTATCCTGGGACTTTGCTCCTACGATCCTTATCAAGTCATGCCAAGATATGGCTTTTTATCACCCTATGGTAGATCATGATTCTACAAACTTCCCATTGAAACTGCACCAATTGACAAGGGTCACACCCATCCCGGCATATGCTCCTAGAATCTCTATGTTAAGCAAGCCTGGCTATCGATACTTATCAACCTATGGTAGATAATGATTCCACAAAGTTCCCATTGAAAAATACCAAGTAGCAAAGGTCACACCCATCCCAGGATTTTGATTCCACAATCCGAATGAAGACATGCCAGGTTATCGATACTTATCAACCTATGTTACATAATGATTCTACAAAGTTCCCATTGAAACGGTACCAATTGACAATGGCCACACACATCTTGGGACTTTGCTCCTATGATCCTAATCAAGTCATGCCAAGATATGGATATTTATCAGCCTATGGTAGATCAGGATTCTACAAACTTCCCATTGAAACTGCACCAATTGCCAAGGGCCACACCCATTCCGGCATATGCTCCTAGAATCTCTATGTTGAGCAAGCCTGGCTATGGCTACTTATCACCCTATGTTAGATCATGATTCTACAAACTTTCCATTGGAACTGCACCAATTGACAAGGGTCACACCCATCCCGGCATATGCTCCTAGAATCTCTCTGTTGAGCAAGCCTTACTATCGATACTTATCAACCTATGGTACATAATGATTCTACAAACTTCCCATTGAAACTGCACCAATTGCCAAGGGCCACACCCATTCCGGGACTTTGCTCCTACGATCCGAATAAAGACAAGCCAGGCTATCGATACTTATCAACCTATAGTAGATAATGATTCTACACAGTTCCGATTGAAACTGTACCAATTGACAAGGGCTACACCTATCCTGGGACTTTGCTCCTACGATCCTTATCAAGTCATGCCAAGATATGGCTATTTATCACCCTATGGTAGATCATGATTCTACAAACTTCCCATTGAAACTGCACCAATTGACAAGGGTCACACCCATCCCGGCATATGCTCCTAGAATCTCTATGTTGAGCAAGCCTGGCTATCGACACTTATCAACCTATGGTACATAATGATTCTACAAAGTTCCCCATGAAACTGTACCAAATGACAACGGTCACCCCCATCCCGGGACTTTGCTCCTTTGATCCGAATGACGATATGCCAGGCTATGAGCACTTATCAACCTATAGTCGACAATGATTCTAAAGAGTTCTATTGAAGCTGCACTAATTGACAAGTTTCACACACATCCCGGGACTTTGCTCCCAAGATCGGAAAGAAGATAAGCCAGCCTATTGGTACTTATCACCCTGTGGTAGATCATGATTCCACAAAGTTCCCATTGAATCTGCACCAATTGACAAGGGTCACACCCATTCCGGCATATGCTCCTAGAATCTCTATGTTGAGCAAGCCTGGCTATGGCTACTTATCACCCTATGGTAGATCATGATTCTACAAACTTTCCATTGGAACTGCACCAATTGACAAGGGTCACACCCATCCCGGAACTTTGCTCCTACGATCCGAATAAAGATAGGCCAAGCTTTAGGTACTTATTAACCTATGGTACATAATGACTCTACAAAGTGGCCATTGAAACTGTACTAATTGGCAAGGATCACACTTATCCCAGGACTTTGCTCCTACGATCCAAATGAAGAATGGCATGCCTATGGGTACTTATCAACCTATGGTAGATAATGATTCCACAAAGTTCCCATTGAAAAATACCAAGTAGCAAAGGTCACACCCATCCCAGGATTTTGATCCCACAATCCGAATGAAGACATGCCAGGTTATCGATACTTATCAACCTATGTTACATAATGATTCTACAAAGTTCCCATTGAAACGGTACCAATTGACAATGGCCACACACATCTTGGGACTTTGCTCCTATGATCCTAATCAAGTCATGCCAAGATATGGATATTTATCAGCCTATGGTAGATCAGGATTCTACAAACTTCCCATTGAAACTGCACCAATTGCCAAGGGCCACACCCATTCCGGCATATGCTCCTAGAATCTCTACGTTGAGCAAGCCTGGCTATGGCTACTTATCACCCTATGGTAGATCATGATTCTACAAACTTTCCATTGGAACTGCACCAATTGACAAGGGTCACACCCATCCCGGCATATGCTCCTAGAATCTCTCTGTTGAGCAAGCCTGGCTATCAATACTTATTAACTTATGGTATATAAGGATTCTACAAAGTTCCCAATGAAACTGTACCAATTGACAAGGGCCACACCCATCCCGGGACTTTGATCCTACGATCCGAATAAAGACAAGCCAGGCTATCGATACTTATCAACTTATGGTACATAATGATTCTACAAAGTTCCGATTGAAACTGTACCAATTGACAAGGGCTACACCTATCCTGGGACTTTGCTCCTACGATCCTTATCAAGTCATGCCAAGATATGGCTATTTATCACCCTATGGTAGATCATGATTCTACAAACTTCCCATTGAAACTGCACCAATTGACAAGGGTCACACCCATCCCGGCATATGCTCCTAGAATCTCTATGTTAAGCAAGCCTGGCTATCGATACTTATCAACCTATGGTACATAATGATTCTACAAAGTTCCCAATGAAACTGTACCAATTGACAAGGGCCACACCTATCCAGGGACTTTGCTCCCACGATCCGAATAAAGACAAGCCTGACTATCGATACTTATCAACCTATAGTAGATAATGATTCTAAAGAGTTCCATTGAAGCTGCACTAATTGACAAGTTTCACACACATCCCGGGACTTTGCTCCTACGATCCGAATGAAGACAATTCACGCTATCGATACTTATCAACCTATGGTGCATAATGATTCTACAAAGTTCCTATTTAAACTGTACCAATGTACAAGTGTCACACCCATCCCGAGACTTTGATTTCACAATCCGAATGAAGACAAGCCAGGTTATCGATACTTATCAACCTATGGTATATAATGATTCTACAAAGTTTCCAATGAAACTGTACCAATTGACAAGGGCCACACCCATCCCGGGACTTTGCTCCTACGATCCGAATGAAGTTAATTCATGCTATCGATACTTATCAACCTTTGGTACATAATGATTCTACAAAGTTCCCAACGAAACTGTACCAAAGTACAAGTGTCACTCCCATCCCGGGACTTTGATTCCACAATCCGAATGAAGACAAGCCAGATTATCGATACTTATCAACCTATGGTATATAATGATTCTACAAAGTTCCCAATGAAACTGTACCAAAGTACAAGTGTCACACCCATCCCGGGACTTTGATTTCACAATCCAAATGAAGACAAGCCAGGTTATCGATACTTATCAACCTATGGTGCATAATGATTCTAAAAAGTTCCTATTGAAACTGTACCAATGTACAAGTGTCACAGCCATCCCGGGACTTTGATTCCTCAATCCGAATGAAGACAAGCCAGGTTATCGATACTTATCAACCTATGGTAGATAATGATTCTATAAAGTTCCCATTGAGACGGTTCCAATGACAACGGCCACACCCATCTTGGGACTTTGCTCCTATGATCCTAATCAAGTCATGCCAAGATATGGATATTTATCAGCCTATGGTAGATCATGATTCTACAAACTTCCCATTGAAACTGCACCAAAGTACAAGTGTCACACCCATCCCGGGACTTTGATTCCACAATCCGAATGAAGACAAGCCAGGTTATCGATACTTATCAACCTATGGTATATAATGATTCTACAAAGTTCCCAATGAAACTGTACTAATTGACAAGCGCCACACCCATCCTGGGACTTTGCTCCTACGATCCAAATGAAGACAATTCACGCTATCGATACTTATCAACTTTTGGTACATAATGATTCTACAAAGTTCCCAACGAAACTGTACCAAAGTACAAGTGTCACACCCATCCCGGGACTTTGATTCCACAATCCGAATGAAGACAAGCCAGGTTATCGATACTTATCAACCTATGGTGCATTATGATCCTACAAAGTTCCCAATGAAACTGTACCAATTGACAAGGGCCACACCCATCCCGGGACTTTGCTCCCACGATCCGAATGAAGACAATTCACGCTATCGATACTTATCAAACTATGGTATATAATGATTCTACAAAGTTCCCAATGAAACTGTACCAATATAGGGGTCTCCCCTTAGTGAAAGGCACTTTCCAGCCAAAAATAATTTTCCTTATTTTTCCCACATTCCTATTTTTTATAAGTTTGAGAGCTTAGGAAAAAAAAAAAAAAAAAAACCAATTGACAATGGCCACACACATCTTGGGACTTTGCTCCTATGATCCTAATCAAGTCATGCCAAGATATGGATATTTATCAGCCTATGGTAGATCATGATTCTAAAAACTTCCCATTGAAACTGCACCAAAGTACAAGTGTCACACCCATCCCGGGACTTTGATTCCACAATCCGAATGAAGACAAGCCAGGTTATCGATACTTATCAACCTATGGTACATAATGACTCTACAAAGTTGCCATTGAAACAGTACCAATTGACAAGGGCCACACCCATCCCTGGAGTTTGCTCCTTCGATCCGAATGACGATATGCCAGGCTATGAGTACTTATCAACCTATAGTCGACAATGATTCTAAAGAGTTCTATTGACAATTCCATATACAAGTTTCACACACATCCCGGGACTTTGCTCCCAAGATCGGAAAGAAGATAAGCCAGCCTATTGGTACTTATCACCATATGGTAGATCATGATTCTACAAAGTTCCCATTGAAACTGCACCAATTGACAAGGGTCACACCCATCCCGGCATATGCTCCTAGAATCTCTATGTTGAGCAAGCCTGGCTATCGACACTTATCAACCTATGGTACATAATGATTCTACAAAGTTCCCCATGAAACTGTACCAAATGACAACGGTCACCCCCATCCCGGGACTTTGCTCCTTTGATCCGAATGACGATATGCCAGGCTATGAGTACTTATCAACCTATAGTCGACAATGATTCTAAAGAGTTCTATTGAAGCTGCACTAATTGACAAGTTTCACACACATCCCGGGACTTTGATTCCACAATCCGAATGAAGACAAGCCAGGTTATCGATACTTATCAACCTATGGTATATAATGATTCTACAAAGTTCCCAATGAAACTGTACTAATTGACAAGCGCCACACCCATCCTGGGACTTTGCTCCTACGATCCAAATGAAGACAATTCACGCTATCGATACTTATCAACTTTTGGTAGATAATGATTCTATAAAGTTCCCATTGAGACGGTTCCAATGACAACGGCCACACCCATCTTGGGACTTTGCTCCTATGATCCTAATCAAGTCATGCCAAGATATGGATATTTATCAGCCTATGGTAGATCATGATTCTACAAACTTCCCATTGAAACTGCACCAAAGTACAAGTGTCACACCCATCCCGGGACTTTGATTCCACAATCCGAATGAAGACAAGCCAGGTTATCGATACATATCAACCTATGGTATATAATGATTCTACAAAGTTCCCAATGAAACTGTACTAATTGACAAGCGCCACACCCATCCTGGGACTTTGCTCCTACGATCCAAATGAAGACAATTCACGCTATCGATACTTATCAACTTTTGGTACATAATGATTCTACAAAGTTCCCAACGAAACTGTACCAAAGTACAAGTGTCACACCCATCCCGGGACTTTGATTCCACAATCCGAATGAAGACAAGCCAGGTTATCGATACTTATCAACCTATGGTGCATTATGATCCTACAAAGTTCCCAATGAAACTGTACCAATTGACAAGGGCCACACCCATCCCGGGACTTTGCTCCCACGATCCGAATGAAGACAATTCACGCTATCGATACTTATCAAACTATGGTATATAATGATTCTACAAAGTTCCCAATGAAACTGTACCAATATAGGGGTCTCCCCTTAGTGAAAGGCACTTTCCAGCCAAAAATAATTTTCCTTATTTTTCCCACATTCCTATTTTTTATAAGTTTGAGAGCTTAGGAAAAAAAAAAAAAAAAAAACCAATTGACAATGGCCACACACATCTTGGGACTTTGCTCCTATGATCCTAATCAAGTCATGCCAAGATATGGATATTTATCAGCCTATGGTAGATCATGATTCTACAAACTTCCCATTGAAACTGCACCAAAGTACAAGTGTCACACCCATCCCGGGACTTTGATTCCACAATCCGAATGAAGACAAGCCAGGTTATCGATACTTATCAACCTATGGTACATAATGACTCTACAAAGTTGCCATTGAAACAGTACCAATTGACAAGGGCCACACCCATCCCTGGAGTTTGCTCCTTCGATCCGAATGACGATATGCCAGGCTATGAGTACTTATCAACCTATAGTCGACAATGATTCTAAAGAGTTCTATTGACAATTCCATATACAAGTTTCACACACATCCCGGGACTTTGCTCCCAAGATCGGAAAGAAGATAAGCCAGCCTATTGGTACTTATCACCATATGGTAGATCATGATTCTACAAAGTTCCCATTGAAACTGCACCAATTGACAAGGGTCACACCCATCCCGGCATATGCTCCTAGAATCTCTATGTTGAGCAAGCCTGGCTATCGACACTTATCAACCTATGGTACATAATGATTCTACAAAGTTCCCCATGAAACTGTACCAAATGACAACGGTCACCCCCATCCCGGGACTTTGCTCCTTTGATCCGAATGACGATATGCCAGGCTATGAGTACTTATCAACCTATAGTCGACAATGATTCTAAAGAGTTCTATTGAAGCTGCACTAATTGACAAGTTTCACACACATCCCGGGACTTTGCTCCCAAGATCGGAAAGAAGATAAGCCAGCCTATTGGTACTTAACACCCTTGGGTAGATCATGATTCCACAAAGTTCCCATTGAAACTGCACCAATTGACAAGGGTCACACCCATTCCGGCATATGCTCCTAGAATCTCTATGTTGAGCAAGCCTGGCAATGGCTACTTATCACCCTATGGTAGATCATGATTCTACAAACTTTCCATTGGAACTGCACCAATTGACAAGGGTCACACCCATCCCGGAACTTTGCTCCTACGATCCGAATAAAGATAGGCCAAGCTATAGGTACTTATTAACCTATGGTACATATTGACTCTACAAAGTGTCCATTGAAGCTGTACTAATTGGCAAGGATCACACTTATCCCAGGACTTTGCTCCTACGATCCAAATGAAGAATGGCATGGCTATGGGTACTTATCAACCTATGGTAGATAATGATTCCACAAAGTTCCCATTGAAAAATACCAAGTAGCAAAGGTCACACCCATCCCAGGATTTTGATCCCACAATCCGAATGAAGACATGCCAGGTTATCGATACTTATCAACCTATGTTACATAATGATTCTACAAAGTTCCCATTGAAACGGTACCAATTGACAATGGCCACACACATCTTGGGACTTTGCTCCTATGATCCTAATCAAGTCATGCCAAGATATGGATATTTATCAGCCTATGGTAGATCAGGATTCTACAAACTTCCCATTGAAACTGCACCAATTGCCAAGGGCCACACCCATTCCGGCATATGCTCCTAGAATCTCTACGTTGAGCAAGCCTGGCTATGGCTACTTATCACCCTATGGTAGATCATGATTCTACAAACTTTCCATTGGAACTGCACCAATTGACAAGGGTCACACCCATCCCGGCATATGCTCCTAGAATCTCTCTGTTGAGCAAGCCTGGCTATCAATACTTATTAACTTATGGTATATAAGGATTCTACAAAGTTCCCAATGAAACTGTACCAATTGACAAGGGCCACACCCATCCCAGGATTTTGATCCCACAATCCGAATGAAGACATGCCAGGTTATCGATACTTATCAACCTTTGTTACATAATGATTCTACAAAGTTCCCATTGAAACGGTACCAATTGACAATGGCCACACACATCTTGGGACTTTGCTCCTATGATCCTAATCAAGTCATGCCAAGATATGGATATTTATCAGCCTATGGTAGATCAGGATTCTACAAACTTCCCATTGAAACTGCACCAATTGCCAAGGGCCACACCCATTCCGGCATATGCTCCTAGAATCTCTCTGTTGAGCAAGCCTGGCTATCGATACTTATCAACCTATGGTACATAATGATTCTACAAAGTTCCCCATGAAACTGTACCAAATGACAAGGGCCACACCCATTCTGGGACTTTGCTCCTACGATCCGAATAAAGACAAGCCAGGCTATCGATACTTATCAACCTATAGTAGATAATGATTCTACAAAGTTCTTATTGAAACAGTACCAAATGACAACGGTCAACCCAATCCCGGGACTTTGCTCCTTTGATCCGAATGACGATATGCCAGGCTATGAGTACTTATCAACCTATAGTCGACAATGATTCTAAAGAGTTCTATTGAAGCTGCACTAATTGACAAGTTTCACACACATCCCGGGACTTTGCTCCCAAGATCGGAAAGAAGATAAGCCAGCCTATTGGTACTTATCACCCTGGGGTAGATCATGATTCCACAAAGTTCCCATTGAAACTGCACCAATTGACAAGGGTCACACCCATTCCCGGAACTTTGCTCCTACGATCCGAATAAAGATAGGCCAAGCTATAGGTACTTATTAACCTATGGTACATATTGACTCTACAAAGTGTCCATTGAAGCTGTACTAATTGGCAAGGATCACACTTATCCCAGGACTTTGCTCCTACGATCCAAATGAAGAATGGCATGGCTATGGGTACTTATCAACCTATGGTAGATAATGATTCCACAAAGTTCCCATTGAAAAATACCAAGTAGCAAAGGTCACACCCATCCCAGGATTTTGATCCCACAATCCGAATGAAGACATGCCAGGTTATCGATACTTATCAACCTATGTTACATAATGATTCTACAAAGTTCCCATTGAAACGGTACCAATTGACAATGGCCACACACATCTTGGGACTTTGCTCCTATGATCCTAATCAAGTCATGCCAAGATATGGATATTTATCAGCCTATGGTAGATCAGGATTCTACAAACTTCCCATTGAAACTGCACCAATTGCCAAGGGCCACACCCATTCCGGCATATGCTCCTAGAATCTCTACGTTGAGCAAGCCTGGCTATGGCTACTTATCACCCTATGGTAGATCATGATTCTACAAACTTTCCATTGGAACTGCACCAATTGACAAGGGTCACACCCATTCCGGCATATGCTCCTAGAATCTCTACGTTGAGCAAGCCTGGCTATGGCTACTTATCACCCTATGGTAGATCATGATTCTACAAACTTTCCATTGGAACTGCACCAATTGACAAGGGTCACACCCATCCCGGCATATGCTCCTAGAATCTCTCTGTTGAGCAAGCCTGGCTATCAATACTTATTAACTTATGGTATATAAGGATTCTACAAAGTTCCCAATGAAACTGTACCAATTGACAAGGGCCACACCCATCCCAGGATTTTGATCCCACAATCCGAATGAAGACATGCCAGGTTATCGATACTTATCAACCTTTGTTACATAATGATTCTACAAAGTTCCCATTGAAACGGTACCAATTGACAATGGCCACACACATCTTGGGACTTTGCTCCTATGATCCTAATCAAGTCATGCCAAGATATGGATATTTATCAGCCTATGGTAGATCAGGATTCTACAAACTTCCCATTGAAACTGCACCAATTGCCAAGGGCCACACCCATTCCGGCATATGCTCCTAGAATCTCTACGTTGAGCAAGCCTGGCTATGGCTACTTATCACCCTATGGTAGATCATGATTCTACAAACTTTCCATTAGAACTGCACCAATTGACAAGGGTCACACCCATCCCGGCATATGCTCCTAGAATCTCTCTGTTGAGCAAGCCTGGCTATCAATACTTATTAACTTATGGTATATAAGGATTCTACAAAGTTCCCAATGAAACTGTACCAATTGACAAGGGCCACACCCATCCCGGGACTTTGATCCTACGATCCGAATAAAGACAAGCCAGGCTATCGATACTTATCAACTTATGGTACATAATGATTCTACAAAGTTCCGATTGGAACTGTACCAATTGACAAGGGCTACACCTATCCTGGGACTTTGCTCCTACGATCCTTATCAAGTCATGCCAAGATATGGCTTTTTATCACCCTATGGTAGATCATGATTCTACAAACTTCCCATTGAAACTGCACCAATTGACAAGGGTCACACCCATCCCGGCATATGCTCCTAGAATCTCTATGTTAAGCAAGCCTGGCTATCGATACTTATCAACCTATGGTAGATAATGATTCCACAAAGTTCCCATTGAAAAATACCAAGTAGCAAAGGTCACACCCATCCCAGGATTTTGATTCCACAATCCGAATGAAGACATGCCAGGTTATCGATACTTATCAACCTATGTTACATAATGATTCTACAAAGTTCCCATTGAAACGGTACCAATTGACAAGGGCTACACACATCTTGGGACTTTGCTCCTATGATCCTAATCAAGTCATGCCAAGATATGGATATTTATCAGCCTATGGTAGATCAGGATTCTACAAACTTCCCATTGAAACTGCACCAATTGCCAAGGGCCACACCCATTCCGGCATATGCTCCTAGAATCTCTATGTTGAGCAAGCCTGGCTATGGCTACTTATCACCCTATGTTAGATCATGATTCTACAAACTTCCCATTGGAACTGCACCAATTGACAAGGGTCACACCCATTCCGGCATATGCTCCTAGAATCTCTCTGTTGAGCAAGCCTTACTATCGATACTTATCAACCTATGGTACATAATGATTCTACAAACTTCCCATTGAAACTGCACCAATTGCCAAGGGCCACACCCATTCCGGGACTTTGCTCCTACGATCCGAATAAAGACAAGCCAGGCTATCGATACTTATCAACCTATAGTAGATAATGATTCTACACAGTTCCGATTGAAACTGTACCAATTGCCAAGGGCTACACCTATCCTGGGACTTTGCTCCTACGATCCTTATCAAGTCATGCCAAGATATGGCTATTTATCACCCTATGGTAGATCATGATTCTACAAAGTTCCCATTGAAACTGCACCAATTGACAAGGGTCACACCCATCCCGGCATATGCTCCTAGAATCTCTATGTTGAGCAAGCCTGGCTATCGACACTTATCAACCTATGGTACATAATGATTCTACAAAGTTCCCCATGAAACTGTACCAAATGACAACGGTCACCCCCATCCCGGGACTTTGCTCCTTTGATCCGAATGACGATATGCCAGGCTATGAGCACTTATCAACCTATAGTCGACAATGATTCTAAAGAGTTCTATTGAAGCTGCACTAATTGACAAGTTTCACACACATCCCGGGACTTTGCTCCCAAGATCGGAAAGAAGATAAGCCAGCCTATTGGTACTTATCACCCTGTGGTAGATCATGATTCCACAAAGTTCCCATTGAATCTGCACCAATTGACAAGGGTCACACCCATTCCGGCATATGCTCCTAGAATCTCTATGTTGAGCAAGCCTGGCTATGGCTACTTATCACCCTATGGTAGATCATGATTCTACAAACTTTCCATTGGAACTGCACCAATTGACAAGGGTCACACCCATCCCGGAACTTTGCTCCTACGATCCGAATAAAGATAGGCCAAGCTTTAGGTACTTATTAACCTATGGTACATAATGACTCTACAAAGTGGCCATTGAAACTGTACTAATTGGCAAGGATCACACTTATCCCAGGACTTTGCTCCTACGATCCAAATGAAGAATGGCATGCCTATGGGTACTTATCAACCTATGGTAGATAATGATTCCACAAAGTTCCCATTGAAAAATACCAAGTAGCAAAGGTCACACCCATCCCAGGATTTTGATCCCACAATCCGAATGAAGACATGCCAGGTTATCGATACTTATCAACCTATGTTACATAATGATTCTACAAAGTTCCCATTGAAACGGTACCAATTGACAATGGCCACACACATCTTGGGACTTTGCTCCTATGATCCTAATCAAGTCATGCCAAGATATGGATATTTATCAGCCTATGGTAGATCAGGATTCTACAAACTTCCCATTGAAACTGCACCAATTGCCAAGGGCCACACCCATTCCGGCATATGCTCCTAGAATCTCTACGTTGAGCAAGCCTGGCTATGGCTACTTATCACCCTATGGTAGATCATGATTCTACAAACTTTCCATTGGAACTGCACCAATTGACAAGGGTCACACCCATCCCGGCATATGCTCCTAGAATCTCTCTGTTGAGCAAGCCTGGCTATCAATACTTATTAACTTATGGTATATAAGGATTCTACAAAGTTCCCAATGAAACTGTACCAATTGACAAGGGCCACACCCATCCCGGGACTTTGATCCTACGATCCGAATAAAGACAAGCCAGGCTATCGATACTTATCAACTTATGGTACATAATGATTCTACAAAGTTCCGATTGAAACTGTACCAATTGACAAGGGCTACACCTATCCTGGGACTTTGCTCCTACGATCCTTATCAAGTCATGCCAAGATATGGCTATTTATCACCCTATGGTAGATCATGATTCTACAAACTTCCCATTGAAACTGCACCAATTGACAAGGGTCACACCCATCCCGGCATATGCTCCTAGAATCTCTATGTTAAGCAAGCCTGGCTATCGATACTTATCAACCTATGGTACATAATGATTCTACAAAGTTCCCAATGAAACTGTACCAATTGACAAGGGCCACACCTATCCAGGGACTTTGCTCCCACGATCCGAATAAAGACAAGCCTGACTATCGATACTTATCAACCTATAGTAGATAATGATTCTAAAGAGTTCCATTGAAGCTGCACTAATTGACAAGTTTCACACACATCCCGGGACTTTGCTCCTACGATCCGAATGAAGACAATTCACGCTATCGATACTTATCAACCTATGGTGCATAATGATTCTACAAAGTTCCTATTTAAACTGTACCAATGTACAAGTGTCACACCCATCCCGAGACTTTGATTTCACAATCCGAATGAAGACAAGCCAGGTTATCGATACTTATCAACCTATGGTATATAATGATTCTACAAAGTTTCCAATGAAACTGTACCAATTGACAAGGGCCACACCCATCCCGGGACTTTGCTCCTACGATCCGAATGAAGTTAATTCATGCTATCGATACTTATCAACCTTTGGTACATAATGATTCTACAAAGTTCCCAACGAAACTGTACCAAAGTACAAGTGTCACTCCCATCCCGGGACTTTGATTCCACAATCCGAATGAAGACAAGCCAGATTATCGATACTTATCAACCTATGGTATATAATGATTCTACAAAGTTCCCAATGAAACTGTACCAAAGTACAAGTGTCACACCCATCCCGGGACTTTGATTTCACAATCCAAATGAAGACAAGCCAGGTTATCGATACTTATCAACCTATGGTGCATAATGATTCTAAAAAGTTCCTATTGAAACTGTACCAATGTACAAGTGTCACAGCCATCCCGGGACTTTGATTCCTCAATCCGAATGAAGACAAGCCAGGTTATCGATACTTATCAACCTATGGTAGATAATGATTCTATAAAGTTCCCATTGAGACGGTTCCAATGACAACGGCCACACCCATCTTGGGACTTTGCTCCTATGATCCTAATCAAGTCATGCCAAGATATGGATATTTATCAGCCTATGGTAGATCATGATTCTACAAACTTCCCATTGAAACTGCACCAAAGTACAAGTGTCACACCCATCCCGGGACTTTGATTCCACAATCCGAATGAAGACAAGCCAGGTTATCGATACTTATCAACCTATGGTATATAATGATTCTACAAAGTTCCCAATGAAACTGTACTAATTGACAAGCGCCACACCCATCCTGGGACTTTGCTCCTACGATCCAAATGAAGACAATTCACGCTATCGATACTTATCAACTTTTGGTACATAATGATTCTACAAAGTTCCCAACGAAACTGTACCAAAGTACAAGTGTCACACCCATCCCGGGACTTTGATTCCACAATCCGAATGAAGACAAGCCAGGTTATCGATACTTATCAACCTATGGTGCATTATGATCCTACAAAGTTCCCAATGAAACTGTATCAATTGACAAGGGCCACACCCATCCCGGGACTTTGCTCCCACGATCCGAATGAAGACAATTCACGCTATCGATACTTATCAAACTATGGTATATAATGATTCTACAAAGTTCCCAATGAAACTGTACCAATATAGGGGTCTCCCCTTAGTGAAAGGCACTTTCCAGCCAAAAATAATTTTCCTTATTTTTCCCACATTCCTATTTTTTATAAGTTTGAGAGCTTAGGAAAAAAAAAAAAAAAAAAACCAATTGACAATGGCCACACACATCTTGGGACTTTGCTCCTATGATCCTAATCAAGTCATGCCAAGATATGGATATTTATCAGCCTATGGTAGATCATGATTCTACAAACTTCCCATTGAAACTGCACCAAAGTACAAGTGTCACACCCATCCCGGGACTTTGATTCCACAATCCGAATGAAGACAAGCCAGGTTATCGATACTTATCAACCTATGGTACATAATGACTCTACAAAGTTGCCATTGAAACAGTACCAATTGACAAGGGCCACACCCATCCCTGGAGTTTGCTCCTTCGATCCGAATGACGATATGCCAGGCTATGAGTACTTATCAACCTATAGTCGACAATGATTCTAAAGAGTTCTATTGACAATTCCATATACAAGTTTCACACACATCCCGGGACTTTGCTCCCAAGATCGGAAAGAAGATAAGCCAGCCTATTGGTACTTATCACCATATGGTAGATCATGATTCTACAAAGTTCCCATTGAAACTGCACCAATTGACAAGGGTCACACCCATCCCGGCATATGCTCCTAGAATCTCTATGTTGAGCAAGCCTGGCTATCGACACTTATCAACCTATGGTACATAATGATTCTACAAAGTTCCCCATGAAACTGTACCAAATGACAACGGTCACCCCCATCCCGGGACTTTGCTCCTTTGATCCGAATGACGATATGCCAGGCTATGAGTACTTATCAACCTATAGTCGACAATGATTCTAAAGAGTTCTATTGAAGCTGCACTAATTGACAAGTTTCACACACATCCCGGGACTTTGATTCCACAATCCGAATGAAGACAAGCCAGGTTATCGATACTTATCAACCTATGGTATATAATGATTCTACAAAGTTCCCAATGAAACTGTACTAATTGACAAGCGCCACACCCATCCTGGGACTTTGCTCCTACGATCCAAATGAAGACAATTCACGCTATCGATACTTATCAACTTTTGGTAGATAATGATTCTATAAAGTTCCCATTGAGACGGTTCCAATGACAACGGCCACACCCATCTTGGGACTTTGCTCCTATGATCCTAATCAAGTCATGCCAAGATATGGATATTTATCAGCCTATGGTAGATCATGATTCTACAAACTTCCCATTGAAACTGCACCAAAGTACAAGTGTCACACCCATCCCGGGACTTTGATTCCACAATCCGAATGAAGACAAGCCAGGTTATCGATACATATCAACCTATGGTATATAATGATTCTACAAAGTTCCCAATGAAACTGTACTAATTGACAAGCGCCACACCCATCCTGGGACTTTGCTCCTACGATCCAAATGAAGACAATTCACGCTATCGATACTTATCAACTTTTGGTACATAATGATTCTACAAAGTTCCCAACGAAACTGTACCAAAGTACAAGTGTCACACCCATCCCGGGACTTTGATTCCACAATCCGAATGAAGACAAGCCAGGTTATCGATACTTATCAACCTATGGTGCATTATGATCCTACAAAGTTCCCAATGAAACTGTACCAATTGACAAGGGCCACACCCATCCCGGGACTTTGCTCCCACGATCCGAATGAAGACAATTCACGCTATCGATACTTATCAAACTATGGTATATAATGATTCTACAAAGTTCCCAATGAAACTGTACCAATATAGGGGTCTCCCCTTAGTGAAAGGCACTTTCCAGCCAAAAATAATTTTCCTTATTTTTCCCACATTCCTATTTTTTATAAGTTTGAGAGCTTAGGAAAAAAAAAAAAAAAAAAACCAATTGACAATGGCCACACACATCTTGGGACTTTGCTCCTATGATCCTAATCAAGTCATGCCAAGATATGGATATTTATCAGCCTATGGTAGATCATGATTCTACAAACTTCCCATTGAAACTGCACCAAAGTACAAGTGTCACACCCATCCCGGGACTTTGATTCCACAATCCGAATGAAGACAAGCCAGGTTATCGATACTTATCAACCTATGGTACATAATGACTCTACAAAGTTGCCATTGAAACAGTACCAATTGACAAGGGCCACACCCATCCCTGGAGTTTGCTCCTTCGATCCGAATGACGATATGCCAGGCTATGAGTACTTATCAACCTATAGTCGACAATGATTCTAAAGAGTTCTATTGACAATTCCATATACAAGTTTCACACACATCCCGGGACTTTGCTCCCAAGATCGGAAAGAAGATAAGCCAGCCTATTGGTACTTATCACCATATGGTAGATCATGATTCTACAAAGTTCCCATTGAAACTGCACCAATTGACAAGGGTCACACCCATCCCGGCATATGCTCCTAGAATCTCTATGTTGAGCAAGCCTGGCTATCGACACTTATCAACCTATGGTACATAATGATTCTACAAAGTTCCCCATGAAACTGTACCAAATGACAACGGTCACCCCCATCCCGGGACTTTGCTCCTTTGATCCGAATGACGATATGCCAGGCTATGAGTACTTATCAACCTATAGTCGACAATGATTCTAAAGAGTTCTATTGAAGCTGCACTAATTGACAAGTTTCACACACATCCCGGGACTTTGCTCCCAAGATCGGAAAGAAGATAAGCCAGCCTATTGGTACTTAACACCCTTGGGTAGATCATGATTCCACAAAGTTCCCATTGAAACTGCACCAATTGACAAGGGTCACACCCATTCCGGCATATGCTCCTAGAATCTCTATGTTGAGCAAGCCTGGCAATGGCTACTTATCACCCTATGGTAGATCATGATTCTACAAACTTTCCATTGGAACTGCACCAATTGACAAGGGTCACACCCATCCCGGAACTTTGCTCCTACGATCCGAATAAAGATAGGCCAAGCTATAGGTACTTATTAACCTATGGTACATATTGACTCTACAAAGTGTCCATTGAAGCTGTACTAATTGGCAAGGATCACACTTATCCCAGGACTTTGCTCCTACGATCCAAATGAAGAATGGCATGGCTATGGGTACTTATCAACCTATGGTAGATAATGATTCCACAAAGTTCCCATTGAAAAATACCAAGTAGCAAAGGTCACACCCATCCCAGGATTTTGATCCCACAATCCGAATGAAGACATGCCAGGTTATCGATACTTATCAACCTATGTTACATAATGATTCTACAAAGTTCCCATTGAAACGGTACCAATTGACAATGGCCACACACATCTTGGGACTTTGCTCCTATGATCCTAATCAAGTCATGCCAAGATATGGATATTTATCAGCCTATGGTAGATCAGGATTCTACAAACTTCCCATTGAAACTGCACCAATTGCCAAGGGCCACACCCATTCCGGCATATGCTCCTAGAATCTCTACGTTGAGCAAGCCTGGCTATGGCTACTTATCACCCTATGGTAGATCATGATTCTACAAACTTTCCATTGGAACTGCACCAATTGACAAGGGTCACACCCATCCCGGCATATGCTCCTAGAATCTCTCTGTTGAGCAAGCCTGGCTATCAATACTTATTAACTTATGGTATATAAGGATTCTACAAAGTTCCCAATGAAACTGTACCAATTGACAAGGGCCACACCCATCCCAGGATTTTGATCCCACAATCCGAATGAAGACATGCCAGGTTATCGATACTTATCAACCTTTGTTACATAATGATTCTACAAAGTTCCCATTGAAACGGTACCAATTGACAATGGCCACACACATCTTGGGACTTTGCTCCTATGATCCTAATCAAGTCATGCCAAGATATGGATATTTATCAGCCTATGGTAGATCAGGATTCTACAAACTTCCCATTGAAACTGCACCAATTGCCAAGGGCCACACCCATTCCGGCATATGCTCCTAGAATCTCTACGTTGAGCAAGCCTGGCTATGGCTACTTATCACCCTATGGTAGATCATGATTCTACAAACTTTCCATTGGAACTGCACCAATTGACAAGGGTCACACCCATCCCGGCATATGCTCCTAGAATCTCTCTGTTGAGCAAGCCTGGCTATCAATACTTATTAACTTATGGTATATAAGGATTCTACAAAGTTCCCAATGAAACTGTACCAATTGACAAGGGCCACACCCATCCCGGGACTTTGATCCTACGATCCGAATAAAGACAAGCCAGGCTATCGATACTTATCAACTTATGGTACATAATGATTCTACAAAGTTCCGATTGAAACTGTACCAATTGACAAGGGCTACACCTATCCTGGGACTTTGCTCCTACGATCCTTATCAAGTCATGCCAAGATATGGCTATTTATCACCCTATGGTAGATCATGATTCTACAAACTTCCCATTGAAACTGCACCAATTGACAAGGGTCACACCCATCCCGGCATATGCTCCTAGAATCTCTATGTTAAGCAAGCCTGGCTATCGATACTTATCAACCTATGGTAGATAATGATTCCACAAAGTTCCCATTGAAAAATACCAAGTAGCAAAGGTCACACCCATCCCAGGATTTTGATTCCACAATCCGAATGAAGACATGCCAGGTTATCGATACTTATCAACCTATGTTACATAATGATTCTACAAAGTTCCCATTGAAACGGTACCAATTGACAATGGCCACACACATCTTGGGACTTTGCTCCTATGATCCTAATCAAGTCATGCCAAGATATGGATATTTATCAGCCTATGGTAGATCAGGATTCTACAAACTTCCCATTGAAACTGCACCAATTGCCAAGGGCCACACCCATTCCGGCATATGCTCCTAGAATCTCTATGTTGAGCAAGCCTGGCTATGGCTACTTATCACCCTATGTTAGATCATGATTCTACAAACTTTCCATTGGAACTGCACCAATTGACAAGGGTCACACCCATTCCGGCATATGCTCCTAGAATCTCTCTGTTGAGCAAGCCTTACTATCGATACTTATCAACCTATGGTACATAATGATTCTACAAACTTCCCATTGAAACTGCACCAATTGCCAAGGGCCACACCCATTCCGGGACTTTGCTCCTACGATCCGAATAAAGACAAGCCAGGCTATCGATACTTATCAACCTATAGTAGATAATGATTCTACACAGTTCCGATTGAAACTGTACCAATTGACAAGGGCTACACCTATCCTGGGACTTTGCTCCTACGATCCTTATCAAGTCATGCCAAGATATGGCTATTTATCACCCTATGGTAGATCATGATTCTACAAAGTTCCCATTGAAACTGCACCAATTGACAAGGGTCACACCCATCCCGACATATGCTCCTAGAATCTCTATGTTGAGCAAGCCTGGCTATCGACACTTATCAACCTATGGTACATAATGATTCTACAAAGTTCCCCATGAAACTGTACCAAATGACAACGGTCACCCCCATCCCGGGACTTTGCTCCTTTGATCCGAATGACGATATGCCAGGCTATGAGCACTTATCAACCTATAGTCGACAATGATTCTAAAGAGTTCTATTGAAGCTGCACTAATTGACAAGTTTCACACACATCCCGGGACTTTGCTCCCAAGATCGGAAAGAAGATAAGCCAGCCTATTGGTACTTATCACCCTGTGGTAGATCATGATTCCACAAAGTTCCCATTGAATCTGCACCAATTGACAAGAGTCACACCCATTCCGGCATATGCTCCTAGAATCTCTATGTTGAGCAAGCCTGGCTATGGCTACTTATCACCCTATGGTAGATCATGATTCTACAAACTTTCCATTGGAACTGCACCAATTGACAAGGGTCACACCCATCCCGGAACTTTGCTCCTACGATCCGAATAAAGATAGGCCAAGCTTTAGGTACTTATTAACCTATGGTACATAATGACTCTACAAAGTGGCCATTGAAACTGTACTAATTGGCAAGGATCACACTTATCCCAGGACTTTGCTCCTACGATCCAAATGAAGAATGGCATGCCTATGGGTACTTATCAACCTATGGTAGATAATGATTCCACAAAGTTCCCATTGAAAAATACCAAGTAGCAAAGGTCACACCCATCCCAGGATTTTGATCCCACAATCCGAATGAAGACATGCCAGGTTATCGATACTTATCAACCTATGTTACATAATGATTCTACAAAGTTCCCATTGAAACGGTACCAATTGACAATGGCCACACACATCTTGGGACTTTGCTCCTATGATCCTAATCAAGTCATGCCAAGATATGGATATTTATCAGCCTATGGTAGATCAGGATTCTACAAACTTCCCATTGAAACTGCACCAATTGCCAAGGGCCACACCCATTCCGGCATATGCTCCTAGAATCTCTACGTTGAGCAAGCCTGGCTATCGCTACTTATCACCCTATGGTAGATCATGATTCTACAAACTTTCCATTGGAACTGCACCAATTGACAAGGGTCACACCCATCCCGGCATATGCTCCTAGAATCTCTCTGTTGAGCAAGCCTGGCTATCAATACTTATTAACTTATGGTATATAAGGATTCTACAAAGTTCCCAATGAAACTGTACCAATTGACAAGGGCCACACCCATCCCGGGACTTTGATCCTACGATCCGAATAAAGACAAGCCAGGCTATCGATACTTATCAACTTATGGTACATAATGATTCTACAAAGTTCCGATTGAAACTGTACCAATTGACAAGGGCTACACCTATCCTGGGACTTTGCTCCTACGATCCTTATCAAGTCATGCCAAGATATGGCTATTTATCACCCTATGGTAGATCATGATTCTACAAACTTCCCATTGAAACTGCACCAATTGACAAGGGTCACACCCATCCCGGCATATGCTCCTAGAATCTCTATGTTAAGCAAGCCTGGCTATCGATACTTATCAACCTATGGTACATAATGATTCTACAAAGTTCCCAATGAAACTGTACCAATTGACAAGGGCCACACCTATCCAGGGACTTTGCTCCCACGATCCGAATAAAGACAAGCCTGACTATCGATACTTATCAACCTATAGTAGATAATGATTCTAAAGAGTTCCATTGAAGCTGCACTAATTGACAAGTTTCACACACATCCCGGGACTTTGCTCCTACGATCCGAATGAAGACAATTCACGCTATCGATACTTATCAACCTATGGTGCATAATGATTCTACAAAGTTCCTATTTAAACTGTACCAATGTACAAGTGTCACACCCATCCCGAGACTTTGATTTCACAATCCGAATGAAGACAAGCCAGGTTATCGATACTTATCAACCTATGGTATATAATGATTCTACAAAGTTTCCAATGAAACTGTACCAATTGACAAGGGCCACACCCATCCCGGGACTTTGCTCCTACGATCCGAATGAAGTTAATTCATGCTATCGATACTTATCAACCTTTGGTACATAATGATTCTACAAAGTTCCCAACGAAACTGTACCAAAGTACAAGTGTCACTCCCATCCCGGGACTTTGATTCCACAATCCGAATGAAGACAAGCCAGATTATCGATACTTATCAACCTATGGTATATAATGATTCTACAAAGTTCCCAATGAAACTGTACCAAAGTACAAGTGTCACACCCATCCCGGGACTTTGATTTCACAATCCAAATGAAGACAAGCCAGGTTATCGATACTTATCAACCTATGGTGCATAATGATTCTAAAAAGTTCCTATTGAAACTGTACCAATGTACAAGTGTCACACCCATCCCGGGACTTTGATTCCTCAATCCGAATGAAGACAAGCCAGGTTATCGATACTTATCAACCTATGGTAGATAATGATTCTATAAAGTTCCCATTGAGACGGTTCCAATGACAACGGCCACACCCATCTTGGGACTTTGCTCCTATGATCCTAATCAAGTCATGCCAAGATATGGATATTTATCAGCCTATGGTAGATCATGATTCTACAAACTTCCCATTGAAACTGCACCAAAGTACAAGTGTCACACCCATCCCGGGACTTTGATTCCACAATCCGAATGAAGACAAGCCAGGTTATCGATACTTATCAACCTATGGTATATAATGATTCTACAAAGTTCCCAATGAAACTGTACTAATTGACAAGCGCCACACCCATCCTGGGACTTTGCTCCTACGATCCAAATGAAGACAATTCACGCTATCGATACTTATCAACTTTTGGTACATAATGATTCTACAAAGTTCCCAACGAAACTGTACCAAAGTACAAGTGTCACACCCATCCCGGGACTTTGATTCCACAATCCGAATGAAGACAAGCCAGGTTATCGATACTTATCAACCTATGGTGCATTATGATCCTACAAAGTTCCCAATGAAACTGTACCAATTGACAAGGGCCACACCCATCCCGGGACTTTGCTCCCACGATCCGAATGAAGACAATTCACGCTATCGATACTTATCAAACTATGGTATATAATGATTCTACAAAGTTCCCAATGAAACTGTACCAATATAGGGGTCTCCCCTTAGTGAAAGGCACTTTCCAGCCAAAAATAATTTTCCTTATTTTTCCCACATTCCTATTTTTTCTAAGTTTGAGAGCTTAGGAAAAAAAAAAAAAAAAAAACCAATTGACAATGGCCACACACATCTTGGGACTTTGCTCCTATGATCCTAATCAAGTCATGCCAAGATATGGATATTTATCAGCCTATGGTAGATCATGATTCTACAAACTTCCCATTGAAACTGCACCAAAGTACAAGTGTCACACCCATCCCGGGACTTTGATTCCACAATCCGAATGAAGACAAGCCAGGTTATCGATACTTATCAACCTATGGTACATAATGATTCTACAAAGTTGCCATTGAAACAGTACCAATTGACAAGGGCCACACCCATCCCTGGAGTTTGCTCCTTCGATCCGAATGACGATATGCCAGGCTATGAGTACTTATCAACCTATAGTCGACAATGATTCTAAAGAGTTCTATTGACAATTCCATATACAAGTTTCACACACATCCCGGGACTTTGCTCCCAAGATCGGAAAGAAGATAAGCCAGCCTATTGGTACTTATCACCATATGGTAGATCATGATTCTACAAAGTTCCCATTGAAACTGCACCAATTGACAAGGGTCACACCCATCCCGGCATATGCTCCTAGAATCTCTATGTTGAGCAAGCCTGGCTATCGACACTTATCAACCTATGGTACATAATGATTCTACAAAGTTCCCCATGAAACTGTACCAAATGACAACGGTCACCCCCATCCCGGGACTTTGCTCCTTTGATCCGAATGACGATATGCCAGGCTATGAGTACTTATCAACCTATAGTCGACAATGATTCTAAAGAGTTCTATTGAAGCTGCACTAATTGACAAGTTTCACACACATCCCGGGACTTTGCTCCCAAGATCGGAAAGAAGATAAGCCAGCCTATTGGTACTTATCACCCTGTGGTAGATCATGATTCCAAAAAGTTCCCATTGAAACTGCACCAATTGACAAGGGTCACACCCATTCCGGCATATGCTCCTAGAATCTCTATGTTGAGCAAGCCTGGCTATGGCTACTTATCACCCTATGGTAGATCATGATTCTACAAACTTTCCATTGGAACTGCACCAATTGACAAGGGTCACACCCATCCAGGAACTTTGCTCCTACGATCCGAATAAAGATAGGCCAAGCTATAGGTACTTATTAACCTATGGTACACAATGACTCTACAAAGTTGCCATTGAAGCTGTACTAATTGGCAAGGATCACACTTATCCCAGGACTTTGCTCCTACGATCCAAATGAAGAATGGCATGGCTATGGGTACTAATCAACCTATGGTAGATAATGATTCCACAAAGTTCCCATTGAAAAATACCAAGTAGCAAAGGTCACACCCATCCCAGGATTTTGATTCCACAATCCAAATGAAGACATGCCAGGTTATCGATACTTATCAACCTATGTTACATAATGATTCTACAAAGTTCCCATTGAAACGGTACCAATTGACAATGGCCACACACATCTTGGGACTTTGCTCCTATGATCCTAATCAAGTCATGCCAAGATATGGATATTTATCAGCCTATGGTAGATCAGGATTCTACAAACTTTCCATTGGAACTGCACCAATTGACAAGGGTCACACCCATCCCGGCATATGCTCCTAGAATCTCTCTGTTGAGCAAGCCTGGCTATCAAACCTTATTAACTTATGGTATATAAGGATTCTACAAAGTTCCCAATGAAACTGTACCAATTGACAAGGGCCACACCCATCCCAGGATTTTGATCCCACAATCCGAATGAAGACATGCCAGGTTATCGATACTTATCAACCTATGTTACATAATGATTCTACAAAGTTCCCATTGAAACGGTACCAATTGACAATGGCCACACACATCTTGGGACTTTGCTCCTATGATCCTAATCAAGTCATGCCAAGATATGGATATTTATCAGCCTATGGTAGATCAGGATTCTACAAACTTCCCATTGAAACTGCACCAATTGACAAGGGTCACACCCATCCCGGCATATGCTCCTAGAATCTCTCTGTTGAGCAAGCCTGGCTATCAAACCTTATTAACTTATGGTATATAAGGATTCTACAAAGTTCCCAATGAAACTGTACCAATTGACAAGGGCCACACCCATCCCAGGATTTTGATCCCACAATCCGAATGAAGACATGCCAGGTTATCGATACTTATCAACCTATGTTACATAATGATTCTACAAAGTTCCCATTGAAACGGTACCAATTGACAATGGCCACACACATCTTGGGACTTTGCTCCTATGATCCTAATCAAGTCATGCCAAGATATGGATATTTATCAGCCTATGGTAGATCAGGATTCTACAAACTTCCCATTGAAACTGCACCAATTGACAAGGGCTACACCTATCCTGGGACTTTGCTCCTACGATCCTTATCAAGTCATGCCAAGATATGGCTATTTATCACCCTATGGTAGATCATGATTCTACAAACTTCCCATTGAAACGGCACCAATTGACAAGGGTCACACCCATCCCGGCATATGCTCCTAGAATCTCTATGTTAAGCAAGCCTGGCTATCGATACTTATCAACCTATGGTACATAATGACTCTACAAAGTGGCCATTGAAACAGTACCAATTGACAAGGGCCACACCCATCCCGGGACTTTGATCCTACGATCCGAATAAAGACAAGCCAGGCTATCGATACTTATCAACTTATGGTACATAATGATTCTACAAAGTTCCGATTGAAACTGTACCAATTGACAAGGGCTACACCTATCCTGGGACTTTGCTCCTACGATCCTTATCAAGTCATGCCAAGATATGGCTATTTATCACCCTATGGTAGATCATGATTCTACAAACTTCCCATTGAAACTGCACCAATTGACAAGGGTCACACCCATCCCGGCATATGCTCCTAGAATCTCTATGTTAAGCAAGCCTGGCTATCGATACTTATCAACCTATGGTACATAATGATTCTACAAAGTTCCAAATGAAACTGTACCAAATGACAACGGTCACCCCCATCCCGGGACTTTGCTCCTTTGATCCGAATGACGATATGCCAGGCTATGAGTACTTATCAACCTATAGTCGACAATGATTCTAAAGAGTTCTATTGAAGCTGCACTAATTGACAAGTTTCACACACATCCCGGGACTTTGCTCCACAGATCGGAAAGAAGATAAGCCAGCCTATTGGTACTTATCACCCTGTGGTAGATCATGATTCCACAAAGTTCCCATTGAAACTGCACCAATTGACAAGGGTCACACCCATTCCGGCATATGCTCCTAGAATCTCTATGTTGAGCAAGCCTGGCTATGGCTACTTATCACCCTATGGTAGATCATCATTCTACAAACTTTCCATTGGAACTGCACCAATTGACAAGGGTCAAACCCATCCCGGAACTTTGCTCCTACGATCCGAATAAAGATAGGCCAAGCTATAGGTACTTATTAACCTATGGTACACAATGACTCTACAAAGTTGCCATTGAAGCTGTACTAATTGGCAAGGATCACACTTATCCCAGGACTTTGCTCCTACGATCCAAATGAAGAATGGCATGGCTATGGGTACTAATCAACCTATGGTAGATAATGATTCCACAAAGTTCCCATTGAAAAATACCAAGTAGCAAAGGTCACACCCATCCCAGGATTTTGATTCCACAATCCGAATGAAGACATGCCAGGTTATCGATACTTATCAACCTATGTTACATAATGATTCTACAAAGTTCCCATTGAAACGGTACCAATTGACAATGGCCACACACATCTTGGGACTTTGCTCCTATGATCCTAATCAAGTCATGCCAAGATATGGATATTTATCAGCCTATGGTAGATCAGGATTCTACAAACTTCCCATTGAAACTGCACCAATTGCCAAGGGCCACACCCATTCCGGCATATGCTCCTAGAATCTCTATGTTGAGCAAGCCTGGCTATGGCTACTTATCACCCTATGTTAGATCATGATTCTACAAACTTTCCATTGGAACTGCACCAATTGACAAGGGTCACACCCATTCCGGCATATGCTCCTAGAATCTCTCTGTTGAGCAAGCCTTACTATCGATACTTATCAACCTATGGTACATAATGATTCTACAAAGTTCCCCATGAAACTGTACCAAATGACAAGGGCCACACCCATTCCGGGACTTTGCTCCTACGATCCTTATCAAGTCATGCCAAGATATGGCTATTTATCACCCTATGGTAGATCATGATTCTACAAAGTTCCCATTGAAACTGCACCAATTGACAAGGGTCACACCCATCCCGGCATATGCTCCTAGAATCTCTATGTTGAGCAAGCCTGGCTATCGACACTTATCAACCTATGGTACATAATGATTCTACAAAGTTCCCCATGAAACTGTACCAAATGACAACGGTCACCCCCATCCCGGGACTTTGCTCCTTTGATCCGAATGACGATATGCCAGGCTATGAGTACTTATCAACCTATAGTCGACAATGATTCTAAAGAGTTCTATTGAAGCTGCACTAATTGACAAGTTTCACACACATCCCGGTACTTTGCTCCCAAGATCGGAAAGAAGATAAGCCAGCCTATTGGTACTTATCACCCTGTGGTAGATCATGATTCCACAAAGTTCCCATTGAATCTGCACCAATTGACAAGGGTCACACCCATTCCGGCATATGCTCCTAGAATCTCTATGTTGAGCAAGCCTGGCTATGGCTACTTATCACCCTATGGTAGATCATGATTCTACAAACTTTCCATTGGAACTGCACCAATTGACAAGGGTCACACCCATCCCGGAACTTTGCTCCTACGATCCGAATAAAGATAGGCCAAGCTTTAGGTACTTATTAACCTATGGTACATAATGACTCTACAAAGTGGCCATTGAAGCTGTACTAATTGGCAAGGATCACACTTATCCCAGGACTTTGCTCCTACGATCCAAATGAAGAATGGCATGGCTATGGGTACTTATCAACCTATGTTAGATAATGATTCCACAAAGTTCCCATTGAAAAATACCAAGTAGCAAAGGTCACACCCATCCCAGGATTTTGATCCCACAATCCGAATGAAGACATGCCAGGTTATCGATACTTATCAACCTATGTTACATAATGATTCTACAAAGTTCCCATTGAAACGGTACCAATTGACAATGGCCACACACATCTTGGGACTTTGCTCCTATGATCCTAATCAAGTCATGCCAAGATATGGATATTTATCAGCCTATGGTAGATCAGGATTCTACAAACTTCCCATTGAAACTGCACCAATTGCCAAG
The DNA here is from genome assembly GCA_930367205.1 of Acanthosoma haemorrhoidale. Classification (NCBI taxonomy): domain Eukaryota; kingdom Metazoa; phylum Arthropoda; class Insecta; order Hemiptera; family Acanthosomatidae; genus Acanthosoma; species Acanthosoma haemorrhoidale. The sequence goes on from CAKNEZ010000014.1 coordinate 243,381, forward strand.
GGCCACACCCATTCCGGCATATGCTCCTAGAATCTCTATGTTGAGCAAGCCTGGCTATGGCTACTTATCACCCTATGGTAGATCATGATTCTACAAACTTTCCATTGGAACTGCACCAATTGACAAGGGTCACACCCATCCCGGCATATGCTCCTAGAATCTCTCTGTTGAGCAAGCCTGGCTATCAATACTTATTAACCTATGGTATATAAGGATTCTACAAAGTTCCCAATGAAACTGCACAAAAGTACAAGTGTCACACCCATCCCGGGACTTTGATTCCACAATCCGAATGAAGACAAGCCAGGTTATCGATACTTATCAACCTATGGTACATAATGATTCTACAAAGTTCTGATTGAAACTGTACCAATTGACAAGGGCTACACCTATCCTGGGACTTTGCTCCTACGATCCTTATCAAGTCATGCCAAGATATGGCTATTTATCACCCTATGGTAGATCATGATTCTACAAACTTCCCATTGAAACTGCACCAATTGACAAGGGTCACACTCATCCCGGCATATGCTCCTAGAATCTCTATGTTAAGCAAGCCTGGCTATCGATACTTATCAACCTATGGTACATAATGATTCTACAAAGTTCCAAATGAAACTGTACCAATTGACAAGGGCCACACCTATCCAGGGACTTTGCTCCCACGATCCGAATAAAGACAAGCCTGACTATCGATACTTATCAACCTATAGTAGATAATGATTCTACAAAGTTCCCATTGAAACAGTACCAATGACAACGGCCACACCCATCCTGGGACTTTGCTCCCACAATCCGAATGTAGACAAGCCAGGTTATCGATACTTATCAACCTATAGTCGACAATGATTCTAAAGAGTTCCATTGAAGCTGCACTAATTGACAAGTTTCACACACATCCCGGGACTTTGCTCCTACGATCCGAATGAAGACAATTCACGCTATCGATACTTATCAACCTATGGTGCATAATGATTCTACAAAGTTCCTATTTAAACTGTACCAATGTACAAGTGTCACACCCATCCCGAGACTTTGATTTCACAATCCGAATGAAGACAAGCCAGGTTATCGATACTTATCAACCTATGGTATATAATGATTCTACAAAGTTCCCAATGAAACTGTACCAAAGTACAAGTGTCACACCCATCCCGGGACTTTGATTTCACAATCCGAATGAAGACAAGCCAGGTTATCGATACTTATCAACCTATGGTGCATAATGATTCTAAAAAGTTCCTATTGAAACTGTACCAATGTACAAGTGTCACACCCATCCCGGGACTTTGATTCCTCAATCCGAATGAAGACAAGCCAGGTTATCGATACTTATCAACCTATGGTAGATAATGATTCTATAAAGTTCTCATTGAAACGGTTCCAATGACAACGGCCACACCCATCTTGGGACTTTGCTCCTATGATCCTAATCAAGTCATGCCAAGATATGGATATTTATCAGCCTATGGTAGATCATGATTCTACAAACTTCCCATTGAAACTGCACAAAAGTACAAGTGTCACACCCATCCCGGGACTTTGATTCCACAATCCGAATGAAGACAAGCCAGGTTATCGATACTTATCAACCTATGGTACATAATGATTCTACAAAGTTCCCAATGAAACTGTACTAATTGACAAGGGCCACACCCATCCCGGGACTTTGCTCCTACGATCCGAATGAAGACAATTCACGCTATCGATACTTATCAACCTTTGGTACATAATGATTCTACAAAGTTCCCAACGAAACTGTACCAAAGTACAAGTGTCACCCCCATCCCGGGACTTTGATTTCACAATCCGAATGAAGACAAGCCAGGTTATTGATACTTATCAACCTATGGTATATAATGATTCTACAAAGTTCCCAATGAAACTGTACCAATTGACAAGGGCCACACCCATCCCGGGACTGATCCTACGATCCGAATGAAGACAATTCACGCTCTCGATACTTATCAACCTATGGTGCATAATGATTCTACAAAGTTCCTATTTAAACTGTACCAATGTACAAGTGTCACACCCATCCCGGGACTTTGATTCCTCAATCCGAATGAAGACAAGCCAGGCTATCGATACTTATCAACCTATAGTAGATAATGATTCTACAAAGTTCCTATTGAAACAGTACCAAATGACAACGGTCACCCCCATCCCGGGACTTTGCTCCTTTGATCCGAATGACGATATGCCAGGCTATGAGTACTTAGCAACCTATAGTCGACAATGATTCTAAAGAGTTCCATTGAAGCTGCACTAATTGACAAGTTTCACACACATCCCGGGACTTTGCTCCTACGATCCGAATGAAGACAATTCACGCTATCGATACTTATCAACCTATGGTGCATAATGATTCTACAAAGTTCCTATTTAAACTGTACCAATGTACAAGTGTCACACCCATCCCGAGATTTTGATTTCACAATCCGAATGAAGACAAGCCAGGTTATCGATACTTATCAACCTATGGTATATAATGATTCTACAAAGTTCCCAATGAAACTGTACCAATTGACAAGGGCCACACCCATCCCGGGACTTTGCTCCTACGATCCGAATGAAGTTAATTCATGCTATCGATACTTATCAACCTTTGGTACATAATGATTCTACAAAGTTCCCAACGAAACTGTACCAAAGTACAAGTGTCACACCCATCCCGGGACTTTGATTCCACAATCCGAATGAAGACAAGCCAGGTTATCGATACTTATCAACCTATGGTATATAATGATTCTACAAAGTTCCCAATGAAACTGTACCAAAGTACAAGTGTCACACTTATCCCGGGACTTTGATTTCACAATCCGAATGAAGACAAGCCAGGTTATCGATACTTATCAACCTATGGTGCATAATGATTCTAAAAAGTTCCTATTGAAACTGTACCAATGTACAAGTGTCACACCCATCCCGGGACTTTGATTTCTCAATCCGAATGAAGACAAGCCAGGTTATCGATACTTATCAACCTATGGTAGATAATGATTCTATAAAGTTCCCATTGAAACGGTTCCAATGACAACGGCCACACCCATCTTGGGACTTTGCTCCTATGATCCTAATCAAGTCATGCCAAGATATGGATATTTATCAGCCTATGGTAGATCATGATTCTACAAACTTCCCATTGAAACTGCACCAAAGTACAAGTGTCACACCCATCCCGGGACTTTGATTCCACAATCCGAATGAAGACAAGCCAGGTTATCGATACTTATCAACCTATGGTATATAATGATTCTACAAAGTTCCCAATGAAACTGTACTAATTGACAAGCGCCACACCCATCCCGGGACTTTGCTCCTACGATCCAAATGAAGACAATTCACGCTATCGATACTTATCAACCTTTGGTACATAATGATTCTACAAAGTTCCCAACGAAACTGTACCAAAGTACAAGTGTCACACCCATCCCGGGACTTTGATTTCTCAATCCGAATGAAGACAAGCCAGGTTATCGATACTTATCAACCTATGGTAGATAATGATTCTATAAAGTTCCCATTGAAACGGTTCCAATGACAACGGCCACACCCATCTTGGGACTTTGCTCCTATGATCCTAATCAAGTCATGCCAAGATATGGATATTTATCAGCCTATGGTAGATCATGATTCTACAAACTTCCCATTGAAACTGCACCAAAGTACAAGTGTCACACCCATCCCGGGACTTTGATTTCACAATCCGAATGAAGACAAGCCAAGTTATCGATACTTATCAACCTATGGTACTTATCACCATATGGTAGATCATGATTCTACAAAGTTCCCATTGAAACTGCACCAATTGACAAGGGTCACACCCATCCCGGCATATGCTCCTAGAATCTCTATGTTGAGCAAGCCTGGCTATCGACACTTATCAACCTATGGTACATAATGATTCTACAAAGTTCCCCATGAAACTGTACCAAATGACAACGGTCACCCCCATCCCGGGACTTTGCTCCTTTGATCCGAATGACGATATGCCAGGCTATGAGTACTTATCAACCTATAGTCGACAATGATTCTAAAGAGTTCTATTGAAGCTGCACTAATTGACAAGTTTCACACACATCCCGGGACTTTGCTCCCAAGATCGGAAAGAAGATAAGCCAGCCTATTGGTACTTATCACCCTGTGGTAGATCATGATTCCACAAAGTTCCCATTGAAACTGCACCAATTGACAAGGGTCACACCCATTCCGGCATATGCTCCTAGAATCTCTATGTTGAGCAAGCCTGGCTATGGCTACTTATCACCCTATGGTAGATCATGATTCTACAAACTTTCCATTGGAACTGCACCAATTGACAAGGGTCACACCCATCCCGGAACTTTGCTCCTACGATCCGAATAAAGATAGGCCAAGCTATAGGTACTTATTAACCTATGGTACACAATGACTCTACAAAGTTGCCATTGAAGCTGTACTAATTGGCAAGGATCACACTTATCCCAGGACTTTGCTCCTACGATCCAAATGAAGAATGGCATGGCTATGGGTACTACTCAACCTATGGTAGATAATGATTCCACAAAGTTCCCATTGAAAAATACCAAGTAGCAAAGGTCACACCCATCCCAGGATTTTGATCCCACAATCCGAATGAAGACATGCCAGGTTATCGATACTTATCAACCTATGTTACATAATGATTCTACAAAGTTCCCATTGAAACGGTACCAATTGACAATGGCCACACACATCTTGGGACTTTGCTCCTATGATCCTAATCAAGTCATGCCAAGATATGGATATTTATCAGCCTATGGTAGATCAGGATTCTACAAACTTCCCATTGAAACTGCACCAATTGCCAAGGGCCACACCCATTCCGGCATATGCTCCTAGAATCTCTCTGTTGAGCAAGCCTGGCTATCGATACTTATTAACCTATGGTATATAAGGATTCTACAAAGTTCCCAATGAAACTGTACCCATTGACAAGGGCCACACCCATCCCGGGACTTTGATCCTACGATCCGAATAAAGACAAGCCAGGCTATCGATACTTATCAACCTATAGTAGATAATGATTCTACAAAGTTCCTATTGAAAAAGTACCAAATGACAACGGTCACCCCCATCCCGGGACTTTGCTCCTTTAATCCGAATGACGATATGCCAGGCTATGAGTACTTATCAACCTATAGTCGACAATGATTCTAAAGAGTTCTATTGAAACTGTACCAATTGACAAGGGCTACACCTATCCTGGGACTTTGCTCCTACGATCCTTATCAAGTCATGCCAAGATATGGCTATTTATCACCCTATGGTAGATCATGATTCTACAAACTTCCCATTGAAACTGCACCAATTGAGAAGGGTCACACCCATCCCGGCATATGCTCCTAGAATCTCTATGTTAAGCAAGCCTGGCTATCGATACTTATTAACCTATGGTACATAATGATTCTACAAAGTTCCCAATGAAACTGTACCAATTGACAAGGGCCACACCTATCCAGGGACTTTGCTCCCACAATCCGAATGTAGACAAGCCAGGTTATCGATACTTATCAACCTATAGTAGATAATGATTCTACAAAGTTCCCATTGAAACAGTACCAATGACAACGGCCACACCCATCCTGGGACTTTGCTCCCACAATCCGAATGTAGACAAGCCAGGTTATCGATACTTATCAACCTATGGTGCATAATGATTCTACAAAGTTCCCAATGAAATTGTACCAATGTACAAGTGTCACACCCATCCCGGGACTTGCTCCTACGATCCGAATGAAGACAAATCACGCTATCGATACTTATCAACCTATGGTGCATAATGATTCTACAAAGTTCCTATTTAAACTGTACCAATGTACAAGTGTCACACCCATCCCGAGACTTTGATTTCACAATCCGAATGAAGACAAGCCAAGTTATCGATACTTATCAACCTATGGTATATAATGATTCTACAAAGTTCCCAATGAAACTGTACCAATTGACAAGGGCCACACCCATCCCGGGACTTTGCTCCTACGATCCGAATGAAGTTAATTCACGCTATCGATACTTATCAACCTTTGGTACATAATGATTCTACAAAGTTCCCAACGAAACTGTACCAAAGTACAAGTGTCACACCCATCCCGGGACTTTGATTCCACAATCCGAATGAAGACAAGCCAGGTTATCGACACTTATCAACCTATGGTATATAATGATTCTACAAAGTTCCCAATGAAACTGTACCAAAGTACAAGTGTCACACCCATCCCGGGACTTTGATTTCACAATCCGAATGAAGACAAGCCAGGTTATCGATACTTATCAACCTTTGGTACATAATGATTCTATAAAGTTCTCATTGAAACGGTTCCAATGACAACGGCCACACCCATCTTGGGACTTTGCTCCTATGATCTTAATCAAGTCATGCCAAGATATGGATATTTATCAGCCTATGGTAGATCATGATTCTACAAACTTCCCATTGAAACTGCACAAAAGTACAAGTGTCACACCCATCCCGGGACTTTGATTCCACAATCCGAATGAAGACAAGCCAGGTTATCGATACTTATCAACCTATGGTACATAATGATTCTACAAAGTTCCCAATGAAACTGTACTAATTGACAAGGGCCACACCCATCCCGGGACTTTGCTCCTACGATCCGAATGAAGACAATTCACGCTATCGATACTTATCAACCTTTTGTACATAATGATTCTACAAAGTTCCCAACGAAACTGTACCAAAGTACAAGTGTCACCCCCATCCTGGGACTTTGATTTCACAATCCGAATGAAGACAAGCCAGGTTATTGATACTTATCAAGGGTCAAACCCATTCCGGCATATGCTCCTAGAATCTCTCTGTTGAGCAAGCCTTACTATCGATACTTATCAACCTATGGTACATAATGATTTTACAAAGTTCCCATTGAAATTGTACCAATGTACAAGAGTCACACCCATCCCGGGACTTTGCTCCTACGATCCGAATAAAGATAGGCCAAGCTATAGGTACTTATTAACCTATGGTACATAATGACTCTACAAAGTTGCCATTGAAGCTGTACTAATTGGCAAGGATCACACTTATCCCAGGTCTTTACTCCTACGATCCAAATGAAGAACGGCATGGCTATGGGTACTTATCAACCTATGGTAGATAATGATTCCACAAAGTTCCCATTGAAAAATACCAAGTAGCAAAGGTCACACCCATCCCGGGATTTTGATCCCACAATCCGAATGAAGACATGCCAGGTTATCGATACTTATCAACCTATGTTACATAATGATTCTACAAAGTTCCCATTGAAACGGTACCAATTGACAATGGCCACACACATCTTGGGACTTTGCTCCTATGATCCTAATCAAGTCATGCCAAGATATGGATATTTATCAGCCTATGGTAGATCAGGATTCTACAAACTTCCCATTGAAACTGCACCAATTGCCAAGGGCCACACCCATTCCGGCATATGCTCCTAGAATCTCTATGTTGAGCAAGCCTGGCTATGGCTATTTATCACCCTATGGTAGATCATGATTCTACAAACTTTCCATTGGAACTGCACCAATTGACAAGGGTCACACCCATCCTGGCATATGCTCCTAGAATCTCTCTGTTGAGCAAGCCTGGCTATCAATACTTATTAACCTATGGTATATAAGGATTCTACAAAGTTCCCAATGAAACTGTACCAATTGACAAGGGCCACACCCATCCCGGGACTTTGATCCTACGATCCGAATAAAGACAAGCCAAGCTATAGGTACTTATTAACCTATGGTACACAATGACTCTACAAAGTTGCCATTGAAGCTGTACTAATTGGCAAGGATCACACTTATCCCAGGACTTTGCTCCTACGATCCAAATGAAGAATGGCATGGCTATGGGTACTAATCAACCTATGGTAGATAATGATTCTACAAAGTTCCGATTGAAACTGTACCAATTGACAAGGGCTACACCTATCCTGGGACTTTGCTCCTACGATCCTTATCAAGTCATGCCAAGATATGGCTATTTATCACCCTATGGTAGATCATGATTCTACAAACTTCCCATTGAAACGGCACCAATTGACAAGGGTCACACCCATCCCGGCATATGCTCCTAGAATCTCTATGTTAAGCAAGCCTGGCTATCGATACTTATCAACCTATGGTACATAATGACTCTACAAAGTGGCCATTGAAACAGTACCAATTGACAAGGGCCACACCCATCCCTGGAGTTTGCTCCTTCGATCCGAATGACGATATGCCAGGCTATGAGTACTTATCAACCTATAGTCGACAATGATTCTAAAGAGTTCTATTGAAGCTGCACTAATTGACAAGTTTCACACACATCCCGGGACTTTGCTCCCAAGATCGGAAAGAAGATAAGCCAGCCTATTGGTACTTATCACCCTGTGGTAGATCATGATTCCACAAAGTTCCCATTGAAACTGCACCAATTGACAAGGGTCACACCCATTCCGGCATATGCTCCTAGAATCTCTATGTTGAGCAAGCCTGGCTATGGCTACTTATCACCCTATGGTAGATCATGATTCTACAAACTTTCCATTGGAACTGCACCAATTGACAAGGGTCACACCCATCCCGGAACTTTTCTCCTACGATCCGAATAAAGATAGGCCAAGCTATAGGTACTTATTAACCTATGGTACATAATGACTCTACAAAGTGGCCATTGAAGCTGTACTAATTGGCAAGGATCACACTTATCCCAGGACTTGACTCCTACGATCCAAATGAAGAATGGCATGGCTATGGGTATTTATCAACCTATGTTAGATAATGATTCCACAAAGTTCCCATTGAAAAATACCAAGTAGCAAAGGTCACACCCATCCCAGGATTTTGATCCCACAATCCGAATGAAGACATGCCAGGTTATCGATACTTATCAACCTATGTTACATAATGATTCTACAAAGTTCCCATTGAAACGGTACCAATTGACAATGGCCACACACATCTTAAGGACTTTGCTCCTATGATCCTAATCAAGTCATGCCAAGATATGGATATTTATCAGCCTATGGTAGATCAGGATTCTACAAACTTCCCATTGAAACTGCACCAATTGCCAAGGGCCACACCCATTCCGGCATATTCTCCTAGAATCTCTATGTTGAGCAAGCCTGGCTATGGCTACTTATCACCCTATGGTAGATCATGATTCTACAAACTTTCCATTGGAACTGCACCAATTGACAAGGGTCACACCCATCCCGGCATATGCTCCTAGAATCTCTCTGTTGAGCAAGCCTGGCTATCAATACTTATTAACCTATGGTATATAATGATTCTACAAAGTTCCCATTGAAACAGTACCAATGACAACGGCCACACCCATCCTGGGACTTTGCTCCCACAATCCGAATGTAGACAAGCCAGGTTATCGATACTTATCAACCTATGGTGCATAATGATTCTACAAAGTTCCCAATGAAATTGTACCAATGTACAAGTGTCACACCCATCCCGGGACTTGCTCCTACGATCCGAATGAAGACAAATCACGCTATCGATACTTATCAACCTATGGTGCATAATGATTCTACAAAGTTCCTATTTAAACTGTACCAATGTACAAGTGTCACACCCATCCCGAGACTTTGATTTCACAATCCGAATGAAGACAAGCCAAGTTATCGATACTTATCAACCTATGGTATATAATGATTCTACAAAGTTCCCAATGAAACTGTACCAATTGACAAGGGCCACACCCATCCCGGGACTTTGCTCCTACGATCCGAATGAAGTTAATTCACGCTATCGATACTTATCAACCTTTGGTACATAATGATTCTACAAAGTTCCCAACGAAACTGTACCAAAGTACAAGTGTCACACCCATCCCGGGACTTTGATTCCACAATCCGAATGAAGACAAGCCAGGTTATCGACACTTATCAACCTATGGTATATAATGATTCTACAAAGTTCCCAATGAAACTGTACCAAAGTACAAGTGTCACACCCATCCCGGGACTTTGATTTCACAATCCGAATGAAGACAAGCCAGGTTATCGATACTTATCAACCTTTGGTACATAATGATTCTATAAAGTTCTCATTGAAACGGTTCCAATGACAACGGCCACACCCATCTTGGGACTTTGCTCCTATGATCTTAATCAAGTCATGCCAAGATATGGATATTTATCAGCCTATGGTAGATCATGATTCTACAAACTTCCCATTGAAACTGCACAAAAGTACAAGTGTCACACCCATCCCGGGACTTTGATTCCACAATCCGAATGAAGACAAGCCAGGTTATCGATACTTATCAACCTATGGTACATAATGATTCTACAAAGTTCCCAATGAAACTGTACTAATTGACAAGGGCCACACCCATCCCGGGACTTTGCTCCTACGATCCGAATGAAGACAATTCACGCTATCGATACTTATCAACCTTTTGTACATAATGATTCTACAAAGTTCCCAACGAAACTGTACCAAAGTACAAGTGTCACCCCCATCCTGGGACTTTGATTTCACAATCCGAATGAAGACAAGCCAGGTTATTGATACTTATCAAGGGTCAAACCCATTCCGGCATATGCTCCTAGAATCTCTCTGTTGAGCAAGCCTTACTATCGATACTTATCAACCTATGGTACATAATGATTTTACAAAGTTCCCATTGAAATTGTACCAATGTACAAGAGTCACACCCATCCCGGGACTTTGCTCCTACGATCCGAATAAAGATAGGCCAAGCTATAGGTACTTATTAACCTATGGTACATAATGACTCTACAAAGTTGCCATTGAAGCTGTACTAATTGGCAAGGATCACACTTATCCCAGGTCTTTACTCCTACGATCCAAATGAAGAACGGCATGGCTATGGGTACTTATCAACCTATGGTAGATAATGATTCCACAAAGTTCCCATTGAAAAATACCAAGTAGCAAAGGTCACACCCATCCCGGGATTTTGATCCCACAATCCGAATGAAGACATGCCAGGTTATCGATACTTATCAACCTATGTTACATAATGATTCTACAAAGTTCCCATTGAAACGGTACCAATTGACAATGGCCACACACATCTTGGGACTTTGCTCCTATGATCCTAATCAAGTCATGCCAAGATATGGATATTTATCAGCCTATGGTAGATCAGGATTCTACAAACTTCCCATTGAAACTGCACCAATTGCCAAGGGCCACACCCATTCCGGCATATGCTCCTAGAATCTCTATGTTGAGCAAGCCTGGCTATGGCTATTTATCACCCTATGGTAGATCATGATTCTACAAACTTTCCATTGGAACTGCACCAATTGACAAGGGTCACACCCATCCTGGCATATGCTCCTAGAATCTCTCTGTTGAGCAAGCCTGGCTATCAATACTTATTAACCTATGGTATATAAGGATTCTACAAAGTTCCCAATGAAACTGTACCAATTGACAAGGGCCACACCCATCCCGGGACTTTGATCCTACGATCCGAATAAAGACAAGCCAAGCTATAGGTACTTATTAACCTATGGTACACAATGACTCTACAAAGTTGCCATTGAAGCTGTACTAATTGGCAAGGATCACACTTATCCCAGGACTTTGCTCCTACGATCCAAATGAAGAATGGCATGGCTATGGGTACTAATCAACCTATGGTAGATAATGATTCTACAAAGTTCCGATTGAAACTGTACCAATTGACAAGGGCTACACCTATCCTGGGACTTTGCTCCTACGATCCTTATCAAGTCATGCCAAGATATGGCTATTTATCACCCTATGGTAGATCATGATTCTACAAACTTCCCATTGAAACGGCACCAATTGACAAGGGTCACACCCATCCCGGCATATGCTCCTAGAATCTCTATGTTAAGCAAGCCTGGCTATCGATACTTATCAACCTATGGTACATAATGACTCTACAAAGTGGCCATTGAAACAGTACCAATTGACAAGGGCCACACCCATCCCTGGAGTTTGCTCCTTCGATCCGAATGACGATATGCCAGGCTATGAGTACTTATCAACCTATAGTCGACAATGATTCTAAAGAGTTCTATTGAAGCTGCACTAATTGACAAGTTTCACACACATCCCGGGACTTTGCTCCCAAGATCGGAAAGAAGATAAGCCAGCCTATTGGTACTTATCACCCTGTGGTAGATCATGATTCCACAAAGTTCCCATTGAAACTGCACCAATTGACAAGGGTCACACCCATTCCGGCATATGCTCCTAGAATCTCTATGTTGAGCAAGCCTGGCTATGGCTACTTATCACCCTATGGTAGATCATGATTCTACAAACTTTCCATTGGAACTGCACCAATTGACAAGGGTCACACCCATCCCGGAACTTTTCTCCTACGATCCGAATAAAGATAGGCCAAGCTATAGGTACTTATTAACCTATGGTACATAATGACTCTACAAAGTGGCCATTGAAGCTGTACTAATTGGCAAGGATCACACTTATCCCAGGACTTGACTCCTACGATCCAAATGAAGAATGGCATGGCTATGGGTATTTATCAACCTATGTTAGATAATGATTCCACAAAGTTCCCATTGAAAAATACCAAGTAGCAAAGGTCACACCCATCCCAGGATTTTGATCCCACAATCCGAATGAAGACATGCCAGGTTATCGATACTTATCAACCTATGTTACATAATGATTCTACAAAGTTCCCATTGAAACGGTACCAATTGACAATGGCCACACACATCTTAAGGACTTTGCTCCTATGATCCTAATCAAGTCATGCCAAGATATGGATATTTATCAGCCTATGGTAGATCAGGATTCTACAAACTTCCCATTGAAACTGCACCAATTGCCAAGGGCCACACCCATTCCGGCATATTCTCCTAGAATCTCTATGTTGAGCAAGCCTGGCTATGGCTACTTATCACCCTATGGTAGATCATGATTCTACAAACTTTCCATTGGAACTGCACCAATTGACAAGGGTCACACCCATCCCGGCATATGCTCCTAGAATCTCTCTGTTGAGCAAGCCTGGCTATCAATACTTATTAACCTATGGTATATAATGATTCTACAAAGTTCCCATTGAAACAGTACCAATGACAACGGCCACACCCATCCTGGGACTTTGCTCCCACAATCCGAATGTAGACAAGCCAGGTTATCGATACTTATCAACCTATGGTGCATAATGATTCTACAAAGTTCCCAATGAAATTGTACCAATGTACAAGTGTCACACCCATCCCGGGACTTGCTCCTACGATCCGAATGAAGACAAATCACGCTATCGATACTTATCAACCTATGGTGCATAATGATTCTACAAAGTTCCTATTTAAACTGTACCAATGTACAAGTGTCACACCCATCCCGAGACTTTGATTTCACAATCCGAATGAAGACAAGCCAAGTTATCGATACTTATCAACCTATGGTATATAATGATTCTACAAAGTTCCCAATGAAACTGTACCAATTGACAAGGGCCACACCCATCCCGGGACTTTGCTCCTACGATCCGAATGAAGTTAATTCACGCTATCGATACTTATCAACCTTTGGTACATAATGATTCTACAAAGTTCCCAACGAAACTGTACCAAAGTACAAGTGTCACACCCATCCCGGGACTTTGATTCCACAATCCGAATGAAGACAAGCCAGGTTATCGACACTTATCAACCTATGGTATATAATGATTCTACAAAGTTCCCAATGAAACTGTACCAAAGTACAAGTGTCACACCCATCCCGGGACTTTGATTTCACAATCCGAATGAAGACAAGCCAGGTTATCGATACTTATCAACCTTTGGTACATAATGATTCTATAAAGTTCTCATTGAAACGGTTCCAATGACAACGGCCACACCCATCTTGGGACTTTGCTCCTATGATCTTAATCAAGTCATGCCAAGATATGGATATTTATCAGCCTATGGTAGATCATGATTCTACAAACTTCCCATTGAAACTGCACAAAAGTACAAGTGTCACACCCATCCCGGGACTTTGATTCCACAATCCGAATGAAGACAAGCCAGGTTATCGATACTTATCAACCTATGGTACATAATGATTCTACAAAGTTCCCAATGAAACTGTACTAATTGACAAGGGCCACACCCATCCCGGGACTTTGCTCCTACGATCCGAATGAAGACAATTCACGCTATCGATACTTATCAACCTTTTGTACATAATGATTCTACAAAGTTCCCAACGAAACTGTACCAAAGTACAAGTGTCACCCCCATCCTGGGACTTTGATTTCACAATCCGAATGAAGACAAGCCAGGTTATTGATACTTATCAAGGGTCAAACCCATTCCGGCATATGCTCCTAGAATCTCTCTGTTGAGCAAGCCTTACTATCGATACTTATCAACCTATGGTACATAATGATTTTACAAAGTTCCCATTGAAATTGTACCAATGTACAAGAGTCACACCCATCCCGGGACTTTGCTCCTACGATCCGAATAAAGATAGGCCAAGCTATAGGTACTTATTAACCTATGGTACATAATGACTCTACAAAGTTGCCATTGAAGCTGTACTAATTGGCAAGGATCACACTTATCCCAGGTCTTTACTCCTACGATCCAAATGAAGAACGGCATGGCTATGGGTACTTATCAACCTATGGTAGATAATGATTCCACAAAGTTCCCATTGAAAAATACCAAGTAGCAAAGGTCACACCCATCCCAGGATTTTGATCCCACAATCCGAATGAAGACATGCCAGGTTATCGATACTTATCAACCTATGTTACATAATGATTCTACAAAGTTCCCATTGAAACGGTACCAATTGACAATGGCCAAACACATCTTGGGACTTTGCTCCTATGATCCTAATCAAGTCATGCCAAGATATGGATATTTATCAGCCTATGGTAGATCAGGATTCTACAAACTTCCCATTGAAACTGCACCAATTGCCAAGGGCCACACCCATTCCGGCATATGCTCCTAGAATCTCTATGTTGAGCAAGCCTGGCTATGGCTATTTATCACCCTATGGTAGATCATGATTCTACAAACTTTCCATTGGAACTGCACCAATTGACAAGGGTCACACCCATCCTGGCATATGCTCCTAGAATCTCTCTGTTGAGCAAGCCTGGCTATCAATACTTATTAACCTATGGTATATAAGGATTCTACAAAGTTCCCAATGAAACTGTACCAATTGACAAGGGCCACACCCATCCCGGGACTTTGATCCTACGATCCGAATAAAGACAAGCCAAGCTATAGGTACTTATTAACCTATGGTACACAATGACTCTACAAAGTTGCCATTGAAGCTGTACTAATTGGCAAGGATCACACTTATCCCAGGACTTTGCTCCTACGATCCAAATGAAGAATGGCATGGCTATGGGTACTAATCAACCTATGGTAGATAATGATTCTACAAAGTTCCGATTGAAACTGTACCAATTGACAAGGGCTACACCTATCCTGGGACTTTGCTCCTACGATCCTTATCAAGTCATGCCAAGATATGGCTATTTATCACCCTATGGTAGATCATGATTCTACAAACTTCCCATTGAAACGGCACCAATTAACAAGGGTCACACCCATCCCGGCATATGCTCCTAGAATCTCTATGTTAAGCAAGCCTGGCTATCGATACTTATCAACCTATGGTACATAATGACTCTACAAAGTGGCCATTGAAACAGTACCAATTGACAAGGGCCACACCCATCCCTGGAGTTTGCTCCTTCGATCCGAATGACGATATGCCAGGCTATGAGTACTTATCAACCTATAGTCGACAATGATTCTAAAGAGTTCTATTGAAGCTGCACTAATTGACAAGTTTCACACACATCCCGGGACTTTGCTCCCAAGATCGGAAAGAAGATAAGCCAGCCTATTGGTACTTATCACCCTGTGGTAGATCATGATTCCACAAAGTTCCCATTGAAACTGCACCAATTGACAAGGGTCACACCCATTCCGGCATATGCTCCTAGAATCTCTATGTTGAGCAATCCTGGCTATGGCTACTTATCACCCTATGGTAGATCATGATTCTACAAACTTTCCATTGGAACTGCACCAATTGACAAGGGTCACACCCATCCCGGAACTTTTCTCCTACGATCCGAATAAAGATAGGCCAAGCTATAGGTACTTATTAACCTATGGTACATAATGACTCTACAAAGTGGCCATTGAAGCTGTACTAATTGGCAAGGATCACACTTATCCCAGGACTTTGCTCCTACGATCCAAATGAAGAATGGCATGGCTATGGGTATTTATCAACCTATGTTAGATAATGATTCCACAAAGTTCCCATTGAAAAATACCAAGTAGCAAAGGTCACACCCATCCCAGGATTTTGATCCCACAATCCGAATGAAGACATGCCAGGTTATCGATACTTATCAACCTATGTTACATAATGATTCTACAAAGTTCCCATTGAAACGGTACCAATTGACAATGGCCACACACATCTTAAGGACTTTGCTCCTATGATCCTAATCAAGTCATGCCAAGATATGGATATTTATCAGCCTATGGTAGATCAGGATTCTACAAACTTCCCATTGAAACTGCACCAATTGCCAAGGGCCACACCCATTCCGGCATATTCTCCTAGAATCTCTATGTTGAGCAAGCCTGGCTATGGCTACTTATCACCCTATGGTAGATCATGATTCTACAAACTTTCCATTGGAACTGCACCAATTGACAAGGGTCACACCCATCCCGGCATATGCTCCTAGAATCTCTCTGTTGAGCAAGCCTGGCTATCAATACTTATTAACCTATGGTATATAAGGATTCTACAAAGTTCCCAATGAAACTGTAACCATTGACAAGGGCCACACCCATCCCGGGACTTTGATCCTACGATCCGAATAAAGACAAGCCAGGCTATCGATACTTATCAACTTATGGTACATAATGATTCTACAAAGTTCTGATTGAAACTGTACCAATTGACAAGGGCTACACCTATCCTGGGACTTTGCTCCAACGATCCTTATCAAGTCATGCCAAGATATGGCTATTTATCACCCTATGGTAGATCATGATTCTACAAACTTCCCATTGAAACTGCACCAATTGACAAGGGTCACACCCATCCCGGCATATGCTCCTAGAATCTCTATGTTAAGCAAGCCTGGCTATCGATACTTATTAACCTATGGTACATAATGATTCTACAAAGTTCCCAATGAAACTGTACCAATTGACAAGGGCCACACCTATCCAGGGACTTTGCTCCCACGATCCGAATAAAGACAAGCCTGACTATCGATACTTATCAACCTATAGTAGATAATGATTCTACAAAGTTCCCATTGAAACAGTACCAATGACAACGGCCACACCCATCCTGGGACTTTGCTCCCACAATCCGAATGTAGACAAGCCAGGTTATCGATACTTATCAACCTATGGTGCATAATGATTCTACAAAGTTCCCAATGAAATTGTACCAATGTACAAGTGTCACACCCATCCCGGGACTTTGCTCCTTCGATACAATTGACAATATGCCAGGCTATGAGTACTTATCAACCTATAGTCGACAATGATTCTAAAGAGTTCCATTGAAGCAGCACTAATTGACAAGTTTCACACACATCCCGGGACTTTGCTCCTACGATCCGAATGAAGACAATTCACGCTATCGATACTTATCAACCTATGGTGCATAATGATTCTACAAAGTTCCTATTTAAACTGTACCAATGTACAAGTGTCACACCCATCCCGAGACTTTGATTTCACAATCCGAATGAAGACAAGCCAGGTTATCGATACTTATCAACCTATGGTATATAATGATTCTACAAAGTTCCCAATGAAACTGTACCAATTGACAAGGGCCACACCCATCCCGGGACTTTGCTCCTACGATCCGAATGAAGTTAATTCACGCTATCGATACTTATCAACCTTTGGTAAATAATGATTCTACAAAGTTCCCAACGAAACTGTTCCAAAGTACAATTGTCACACCCATCCCGGGACTTTGATTCCACAATCCGAATGAAGACAAGCCAGGTTATCGATACTTATCAACCTATGGTATATAATGATTCTACAAAGTTCCCAATGAAACTGTACCAAAGTACAAGTGTCACACCCATCCCGGGACTTTGATTCCACAATCCAAATGAAGACAAGCCAGGTTATCGATACTTATCAACCTATGGTACATAATGATTCTAAAGAGTTCCATTGAAGCTGCACTAATTGACAAGTTTCACACACATCCCGGGACTTTGCTCCTACGATCCGAATGTAGACAAGCCAGGTTATCGATACTTATCAACCTATGGTGCATAATGATTCTACAAAGTTCCCAATGAAATTGTACCAATGTACAAGTGTCACACCTATCCCGGGACTTTGCTCCTTCGATCCAAATGACGATATGCCAGGCTATGATTACTTATCAACCTATAGTCGACAATGATTCTAAAGAGTTCCATTGAAGCTGCACTAATTGACAAGTTTCACACACATCCCGGGACTTTGCTCCTACGATCCGAATGAAGACAATTCACGCTATCGATACTTATCAACCTATGGTGCATAATGATTCTACAAAGTTCCTATTTAAACTGTACCAATGTACAAGTGTCACACCCATCCCGAGACTTTGATTTCACAATCCGAAAGAAGACAAGCCAGGTTATCGATACTTATCAACCTATGGTATATAATGATTCTACAAAGTTCCCAATGAAACTGTACCAATTGACAAGGGCCACACCCATCCCGGGACTTTGCTCCTACGATCCGAATGAAGTTAATTCACGCTATCGATACTTATCAACCTTTGGTACATAATGATTCTACAAAGTTCCCAAGGAAACTGTACCAAAGTACAAGTGTCACACCCATCCCGGGAGTTTGATTCCACAATCCGAATGAAGACAAGCCAGGTTATCGATACTTATCAACCTATGGTATATAATGATTCTATAAAGTTCTCATTGAAACGGTTCCAATGACAACGGCCACACCCATCTTGGGACTTTGCTCCTATGATCCTAATCAAGTCATGCGAAGATATGGATATTTATCAGCCTATGGTAGATCATGATTCTACAAACTTCCCATTGAAACTGCACAAAAGTACAAGTGTCACACCCATCCTGGGACTTTGCTCCCACAATCCGAATGTAGACAAGCCAGGTTATCGATACTTATCAACCTATGGTGCATAATGATTCTACAAAGTTCCCAATGAAATTGTACCAATGTACAAGTGTCACACCCATCCCGGGACTTTGCTCCTTCGATCCAAATGACGATATGCCAGGCTATGAGTACTTATCAACCTATAGTCGACAATGATTCTAAAGAGTTCCATTGAAGCTGCACTAATTGACAAGTTTCACACACATCCCGGGACTTTGCTCCTACGATCCGAATGAAGACAATTCACGCTATCGATACTTATCAACCTATGGTGCATAATGATTCTACAAAGTTCCTATTTAAACTGTACCAATGTACAAGTGTCACACCCATCCCGAGACTTTGATTTCACAATCCGAATGAAGACAAGCCAGGTTATCGATACTTATCAACCTATGGTATATAATGATTCTACAAAGTTCCCAATGAAACTGTACCAATTGACAAGGGCCACACCCATCCCGGGACTTTGCTCCTACGATCCGAATGAAGTTAATTCACGCTATCGATACTTATCAACCTTTGGTACATAATGATTCTACAAAGTTCCCAACGAAACTGTACCAAAGTACAAGTGTCACACCCATCCCGGGACTTTGATTCCACAATCCGAATGAAGACAAGCCAGGTTATCGATACTTATCAACCTATGGTATATAATGATTCTACAAAGTTCCCAATGAAACTGTACCAAAGTACAAGTGTCACACCCATCCCGGGACTTTGATTCCACAATCCAAATGAAGACAAGCCAGGTTATCGATACTTATCAACCTATGGTACATAATGATTCTATAAAGTTCTCATTGAAACGGTTCCAATGACAACGGCCACACCCATCTTGGGACTTTGCTCCTATGATCCTAATCAAGTCATGCGAAGATATGGATATTTATCAGCCTATGGTAGATCATGATTCTACAAACTTCCCATTGAAACTGCACAAAAGTACAAGTGTCACACCCATCCCGGGACTTTGATTCCACAATCCGAATGAAGACAAGCCAGGTTATCGATACTTATCAACCTATGGTACATAATGATTCTACAAAGTTCCCAATGAAACTGTACTAATTGACAAGGGCCACACCCATCCCGGGACTTTGCTCCTACGATCCGAATGAAGTCATGCCAAGATATGGCTATTTATCACCCTATGGTAGATCATGATTCTACAAACTTCCCATTGAAACGGCACCAATTGACAAGGGTCACACCCATCCTGGCATATGCTCCTAGAATCTCTATGTTAAGCAAGCCTGGCTATCGATACTTATCAACCTATGGTACATAATGACTCTACAAAGTTGCCATTGAAACAGTACCAATTGACAAGGGCCACACCCATCCCTGGAGTTTGCTCCTTCGATCCGAATGACGATATGCCAGGCTATGAGTACTTATCAACCTATAGTCGACAATGATTCTAAAGAGTTCTATTGAAGCTGCACTAATTGACAAGTTTCACACACATCCCGGGACTTTGCTCCCAAGATCGGAAAGAAGATAAGCCAGCCTATTGGTACTTATCACCCTGTGGTAGATCATGATTCCACAAAGTTCCCATTGAAACTGCACCAATTGACAAGGGTCACACCCATTCCGGCATATGCTCCTAGAATCTCTATGTTGAGCAAGCCTGGCTATGGCTACTTATCACCCTAAGGTAGATCATGATTCTACAAACTTTCCATTGGAACTGCACCAATTGACAAGGGTCACACCCATCCCGGAACTTTGCTCCTACGATCCGAATAAAGATAGGCCAAGCTATAGGTACTTATTAACCTATGGTACATAATGACTCTACAAAGTGGCCATTGAAGCTGTACTAATTGGCAAGGATCACACTTATCCCAGGACTTTGCTCCTACGATCCAAATGAAGAATGGCATGGCTATGGGTATTTATCAACCTATGTTAGATAATGATTCCACAAAGTTCCCATTGAAAAATACCAAGTAGCAAAGGTCACACCCATCCCAGGATTTTGATCCCACAATCCGAATGAAGACATGCCAGGTTATCGATACTTATCAACCTATGTTACATAATGATTCTACAAAGTTCCCATTGAAACGGTACCAATTGACAATGGCCACACACATCTTGGGACTTTGCTCCTATGATCCCAATCAAGTCATGCCAAGATATGGATATTTATCAGCCTATGGTAGATCAGGATTCTACAAACTTCCCATTGAAACTGCACCAATTGCCAAGGGCCACACCCATTCCGGCATATTCTCCTAGAATCTCTATGTTGAGCAAGCCTGGCTATGGCTACTTATCACCCTATGGTAGATCATGATTCTACAAACTTTCCATTGGAACTGCACCAATTGACAAGGGTCACACCCATCCCGGCATATGCTCCTAGAATCTCTCTGTTGAGCAAGCCTGGCTATCAATACTTATTAACCTATGGTATATAAGGATTCTACAAAGTTCCCAATGAAACTGTAACCATTGACAAGGGCCACACCCATCCCGGGACTTTGATCCTACGATCCGAATAAAGACAAGCCAGGCTATCGATACTTATCAACTTATGGTACATAATGATTCTACAAAGTTCTGATTGAAACTGTACCAATTGACAAGGGCTACACCTATCCTGGGACTTTGCTCCTACGATCCTTATCAAGTCATGCCAAGATATGGCTATTTATCACCCTATGGTAGATCATGATTCTACAAACTTCCCATTGAAACTGCACCAATTGACAAGGGTCACACCCATCCCGGCATATGCTCCTAGAATCTCTATGTTAAGCAAGCCTGGCTATTGATACTTATTAACCTATGGTACATAATGATTCTACAAAGTTCCCAATGAAACTGTACCAATTGACAAGGGCCACACCTATCCAGGGACTTTGCTCCCACAATCCGAATAAAGACAAGCCTGACTATCGATACTTATCAACCTATAGTAGATAATGATTCTACAAAGTTCCCATTGAAACAGTACAAATGACAACGGCCACACCCATCCTGGGACTTTGCTCCCACAATCCGAATGTAGACAAGCCAGGTTATCGATACTTATCAACCTATGGTGCATAATGATTCTACAAAGTTCCCAATGAAATTGTACCAATGTACAAGTGTCACACCCATCCCGGGACTTTGCTCCTTCGATCCAAATGACGATATGCCAGGCTATGAGTACTTATCAACCTATAGTCGACAATGAGTCTAAAGAGCTCCATTGAAGCTGCACTAATTGACAAGTTTCACACACATCCCGGGACTTTGCTCCTACGATCCGAATGAAGACAATTCACGCTATCGATACTTATCAACCTATGGTGCATAATGATTCTACAAAGTTCCTATTTAAACTGTACCAATGTACAAGTGTCACACCCATCCCGAGACTTTGATTTCACAATCCGAATGAAGACAAGCCAGGTTATCGATACTTATCAACCTATGGTATATAATGATTCTACAAAGTTCCCAATGAAACTGTACCAATTGACAAGGGCCACACCCATCCCGGGACTTTGCTCCTACGATCCGAATGAAGTTAATTCACGCTATCGATACTTATCAACCTTTGGTACATAATGATTCTACAAAGTTCCCAACGAAACTGTACCAAAGTACAAGTGTCACACCCATCCCGGGACTTTGATTCCACAATCCGAATGAAGACAAGCCAGGTTATCGATACTTATCAACCTATGGTATATAATGATTCTACAAAGTTCCCAATGAAACTGTACCAAAGTACAAGTGTCACACCCATCCCGGGACTTTGATTCCACAATCCAAATGAAGACAAGCCAGGTTATCGATACTTATCAACCTATGGTACATAATGATTCTATAAAGTTCTCATTGAAACGGTTCCAATGACAACGGCCACACCCATCTTGGGACTTTGCTCCTATGATCCTAATCAAGTCATGCCAAGATATGGATATTTATCAGCCTATGGTAGATCATGATTCTACAAACTTCCCATTGAAACTGCACAAAAGTACAAGTGTCACACCCATCCCGGGACTTTGATTCCACAATCCGAATGAAGACAAGCCAGGTTATCGATACTTATCAACCTATGGTACATAATGATTCTACAAAGTTCCCAATGAAACTGTACTAATTGACAAGGGCAACACCCATCCCGGGACTTTGCTCCTACGATCCGAATGAAGACAATTCACGCTATCGATACTTATCAACCTTTGGTACATAATGATTCTACAAAGTTCCCAACGAAACTGTACCAAAGTACAAGTGTCACCCCCATCCCGGGACTTTGATTTCACAATCCGAATGAAGACAAGCCAGGTTATCGATACTTATCAACCTATGGTGCATTATGATCCTACAAAGTTCCCAATGAAACTGTACCAATTGACAAGGGCCACACCCATCCCGGGACTTTGCTCCCACGATCCGAATGAAGACAATTCACGCTATCGATACTTATCAAACTATGGTATATAATGATTCTACAAAGTTCCCAATGAAACTGTACCAAATGACAAGGGCCACACCCATTCCGGGATTTTGCTCCTACGATCCGAATAAAGACAAGCCAGGCTATCGATACTTATCAACCTATGGTGCATAATGATTCTACAAAGTTCCTATTTAAACTGTACCAATGTACAAGTGTCAAACCCATCCCGGGACTTTGCTCCTTTAATCCGAATGACGATATGCCAGGCTATGAGTACTTATCAACCTATAGTCGACAATGATTCTAAAGAGTTCTATAGAAGCTGCACTAATTGACAAGTTTCACACACATCCCGGGACTTTGCTCCCAAGATCGGAAAGAAGATAAGCCAGCCTATTGGTACTTATCACCCTGTGGTAGATCATGATTCCACAAAGTTCCCATTGAAACAGCACCAATTGACAAGGGTCACACCCATTCCGGCATATGCTCCTAGAATCTCTATGTTGAGCAAGCCTGGCTATGGCTACTTATCACCCTATGGTAGATCATGATTCTACAAACTTTCTATTGGAACTGCACCAATTGACAAGGGTCACACCCATCCCGGAACTTTGCTCGTACGATCCGAATAAAGATAGGCCAAGCTATAGGTACTTATTAACCTATGGTACATAATGACTCTACAAAGTTGCCATTGAAGCTGTACTAATTGGCAAGGATCACACTTATCCCAGGACTTTGCTCCTACGATCCAAATGAAGACATGCCAGGTTATCGATACTTATCAACCTATGTTACATAATGATTCTACAAAGTTCCCATTCAAACGGTACCAATTGACAATGGCCACACACATCTTGGGACTTTGCTCCTATGATCCTAATCAAGTCATGCCAAGATATGGATATTTATCAGCCTATGGTAGATCAGGATTCTACAAACTTCCCATTAAAACTGCACCAATTGCCAAGGGCCACACCCATCCCGGCATATGCTCCTAGAATCTCTCTGTTGAGCAAGCCTGGCTATCAATACTTATTAACCTATGGTATATAAGGATTCTACAAAGTTCCCAATGAAACTGTACCAATTGACAAGGGCCACACCCATCCCGGGACTTTGATCCTACGATCCGAATAAAGACAAGCCAGGCTATCGATACTTATCAACTTATGGTACATAATGATTCTACAAAGTTCCGATTGAAACTGTACCAATTGACAAGGGCTACACCTATCCTGGGACTTTGCTCCTACGATCCTTATCAAGTCATGCCAAGATATGGCTGTTTATCACCCTATGGTAGATCATGATTTTACAAACTTCCCATTGAAACTGTCACAATTGACAAGGGTCACACCCATCCCGGCATATGCTCCTAGAATCTCTATGTTAAGCAAGCCAGGCTATCGATACTTATTAACTTATGTTACATAATGATTCTACAAAGTTCCCATTGAAACGGTACCAATTGACAATGGCCACACACATCTTGGGACTTTGCTCCTATGATCCTAATCAAGTCATGCCAAGATATGGATATTTATCAGCCTATGGTAGATCAGGATTCTACAAACTTCCCATTGAAACTGCACCAATTGCCAAGGGCCACACCCATTCCGGCATATTCTCCTAGAATCTCTATGTTGAGCAAGCCTGGCTATGGCTACTTATCACCCTATGGTAGATCATGATTCTACAAACTTTCCATTGGAACTGCACCAATTGACAAGGGTCACACCCATCCCGGCATATGCTCCTAGAATCTCTCTGTTGAGCAAGCCTGGCTATCAATACTTATTAACCTATGGTATATAAGGATTCTACAAAGTTCCCAATGAAACTGTAACCATTGACAAGGGCCACACCCATCCCGGGACTTTGATCCTACGATCCGAATAAAGACAAGCCAGGCTATCGATACTTATCAACTTATGGTACATAATGATTCTACAAAGTTCTGATTGAAACTGTACCAATTGACAAGGGCTACACCTATCCTGGGACTTTGCTCCTACGATCCTTATCAAGTCATGCCAAGATATGGCTATTTATCACCCTATGGTAGATCATGATTCTACAAACTTCCCATTGAAACTGCACCAATTGACAAGGGTCACACCCATCCCGGCATATGCTCCTAGAATCTCTATGTTAAGCAAGCCTGGCTATTGATACTTATTAACCTATGGTACATAATGATTCTACAATGTTCCCAATGAAACTGTACCAATTGACAAGGGCCACACCTATCCAGGGACTTTGCTCCCACAATCCGAATAAAGACAAGCCTGACTATCGATACTTATCAACCTATAGTAGATAATGATTCTACAAAGTTCCCATTGAAACAGTACAAATGACAACGGCCACACCCATCCTGGGACTTTGCTCCCACAATCCGAATGTAGACAAGCCAGGTTATCGATACTTATCAACCTATGGTGCATAATGATTCTACAAAGTTCCTAATGAAATTGTACCAATGTACAAGTGTCACACCCATCCCGGGACTTTGCTCCTTCGATCCAAATGACGATATGCCAGGCTATGAGTACTTATCAACCTATAGTCGACAATGAGTCTAAAGAGTTCCATTGAAGCTGCACTAATTGACAAGTTTCACACACATCCCGGGACTTTGCTCCTACGATCCGAATGAAGACAATTCACGCTATCGATACTTATCAACCTATGGTGCATAATGATTCTACAAAGTTCCTATTTAAACTGTACCAATGTACAAGTGTCACACCCATCCCGAGACTTTGATTTCACAATCCGAATGAAGACAAGCCAGGTTATCGATACTTATCAACCTATGGTATATAATGATTCTACAAAGTTCCCAATGAAACTGTACCAATTGACAAGGGCCACACCCATCCCGGGACTTTGCTCCTACGATCCGAATGAAGTTAATTCACGCTATCGATACTTATCAACCTTTGGTACATAATGATTCTACAAAGTTCCCAACGAAACTGTACCAAAGTACAAGTGTCACACCCATCCCGGGACTTTGATTCCACAATCCGAATGAAGACAAGCCAGGTTATCGATACTTATCAACCTATGGTATATAATGATTCTACAAAGTTCCCAATGAAACTGTACCAAAGTACAAGTGTCACACCCATCCCGGGACTTTGATTCCACAATCCGAATGAAGACAAGCCAGGTTATCGATACTTATCAACCTATGGTACATAATGATTCTATAAAGTTCTCATTGAAACGGTTCCAATGACAACGGCCACACCCATCTTGGGACTTTGCTCCTATGATCCTAATCAAGTCATGCCAAGATATGGATATTTATCAGCCTATGGTAGATCATGATTCTACAAACTTCCCATTGAAACTGCACAAAAGTACAAGTGTCACACCCATCCCGGGACTTTGATTCCACAATCCGAATGAAGACAAGCCAGGTTATCGATACTTATCAACCTATGGTACATAATGATTCTACAAAGTTCCCAATGAAACTGTACTAATTGACAAGGGCAACACCCATCCCGGGACTTTGCTCCTACGATCCGAATGAAGACAATTCACGCTATCGATACTTATCAACCTTTGGTACATAATGATTCTACAAAGTTCCCAACGAAACTGTACCAAAATACAAGTGTCACCCCCATCCCGGGACTTTGATTTCACAATCCGAATGAAGACAAGCCAGGTTATCGATACTTATCAACCTATGGTGCATTATGATCCTACAAAGTTCCCAATGAAACTGTACCAATTGACAAGGGCCACACCCATCCCGGGACTTTGCTCCCACGATCCGAATGAAGACAATTCACGCTATCGATACTTATCAAACTATGGTATATAATGATTCTACAAAGTTCCCAATGAAACTGTACCAAATGACAAGGGCCACACCCATTCCGGGATTTTGCTCCTACGATCCGAATAAAGACAAGCCAGGCTATCGATACTTATCAACCTATGGTGCATAATGATTCTACAAAGTTCCTATTTAAACTGTACCAATGTACAAGTGTCAAACCCATCCCGGGACTTTGCTCCTTTAATCCGAATGACGATATGCCAGGCTATGAGTACTTATCAACCTATAGTCGACAATGATTCTAAAGAGTTCTATAGAAGCTGCACTAATTGACAAGTTTCACACACATCCCGGGACTTTGCTCCCAAGATCGGAAAGAAGATAAGCCAGCCTATTGGTACCTATCACCCTGTGGTAGATCATGATTCCACAAAGTTCCCATTGAAACAGCACCAATTGACAAGGGTCACACCCATTCCGGCATATGCTCCTAGAATCTCTATGTTGAGCAAGCCTGGCTATGGCTACTTATCACCCTATGGTAGATCATGATTCTACAAACTTTCTATTGGAACTGCACCAATTGACAAGGGTCACACCCATCCCGGAACTTTGCTCGTACGATCCGAATAAAGATAGGCCAAGCTATAGGTACTTATTAACCTATGGTACATAATGACTCTACAAAGTTGCCATTGAAGCTGTACTAATTGGCAAGGATCACACTTATCCCAGGACTTTGCTCCTACGATCCAAATGAAGACATGCCAGGTTATCGATACTTATCAACCTATGTTACATAATGATTCTACAAAGTTCCCATTCAAACGGTACCAATTGACAATGGCCACACACATCTTGGGACTTTGCTCCTATGATCCTAATCAAGTCATGCCAAGATATGGATATTTATCAGCCTATGGTAGATCAGGATTCTACAAACTTCCCATTAAAACTGCACCAATTGCCAAGGGCCACACCCATCCCGGCATATGCTCCTAGAATCTCTCTGTTGAGCAAGCCTGGCTATCAATACTTATTAACCTATGGTATATAAGGATTCTACAAAGTTCCCAATGAAACTGTACCAATTGACAAGGGCCACACCCATCCCGGGACTTTGATCCTACGATCCGAATAAAGACAAGCC
This sequence comes from Acanthosoma haemorrhoidale, assembly GCA_930367205.1. Lineage (NCBI taxonomy): Eukaryota > Metazoa > Arthropoda > Insecta > Hemiptera > Acanthosomatidae > Acanthosoma > Acanthosoma haemorrhoidale. Next base: position 271,943 of record CAKNEZ010000014.1, read on the forward strand.
AGGCTATCGATACTTATCAACTTATGGTACATAATGATTCTACAAAGTTCCGATTGAAACTGTACCAATTGACAAGGGCTACACCTATCCTGGGACTTTGCTCCTACGATCCTTATCAAGTCATGCCAAGATATGGCTGTTTATCACCCTATGGTAGATCATGATTCTACAAACTTCCCATTGAAACTGTCACAATTGACAAGGGTCACACCCATCCCGGCATATGCTCCTAGAATCTCTATGTTGAGCAAGCCAGGCTATCGATACTTATCAACCTATAGTAGATAATGATTCTACAAAGTTCCCATTGAAACAGTACCAAATGACAACGGTCACCCCCATCCCGGGACTTTGATCCCTCAATCCGAATAAAGACAAGCCAGGCTATCGATACTTATCAACTTATGGTACATAATGATTCTACAAAGTTCCGATTGAAACTGTACCAATTGACAAGGGCTACACCTATCCTGGGACTTTGCTCCTACGATCCTTATCAAGTCATGCCAAGATATGGCTGTTTATCACCCTATGGTAGATCATGATTTTACAAACTTCCCATTGAAACTGTCACAATTGACAAGGGTCACACCCATCCCGGCATATGCTCCTAGAATCTCTATGTTAAGCAAGCCAGGCTATCGATACTTATTAACTTATGGTACATAATGATTCTACAAAGTTCCGATTGAAACTGTACCAATTGACAAGGGCCACACCTATCCAGGGACTTTGCTCCCACGATCCGAATAAAGACAAGCCTGACTATCGATACTTATCAACCTATAGTAGATAATGATTCTACAAAGTTCCTATTTAAACTGTACCAATGTACAAGTGTCACACCCATCCCGAGACTTTGATTTCACAATCCGAATGAAGACAAGCCAGGTTATCGATACTTATCAACCTATGGTATATAATGATTCTACAAAGTTCCCAATGAAACTGTACCAATTGACAAGGGCCACACCCATCCCGGGACTTTGCTCCTACGATCCGAATGAAGTTAATTCACGCTATCGATACTTATCAACCTTTGGTACATAATGATTCTACAAAGTTCCCAACGAAACTGTACCAAAGTACAAGTGTCACACCCATCCCGGGACTTTGATTCCACAATCCGAATGAAGACAAGCCAGGTTATCGATACTTATCAACCTATGGTATATAATGATTCTACAAAGTTCCCAATGAAACTGTACCAAAGTACAAGTGTCACACCCATCCCGGGACTTTGATTCCACAATCCAAATGAAGACAAGCCAGGTTATCGATACTTATCAACCTATGGTACATAATGATTCTATAAAGTTCTCATTGAAACGGTTCCAATGACAACGGCCACACCCATCTTGGGACTTTGCTCCTATGATCCTAATCAAGTCATGCCAAGATATGGATATTTATCAGCCTATGGTAGATCATGATTCTACAAACTTCCCATTGAAACTGCACAAAAGTACAAGTTTCACACCCATCCCGGGACTTTGATTCCACAATCCGAATGAAGACAAGCCAGGTTATCGATACTTATCAACCTATGGTACATAATGATTCTACAAAGTTCCCAATGAAACTGTACTAATTGACAAGGGCCACACCCATCCCGGGACTTTGCTCCTACGATCCGAATGAAGACAATTCACGCTATCGATACTTATCAACCTTTGGTACATAATGATTCTACAAAGTTCCCAACGAAACTGTACCAAAGTACAAGTGTCACCCCCATCCCGGGACTTTGATTTCACAATCCGAATGAAGACAAGCCAGGTTATCGATACTTATCAACCTATGGTGCATTATGATCCTACAAAGTTCCCAATGAAACTGTACCGATTGACAAGGGCCACACCCATCCCGGGACTTTGCTCCCACGATCCGAATGAAGACAATTCACGCTATCGATACTTATCAAACTATGGTATATAATGATTCTACAAAGTTCCCAATGAAACTGTACCAAATGACAAGGGCCACACCCATTCCGGGACTTTGCTCCTACGATCCGAATAAAGACAAGCCAGGCTATCGATACTTATCAACCTATGGTGCATAATGATTCTACAAAGTTCCTATTTAAACTGTACCAATGTACAAGTGTCAAACCCATCCCGGGACTTTGCTCCTTTAATCCGAATGACGATATGCCAGGCTATGAGTACTTATCAACCTATAGTCGACAATGATTCTAAAGAGTTCTATAGAAGCTGCACTAATTGACAAGTTTCACACACATCCCGGGACTTTGCTCCCAAGATCGGAAAGAAGATAAGCCAGCCTATTGGTACTTATCACCCTGTGGTAGATCATGATTCCACAAAGTTCCCATTGAAACAGCACCAATTGACAAGGGTCACACCCATTCCGGCATATGCTCCTAAAATCTCTATGTTGAGCAAGCCTGGCTATGGTTACTTATCACCCTATGGTGGATCATGATTCTACAAACTTTCTATTGGAACTGCACCAATTGACAAGGGTCACACCCATCCCGGAACTTTGCTCGTACGATCCGAATAAAGATAGGCCAAGCTATAGGTACTTATTAACCTATGGTACATAATGACTCTACAAAGTTGCCATTGAAGCTGTACTAATTGGCAAGGATCACACTTATCCCAGGACTTTGCTCCTACGATCCAAATGAAGACATGCCAGGTTATCGATACTTATCAACCTATGTTACATAATGATTCTACAAAGTTCCCATTCAAACGGTACCAATTGACAATGGCCACACACATCTTGGGACTTTGCTCCTATGATCCTAATCAAGTCATGCCAAGAAATGGATATTTATCAGCCTATGGTAGATCAGGATTCTACAAACTTCCCATTAAAACTGCACCAATTGCCAAGGGCCACACCCATCCCGGCATATGCTCCTAGAATCTCTCTGTTGAGCAAGCCTGGCTATCAATACTTATTAACCTATGGTATATAAGGATTCTACAAAGTTCCCAATGAAACTGTACCAATTGACAAGGGCCACACCCACCCCGGGACTTTGATCCTACGATCCGAATAAAGACAAGCCAGGCTATCGATACTTATCAACTTATGGTACATAATGATTCTACAAAGTTCCGATTGAAACTGTACCAATTGACAAGGGCTACACCTATCCTGGGACTTTGCTCCTACGATCCTTATCAAGTCATGCCAAGATATGGCTGTTTATCACCCTATGGTAGATCATGATTTTACAAACTTCCCATTGAAACTGTACCAATTGACAAGGGCCACACCTATCCAGGGACTTTGCTCCCACGATCCGAATAAAGACAAGCCTGACTATCGATACTTATCAACCTATAGTAGATAATGATTCTACAAAGTTCCTATTTAAACTGTACCAATGTACAAGTGTCACACCCATCCCGAGACTTTGATTTCACAATCCGAATGAAGACAAGCCAGGTTATCGATACTTATCAACCTATGGTATATAATGATTCTACAAAGTTCCCAATGAAACTGTACCAATTGACAAGGGCCACACCCATCCCGGGACTTTGCTCCTACGATCCGAATGAAGTTAATTCACGCTATCGATACTTATCAACCTTTGGTACATAATGATTCTACAAAGTTCCCAACGAAACTGTACCAAAGTACAAGTGTCACACCCATCCCGGGACTTTGATTCCACAATCCAAATGAAGACAAGCCAGGTTATCGATACTTATCAACCTATGGTATATAATGATTCTACAAAGTTCCCAATGAAACTGTACCAAAGTACAAGTGTCACACCCATCCCGGGACTTTGATTCCACAATCCAAATGAAGACAAGCCAGGTTATCGATACTTATCAACCTATGGTACATAATGATTCTATAAAGTTCTCATTAAAAAGGTTCCAATGACAACGGCCACACCCATCTTGGGACTTTGCTCCTATGATCCTAATCAAGTCATGCCAAGATATGGATATTTATCAGCCTATGGTAGATCATGATTCTACAAACTTCCCATTGAAACTGCACAAAAGTACAAGTGTCACACCCATCCCGGGACTTTGATTCCACAATCCGAATGAAGACAAGCCAGGTTATTGATACTTATCAACCTATGGTACATAATGATTCTACAAAGTTCTGATTGAAACTGTACCAATTGACAAGGGCTACACCTATCCTGGGACTTTGCTCCTACGATCCTTATCAAGTCATGCCAAGATATGGCTATTTATCACCCTATGGTAGATCATGATTCTACAAACTTCCCATTGAAACTGCACCAATTGACAAGGGTCACACCCATCCCGGCATATGCTCCTAGAATCTCTATGTTAAGCAAGCCTGGCTATCGATACTTATTAACCTATGGTACATATAGATTCTACAAAGTTCCCAATGAAACTGTACCAATTGACAAGGGCCACACCTATCCAGGGACTTTGCTCCCACAATCCGAATAAAGACAAGCCTGACTATCGATACTTATCAACCTATAGTAGATAATGATTCTACAAAGTTCCCATTGAAACAGTACAAATGACAACGGCCACACCCATCCTGGGACTTTGCTCCCACAATCCGAATGTAGACAAGCCAGGTTATCGATACTTATCAACCTATGGTGCATAATGATTCTACAAAGTTCCCAATGAAATTGTACCAATGTACAAGTGTCACACCCATCCCGGGACTTTGCTCCTTCGATCCAAATGACGATATGCCAGGCTATGAGTACTTATCAACCTATAGTCGACAATGAGTCTAAAGAGTTCCATTGAAGCTGCACTAATTGACAAGTTTCACACACATCCCGGGACTTTGCTCCTAAGATCTGAATGAAGACAATTCACGCTATCGATACTTATCAACCTATGGTGCATAATGATTCTACAAAGTTCCTATTTAAACTGTACCAATGTACAAGTGTCACACCCATCCCGAGACTTTGATTTCACAATCCGAATGAAGACAAGCCAGGTTATCGATACTTATCAACCTATGGTATATAATGATTCTACAAAGTTCCCAATGAAACTGTACCAATTGACAAGGGCCACACCCATCCCGGGACTTTGCTCCTACGATCCGAATGAAGTTAATTCACGCTATCGATACTTATCAACCTTTGGTACATAATGATTCTACAAAGTTCCCAACGAAACTGTACCAAAGTACAAGTGTCACACCCATCCCGGGACTTTGATTCCACAATCCGAATGAAGACAAGCCAGGTTATCGATACTTATCAACCTATGGTATATAATGATTCTACAAAGTTCCCAATGAAACTGTACCAAAGTACAAGTGTCACACCCATCCCGGGACTTTGATTCCACAATCCAAATGAAGACAAGCCAGGTTATCGATACTTATCAACCTATGGTACATAATGATTCTATAAAGTTCTCATTGAAACGGTTCCAATGACAACGGCCACACCCATCTTGGGACTTTGCTCCTATGATCCTAATCAAGTCATGCCAAGATATGGATATTTATCAGCCTATGGTAGATCATGATTCTACAAACTTCCCATTGAAACTGCACAAAAGTACAAGTGTCACACCCATCCCGGGACTTTGATTCCACAATCCGAATGAAGACAAGCCAGGTTATTGATACTTATCAACCTATGGTACATAATGATTCTACAAAGTTCCCAATGAAACTGTACTAATTGACAAGGGCCACACCCATCCCGGGACTTTGCTCCTACGATCCGAATGAAGACAATTCACGCTATCGATACTTATCAACCTTTGGTACATAATGATTCTACAAAGTTCCCAACGAAACTGTACCAAAGTACAAGTGTCACCCCCATCCCGGGACTTTGATTTCACAATCCGAATGAAGACAAGCCAGGTTATCGATACTTATCAACCTATGGTGCATTATGATCCTACAAAGTTCCCAATGAAACTGTACCAATTGACAAGGGCCACACCCATCCCGGGACTTTGCTCCCACGATCCGAATGAAGACAATTCACGCTATCGATACTTATCAAACTATGGTATATAATGATTCTACAAAGTTCCCAATGAAACTGTACCAAATGACAAGGGCAACCCCCATTCCGGGACTTTGCTCCTACGATCCGAATAAAGACAAGCCAGGCTATCGATACTTATCAACCTATGGTGCATAATGATTCTACAAAGTTCCTATTTAAACTGTACCAATGTACAAGTGTCAAACCCATCCCGGGACTTTGCTCCTTTAATCCGAATGACGATATGCCAGGCTATGAGTACTTATCAACCTATAGTCGACAATGATTCTAAAGAGTTCTATAGAAGCTGCACTAATTGACAAGTTTCACACACATCCCGGGACTTTGCTCCCAAGATCGGAATGAAGATAAGCCAGCCTATTGGTACTTATCACCCTGTGGTAGATCATGATTCCACAAAGTTCCCATTGAAACAGCACCAATTGACAGGGGTCACACCCATTCCGGCATATGCTCCTAGAATCTCTATGTTGAGCAAGCCTGGCTATGGCTACTTATCACCCTATGGTAGATCATGATTCTACAAACTTTCTATTTGAACTGCACCAATTGACAAGGGTCACACCCATCCCGGAACTTTGCTCGTACGATCCGAATAAAGATAGGCCAAGCTATAGGTACTTAATCACCTATGGTACATAATGACTCTACAAAGTTGCCATTGAAGCTGTACTAATTGGCAAGGATCACACTTATCCCGGGACTTTGATTCCACAATCCGAATGAAGACAAGCCAGGTTATCGATACTTATCAACCTATGGTATATAATGATTCTACAAAGTTCCCAATGAAACTGTACCAAAGTACAAGTGTCACACCCATCCCGGGACTTTGATTCCACAATCCAAATGAAGACAAGCCAGGTTATCGATACTTATCAACCTATGGTACATAATGATTCTATAAAGTTCTCATTGAAACGGTTCCAATGACAACGGCCACACCCATCTTGGGACTTTGCTCCTATGATCCTAATCAAGTCATGCCAAGATATGGATATTTATCAGCCTATGGTAGATCATGATTCTACAAACTTCCCATTGAAACTGCACAAAAGTACAAGTGTCACACCCATCCCGGGACTTTGATTCCACAATCCGAATGAAGACAAGCCAGGTTATTGATACTTATCAACCTATGGTACATAATGATTCTACAAAGTTCCCAATGAAACTGTACTAATTGACAAGGGCCACACCCATCCCGGGACTTTGCTCCTACGATCCGAATGAAGACAATTCACGCTATCGATACTTATCAACCTTTGGTACATAATGATTCTACAAAGTTCCCAACGAAACTGTACCAAAGTACAAGTGTCACCCCCATCCCGGGACTTTGATTCCACAATCCGAATGAAGACAAGCCAGGTTATCGATACTTATCAACCTATGGTATATAATGATTCTACAAAGTTCCCAATGAAACTGTACCAAAGTACAAGTGTCACACCCATCCCGGGACTTTGATTCCACAATCCAAATGAAGACAAGCCAGGTTATCGATACTTATCAACCTATGGTACATAATGATTCTATAAAGTTCTCATTGAAACGGTTCCAATGACAACGGCCACACCCATCTTGGGACTTTGCTCCTATGATCCTAATCAAGTCATGCCAAGATATGGATATTTATCAGCCTATGGTAGATCATGATTCTACAAACTTCCCATTGAAACTGCACAAAAGTACAAGTGTCACACCCATCCCGGGACTTTGATTCCACAATCCGAATGAAGACAAGCCAGGTTATTGATACTTATCAACCTATGGTACATAATGATTCTACAAAGTTCCCAATGAAACTGTACTAATTGACAAGGGCCACACCCATCCCGGGACTTTGCTCCTACGATCCGAATGAAGACAATTCACGCTATCGATACTTATCAACCTTTGGTACATAATGATTCTACAAAGTTCCCAACGAAACTGTACCAAAGTACAAGTGTCACCCCCATCCCGGGACTTTGATTTCACAATCCGAATGAAGACAAGCCAGGTTATCGATACTTATCAACCTATGGTGCATTATGATCCTACAAAGTTCCCAATGAAACTGTACCAATTGACAAGGGCCACACCCATCCCGGGACTTTGCTCCCACGATCCGAATGAAGACAATTCACGCTATCGATACTTATCAAACTATGGTATATAATGATTCTACAAAGTTCCCAATGAAACTGTACCAAATGACAAGGGCCACACCCATTCCGGGACTTTGCTCCTACGATCCGAATAAAGACAAGCCAGGCTATCGATACTTATCAACCTATGGTGCATAATGATTCTACAAAGTTCCTATTTAAACTGTACCAATGTACAAGTGTCAAACCCATCCCGGGACTTTGCTCCTTTAATCCGAATGACGATATGCCAGGCTATGAGTACTTATCAACCTATAGTCGACAATGATTCTAAAGAGTTCTATAGAAGCTGCACTAATTGACAAGTTTCACACACATCCCGGGACTTTGCTCCCAAGATCGGAATGAAGATAAGCCAGCCTATTGGTACTTATCACCCTGTGGTAGATCATGATTCCACAAAGTTCCCATTGAAACAGCACCAATTGACAGGGGTCACACCCATTCCGGCATATGCTCCTAGAATCTCTATGTTGAGCAAGCCTGGCTATGGCTACTTATCACCCTATGGTAGATCATGATTCTACAAACTTTCTATTGGAACTGCACCAATTGACAAGGGTCACACCCATCCCGGAACTTTGCTCGTACGATCCGAATAAAGATAGGCCAAGCTATAGGTACTTAATCACCTATGGTACATAATGACTCTACAAAGTTGCCATTGAAGCTGTACTAATTGGCAAGGATCACACTTATCCCAGGACTTTGCTCCTACGATCCAAATGAAGACATGCCAGGTTATCGATACTTATCAACCTATGTTACATAATGATTCTACAAAGTTCCCATTCAAACGGTACCAATTGACAATGGCCACACACATCTTGGGACTTTGCTCCTATGATCCTAATCAAGTCATGCCAAGATATGGATATTTATCAGCCTATGGTAGATCAGGATTCTACAAACTTCCCATTAAAACTGCACCAAGGGCCACACCTATCCCGGGACTTTGCTCCCACGATCCGAATGAAGACAATTCACGCTATCGATACTTATCTAACTATGGTATATAATGATTCTACAAAGTTCCCAATGAAACTGTACCAAATGACAAGGGCCACACCCATTCCGGGACTTTGCTCCTACGATCCGAATAAAGACAAGCCAGGCTATCGATACTTATCAACCTATGGTGCATAATGATTCTACAAAGTTCCCATTGAAATTGTACCAATGTACAAGTGTCACACCCATCCCGGGACTTGTCTCCTTTGATCCGAATGACGATATGCCAGGCTATGAGTACTTATCAACCTATAGTCGACAATGATTCTAAAGAGTTCCATTGAAGCTGCACTAATTGACAAGTTTCACACACATCCCGGGACTTTGCTCCCAAGATCCGAATAAAGACAAGCCTGACTATCGATACTTATCAACCTATAGTAGATAATGATTCTACAAAGTTCCCATTGAAACAGTACCAATGACAACGGCCACACCCATCCTGGGACTTTGCTCCCACAATCCGAATGTAGACAAGCCAGGTTATCGATACTTATCAACCTATGGTGCATAATGATTCTACAAAGTTCCCATTGAAATTGTACCAATGTACAAGTGTCACACCCATCCCGGGACTTTGCTCCTTCGATCCGAATGACGATATGCCAGGCTATGAGTACTTATCAACCTATAGTCGACAATGATTCTAAAGAGTTCCATTGAAGCTGCACTAATTGACAAGTTTCACACACATCCCGGGACTTTGCTCCCAAGATCGGAAAGAAGATAAGCCAGCCTATTGGTACTTATCACCCTGTGGTAGATCATGATTCCACAAAGTTCCCCTTGAAACAGCACCAATTGACAAGGGTCACACCCATTCCGGCATATGCTCCTAGAATCTCTATGTTGAGCAAGCCTGGCTATGGCTACTTATCACCCTATGGTAGATCATGATTCTACAAACTTTCTATTGGAACTGCACCAATTGACAAGGGTCACACCCATCCCGGAACTTTGCTCGTACGATCTGAATAAAGATAGGCCAAGCTATAGGTACTTATTAACCTATGGTACATAATGACTCTACAAAGTTGCCATTGAAGCTGTACTAATTGGCAAGGATCACACTTATCCCAGGACTTTGCTCCTACGATCCAAATGAAGACATGCCAGGTTATCGATACTTATCAACCTATGTTACATAATGATTCTACAAAGTTCCCATTCAAACGGTACCAATTGCCAAGGGCCACACCCATCCCGGCATTTGCTCCTAGAATCTCTCTGTTGAACAAGCCTGGCTATCAATACTTATTAACCTATGGTATATAAGGATTCTACAAAGTTCGCAATGAAACTGTACCAATTGACAAGGGCCACACCCATCCCGGGACTTTGATCCTACGATCCGAATAAAGACAAGCCAGGCTATCGATACTTATCAACTTATGGTACATAATGATTCTACAAAGTTCCGATTGAAACTGTACCAATTGACAAGGGCTACACCTATCCTGGGACTTTGCTCCTACGATCCTTATCAAGTCATGCCAAGATATGGCTGTTTATCACCCTATGGTAGATCATGATTCTACAAACTTCCCATTGAAACTGTCACAATTGACAAGGGTCACACCCATCCCGGCATATGCTCCTAGAATCTCTAGGTTGAGCAAGCCAGGCTATCGATACTTATCAACCTATAGTAGATAATGATTCTACAAAGTTCCCATTGAAACAGTACCAAATGACAACGGTCACCCCCATCCCGGGACTTTGATCCCTCAATCCGAATGAAGACAAGCCAGGTTATCGATACTTATCAACCTATAGTAGATAATGATTCTACAAAGTTCCCATTGAAACAGTACCAATGACAACGGCCACACCCATCCTGGGACTTTGCTCCCACAATCCGAATGTAGACAAGCCAGGTTATCGATACTTATCAACCTATGGTGCATAATGATTCTACAAAGTTCCCATTGAAATTGTACCAATGTACAAGTGTCACACCCATCCCGGGACTTTGCTCCTTCGATCCGAATGACGATATGCCAGGCTATGAGTACTTATCAACCTATAGTCGACAATGATTCTAAAGAGTTCCATTGAAGCTGCACTAATTGACAAGTTTCACACACATCCCGGGACTTTGCTCCCAAGATCGGAAAGAAGATAAGCCAGCCTATTGGTACTTATCACCCTGTGGTAGATCATGATTCCACAAAGTTCCCATTGAAACTGCACCAATTGACAAGGGACACCCATCCCGGCATATGCTCCTAGAATCTCTATGTTGAGCAAGCCTGACTATCGATACTTATCAACCTATAGTAGATAATGATTCTACAAAGTTCCCATTGAAACAGTACCAATGACAACGGCCACACCCATCCTGGGACTTTGCTCCGACAATCCGAATGTAGACAAGCCAGGTTATCGATACTTATCAACCTATGGTGCATAATGATTCTACAAAGTTCCCATTGATATTGTACCAATGTACAAGTGTCACACCCATCCCGGGACTTTGCTCCTTCGATCCGAATGACGATATGCCAGGCTATGAGTACTTATCAACCTATAGTCGACAATGATTCTAAAGAGTTCCATTGAAGCTGCACTAATTGACAAGTTTCACACACATCCCGGGACTTTGCTCCCAAAATCGGAAAGAAGATAAGCCAGCCTATTGGTACTTATCACCCTGTGGTAGATCATGATTCCACAAAGTTCCCATTGAAACTGCACCAATTGACAAGGGACACCCATCCCGGCATATGCTCCTAGAATCTCTATGTTGAGCAAGCCTGGCTATCGATACTTATCAACCCATGGTACATAATGATTCTACAAAGTTCCCCATGAAACTGTACCAAATGACAAGGGCCACACCCATTCCGGGACTTTGCTCCTACGATCCGAATAAAGACAAGCCAGGCTATCGATACTTATCAACCTATAGTAGATAATGATTCTACAAAGTTCCCATTGAAACAGTACCAAATGACAACGGTCACCCCCATCCCGGGACTTTGATTCCACAATCCGAATGAAGACAAGCCAGGTTATCGATACTTATCAACCTATGGTACATAATGATTTTACAAAGTTCCCATTGAAATTGTACCAATGTACAAGTGTCACACCCATCCCGGCATATGCTCCTTTGATCCGAATGACGATATGCCAGGCTATGAGTACTTATCAACCTATAGTCGACAATGATTCTAAAGAGTTCCATTGAAGCTGCACTAATTGACAAGTTTCACACAGATCCCGGGACTTTGCTCCCAAGATCCGAATAAAGACAAGCCTGACTATCGATACTTATCAACCTATAGTAGATAATGATTCTACAAAGTTCCCATTGAAACAGTACCAATGACAACGGCCACACCCATCCTGGGACTTTGCTCCCACAATCCGAATGTAGACAAGCCAGGTTATCGATACTTATCAACCTATGGTGCATAATGATTCTACAAAGTTCCCATTGAAATTGTACCAATGTACAAGTGTCACACCCATCCCGGGACTTTGCTCCTTCGATCCGAATGACGATATGCCAGGCTATGAGTACTTATCAACCTATAGTCGACAATGATTCTAAAGAGTTCCATTGAAGCTGCACTAATTGACAAGTTTCACACACATCCCGAGACTTTGCTCCCAAGATCGGAAAGAAGATAAGCCAGCCTATTGGTACTTATCACCCTGTGGTAGATCATGATTCCACAAAGTTCCCATTGAAACTGCACCAATTGACAAGGGTCACACCCATCCCGGCATATGCTCCTAGAATCTCTATGTTGAGCAAGCCTGGCTATCGATACTTATCAACCCATGGTACATAATGATTCTACAAAGTTCCCCATGAAACTGTACCAAATGACAAGGGCCACACCCATTCCGGGACTTTGCTCCTACGATCCGAATAAAGACAAGCCAGGCTATCGATACTTATCAACCTATAGTAGATAATGATTCTACAAAGTTCCCATTGAAACAGTACCAAATGACAACGGTCACCCCCATCCCGGGACTTTGATTCCACAATCCGAATGAAGACAAGCCAGGTTATCGATACTTATCAACCTATGGTACATAATGATTTTACAAAGTTCCCATTGAAATTGTACCAATGTACAAGTGTCACACCCATCCCGGGACTTTGCTCCTTTGATCCGAATGACGATATGCCAGGCTATGAGTACTTATCAACCTATAGTCGACAATGATTCTAAAGAGTTCCATTGAAGCTGCACTAATTGACAAGTTTCACACACATCCCGGGACTTTGCTTCCAAGATCCAAATGAAGAATGGCATGGCTATGGGTACTTATCAACCTATGGTAGATAATGATTCCACAAAGTTCCCATTGAAAAATACCAAGTAGCAAAGGTCACACCCATCCCAGGATTTTGATCCCACAATCCGAATGAAGACATGCCAGGTTATCGATACTTATCAACCCATGGTACATAATGATTCTACAAAGTTCCCCATGAAACTGTACCAAATGACAAGGGCCACACCCATTCCGGGACTTTGCTCCTACGATCCGAATAAAGACAAGCCAGGCTATCGATACTTATCAACCTATAGTAGATAATGATTCTACAAAGTTCCCATTGAAACAGTACCAAATGACAACGGTCACCCCCATCCCGGGACTTTGATTCCACAATCCGAATGAAGACAAGCCAGGTTATCGATACTTATCAACCTATGGTACATAATGATTTTACAAAGTTCCCATTGAAATTGTACCAATGTACAAGTGTCACACCCATCCCGGCATATGCTCCTTTGATCCGAATGACGATATGCCAGGCTATGAGTACTTATCAACCTATAGTCGACAATGATTCTAAAGAGTTCCATTGAAGCTGCACTAATTGACAAGTTTCACACAGATCCCGGGACTTTGCTCCCAAGATCCGAATAAAGACAAGCCTGACTATCGATACTTATCAACCTATAGTAGATAATGATTCTACAAAGTTCCCATTGAAACAGTACCAATGACAACGGCCACACCCATCCTGGGACTTTGCTCCCACAATCCGAATGTAGACAAGCCAGGTTATCGATACTTATCAACCTATGGTGCATAATGATTCTACAAAGTTCCCATTGAAATTGTACCAATGTACAAGTGTCACACCCATCCCGGGACTTTGCTCCTTCGATCCGAATGACGATATGCCAGGCTATGAGTACTTATCAACCTATAGTCGACAATGATTCTAAAGAGTTCCATTGAAGCTGCACTAATTGACAAGTTTCACACACATCCCGAGACTTTGCTCCCAAGATCGGAAAGAAGATAAGCCAGCCTATTGGTACTTATCACCCTGTGGTAGATCATGATTCCACAAAGTTCCCATTGAAACTGCACCAATTGACAAGGGTCACACCCATCCCGGCATATGCTCCTAGAATCTCTATGTTGAGCAAGCCTGGCTATCGATACTTATCAACCCATGGTACATAATGATTCTACAAAGTTCCCCATGAAACTGTACCAAATGACAAGGGCCACACCCATTCCGGGACTTTGCTCCTACGATCCGAATAAAGACAAGCCAGGCTATCGATACTTATCAACCTATAGTAGATAATGATTCTACAAAGTTCCCATTGAAACAGTACCAAATGACAACGGTCACCCCCATCCCGGGACTTTGATTCCACAATCCGAATGAAGACAAGCCAGGTTATCGATACTTATCAACCTATGGTACATAATGATTTTACAAAGTTCCCATTGAAATTGTACCAATGTACAAGTGTCACACCCATCCCGGGACTTTGCTCCTTTGATCCGAATGACGATATGCCAGGCTATGAGTACTTATCAACCTATAGTCGACAATGATTCTAAAGAGTTCCATTGAAGCTGCACTAATTGACAAGTTTCACACACATCCCGGGACTTTGCTTCCAAGATCCAAATGAAGAATGGCATGGCTATGGGTACTTATCAACCTATGGTAGATAATGATTCCACAAAGTTCCCATTGAAAAATACCAAGTAGCAAAGGTCACACCCATCCCAGGATTTTGATCCCACAATCCGAATGAAGACATGCCAGGTTATCGATACTTATCAACCCATGGTACATAATGATTCTACAAAGTTCCCCATGAAACTGTACCAAATGACAAGGGCCACACCCATTCCGGGACTTTGCTCCTACGATCCGAATAAAGACCAGCCAGGCTATCGATACTTATCAACCTATAGTAGATAATGATTCTACAAAGTTCCCATTGAAACAGTACCAAATGACAACGGTCACCCCCATCCCGGGACTTTGATTCCACAATCCGAATGAAGACAAGCCAGGTTATCGATACTTATCAACCTATGGTACATAATGATTTTACAAAGTTCCCATTGAAATTGTACCAATGTACAAGAGTCACACCCATCCCGGGACTTTGCTCCTACGATCCGAATAAAGATAGGCCAAGCTATAGGTACTTATTAACCTATGGTACATAATGACTCTACAAAGTTGCCATTGAAGCTGTACTAATTGGCAAGGATCACACTTATCCCAGGACTTTGCTCCTACGATCCAAATGAAGAATGGCATGGCTATGGGTACTTATCAACCTATGGTAGATAATGATTCCACAAAGTTCCCATTGAAAAATACCAAGTAGCAAAGGTCACACCCATCCCAGGATTTTGATCCCACAATCCGAATGAAGACATGCCAGGTTATTGATACTTATCAACCCATGGTACATAATGATTCTACAAAGTTCCCCATGAAACTGTACACCTATCCTGGGACTTTGCTCCTACGATCCTTATCAAGTCATGCCAAGATATGGCTATTTATCACCCTATGGTAGATCATGATTCTACAAATTTCCCATTGAAACTGCAACAATTGACAAGGGTCACACCCATCCCGGCATATGCTCCTATAATCTCTATGTTAAGCAAGCCTGGCTATCGATACTTATCAACCTATGGTACATAATGATTCTACAAAGTTCCCAATGAAACTGTACCAATTGACAAGGGCCACACCTATCCAGGGACTTTGCTCCCACGATCCGAATAAAGACAAGCCTGACTATCGATACTTATCAACCTATAGTAGATAATGATTCTACAAAGTTCCCATTGAAACAGTACCAATGACAACGGCCACACCCATCCTGGGACTTTGCTCCGACAATCCGAATGTAGACAAGCCAGGTTATCGATACTTATCAACCTATGGTGCATAATGATTCTACAAAGTTCCCATTGATATTGTACCAATGTACAAGTGTCACACCCATCCCGGGACTTTGCTCCTTCGATCCGAATGACGATATGCCAGGCTATGAGTACTTATCAACCTATAGTCGACAATGATTCTAAAGAGTTCCATTGAAGCTGCACTAATTGACAAGTTTCACACACATCCCGGGACTTTGCTCCCAAATTCGGAAGGAAGATAAGCCAGCCTATTGGTACTTATCACCCTGTGGTAGATCATGATTCCACAAAGTTCCCCATGAAACTGTACCAAATGACAAGGGCCACACCCATTCCGGGACTTTGCTCCTACGATCCGAATAAAGACAAGCCAGGCTATCGATACTTATCAACCTATAGTAGATAATGATTCTACAAAGTTCCCATTGAAACAGTACCAAATGACAACGGTCACCCCCATCCCGGGACTTTGATTCCACAATCCGAATGAAGACAAGCCAGGTTATCGATACTTATCAACCTATGGTACATAATGATTTTACAAAGTTCCCATTGAAATTGTACCAATGTACAAGAGTCACACCCATTCCGGCATATGCTCCTAGAATCTCTCTGTTGAGCAAGCCTGGCTATCAATACTTATTAACCTATGGTATATAAGGATTCTACAAAGTTCGCAATGAAACTGTACCAATTGACAAGGGCCACACCCATCCCGGGACTTTGATCCTACGATCCGAATAAAGACAAGCCAGGCTATCGATACTTATCAACTTATGGTACATAATGATTCTACAAAGTTCCGATTGAAACTGTACCAATTGACAAGGGCTACACCTATCCTGGGACTTTGCTCCTACGATCCTTATCAAGTCATGCCAAGATATGGCTATTTATCACCCTATGGTAGATCATGATTCTACAAACTTCCCATTGAAACTGCACCAATTGACAAGGGTCACACCCATCCCGGCATATGCTCCTAGAATCTCTATGTTGAGCAAGCCTGGCTATCGATACTTATCAACCCATGGTACATAATGATTCTACAAAGTTCCCCATGAAACTGTACCAAATGACAAGGGCCACACCCATTCCGGGACTTTGCTCCTACGATCCGAATAAAGACAAGCCAGGCTATCGATACTTATCAACCTATAGTAGATAATGATTCTACAAAGTTCCCATTGAAACAGTACCAAATGACAACGGTCACCCCCATCCCGGGACTTTGATTCCACAATCCGAATGAAGACAAGCCAGGTTATCGATACTTATCAACCTATGGTACATAATGATTTTACAAAGTTCCCATTGAAATTGTACCAATGTACAAGTGTCACACCCATCCCGGGACTTTGCTCCTTTGATCCGAATGACGATATGCCAGGCTATGAGTACTTATCAACCTATAGTCGACAATGATTCTAAAGAGTTCCATTGAAGCTGCACTAATTGACAAGTTTCACACACATCCCGGGACTTTGCTCCCAAGATCGTAAAGAAGATAAGCCAGCCTATTGGTACTTATCACCCTGTGGTAGATCATGATTCCACAAAGTTCCCATTGGAACTGCACCAATTGACAAGGGTCACACCCATCCCGGCATATGCTCCTAGAATCTCTCTGTTGAGCAAGCCTGGATATCAATACTTATTAACCTATGGTATATAAGGATTCTACAAAGTTCCCAATGAAACTGTACCAATTGACAAGGGCCTCACCCATTCCGGGACTTTGCTCCTACGTTCCGTATAAAGACAAGCCAGGCTATCGATACTTATCAACTTATGGTACATAATGATTCTACAAAGTTCCGATTGAAACTGTACCAATTGACAAGGGCCACACCTATCCAGGGACTTTGCTCCCACGATCCGAATAAAGACAAGCCTGACTATCGATACTTATCAACCTATAGTAGATAATGATTCTACAAAGTTCCCATTGAAACAGTACCAATGACAACGGCCACACCCATCCTGGGACTTTGCTCCGACAATCCGAATGTAGACAAGCCAGGTTATCGATACTTATCAACCTATGGTGCATAATGATTCTACAAAGTTCCCATTGATATTGTACCAATGTACAAGTGTCACACCCATCCCGGGACTTTGCTCCTTCGATCCGAATGACGATATGCCAGGCTATGAGTACTTATCAAACTATAGTCGACAATGATTCTAAAGAGTTCCATTGAAGCTGCACTAATTGACAAGTTTCACACACATCCCGGGACTTTGCTCCCAAAATCGGAAAGAAGATAAGCCAGCCTATTGGTACTTATCACCCTGTGGTAGATCATGATTCCACAAAGTTCCCATTGAAACTGCACCAATTGACAAGGGACACCCATCCCGGCATATGCTCCTAGAATCTCTATGTTGAGCAAGCCTGGCTATCGATACTTATCAACCCATGGTACATAATGATTCTACAAAGTTCCCCATGAAACTGTACCAAATGACAAGGGCCACACCCATTCCGGGACTTTGCTCCTACGATCCGAATAAAGACAAGCCAGGCTATCGATACTTATCAACCTATAGTAGATAATGATTCTACAAAGTTCCCATTGAAACAGTACCAAATGACAACGGTCACCCCCATCCCGGGACTTTGATTCCACAATCCGAATGAAGACAAGCCAGGTTATCGATACTTATCAACCTATGGTACATAATGATTTTACAAAGTTCCCATTGAAATTGTACCAATGTACAAGTGTCACACCCATCCCGGGACTTTGCTCCTTTGATCCGAATGACGATATGCCAGGCTATGAGTACTTATCAACCTATAGTCGACAATGATTCTAAAGAGTTCCATTGAAGCTGCACTAATTGACAAGTTTCACACACATCCCGGGACTTTGCTTCCAAGATCCAAATGAAGAATGGCATGGCTATGGGTACTTATCAACCTATGGTAGATAATGATTCCACAAAGTTCCCATTGAAAAATACCAAGTAGCAAAGGTCACACCCATCCCAGGATTTTGATCCCACAATCCGAATGAAGACATGCCAGGTTATCGATACTTATCAACCCATGGTACATAATGATTCTACAAAGTTCCCCATGAAACTGTACCAAATGACAAGGGCCACACCCATTCCGGGACTTTGCTCCTACGATCCGAATAAAGACAAGCCAGGCTATCGATACTTATCAACCTATAGTAGATAATGATTCTACAAAGTTCCCATTGAAACAGTACCAAATGACAACGGTCACCCCCATCCCGGGACTTTGATTCTACAATCCGAATGAAGACAAGCCAGGTTATCGATACTTATCAACCTATGGTACATAATGATTTTACAAAGTTCCCATTGAAATTGTACCAATGTACAAGAGTCACACCCATCCCGGGACTTTGCTCCTACGATCCGAATAAAGATAGGCCAAGCTATAGGTACTTATTAACCTATGGTACATAATGACTCTACAAAGTTGCCATTGAAGCTGTACTAATTGGCAAGGATCACACTTATCCCAGGACTTTGCTCCTACGATCCAAATGAAGAATGGCATGGCTATGGGTACTTATCAACCTATGGTAGATAATGATTCCACAAAGTTCCCATTGAAAAATACCAAGTAGCAAAGGTCACACCCATCCCAGGATTTTGATCCCACAATCCGAATGAAGACATGCCAGGTTATTGATACTTATCAACCCATGGTACATAATGATTCTACAAAGTTCCCATTGAAATTGTACCAATGTACAAGTGTCACACCCATCCCGGGACTTTGCTCCTTTGATCCGAATGACGATATGCCAGGCTATGAGTACTTATCAACCTATAGTCGACAATGATTCTAAAGAGTTCCATTGAAGCTGCACTAATTGACAAGTTTCACACACATCCCGGGACTTTGCTCCCAAGATCCAAATGAAGAATGGCATGGCTATGGGTACTTATCAACCTATGGTAGATAATGATTCCACAAAGTTCCCATTGAAAAATACCAAGTAGCAAAGGTCACACCCATCCCAGGATTTTGATCCCACAATCCGAATGAAGACATGCCAGGTTATCGATACTTATCAACCCATGGTACATAATGATTCTACAAAGTTCCCCATGAAACTGTACCAAATGACAAGGGCCACACCCATTCCGGGACTTTGCTCCTACGATCCGAATAAAGATAGGCCAAGCTATAGGTACTTATTAACCTATGGTACATAATGACTCTACAAAGTTGCCATTGAAGCTGTACTAATTGGCAAGGATCACACTTATCCCAGGACTTTGCTCCTACGATCCAAATGAAGAATGGCATGGCTATGGGTACTTATCAACCTATGGTAGATAATGATTCCACAAAGTTCCCATTGAAAAATACCAAGTAGCAAAGGTCACACCCATCCCAGGATTTTGATCCCACAATCCGAATGAAGACATGCCAGGTTATTGATACTTATCAACCCATGGTACATAATGATTCTACAAAGTTCCCCATGAAACTGTACACCTATCCTGGGACTTTGCTCCTACGATCCTTATCAAGTCATGCCAAGATATGGCTATTTATCACCCTATGGTAGATCATGATTCTACAAACTTCCCATTGAAACTGCAACAATTGACAAGGGTCACACCCATCCCGGCATATGCTCCTATAATCTCTATGTTAAGCAAGCCTGGCTATCGATACTTATCAACCTATGGTACATAATGATTCTACAAAGTTCCCAATGAAACTGTACCAATTGACAAGGGCCACACCTATCCAGGGACTTTGCTCCCACGATCCGAATAAAGACAAGCCTGACTATCGATACTTATCAACCTATAGTAGATAATGATTCTACAAAGTTCCCATTGAAACAGTACCAATGACAACGGCCACACCCATCCTGGGACTTTGCTCCGACAATCCGAATGTAGACAAGCCAGGTTATCGATACTTATCAACCTATGGTGCATAATGATTCTACAAAGTTCCCATTGATATTGTACCAATGTACAAGTGTCACACCCATCCCGGGACTTTGCTCCTTCGATCCGAATGACGATATGCCAGGCTATGAGTACTTATCAACCTATAGTCGACAATGATTCTAAAGAGTTCCATTGAAGCTGCACTAATTGACAAGTTTCACACACATCCCGGGACTTTGCTCCCAAATTCGGAAGGAAGATAAGCCAGCCTATTGGTACTTATCACCCTGTGGTAGATCATGATTCCACAAAGTTCCCCATGAAACTGTACCAAATGACAAGGGCCACACCCATTCCGGCATATGCTCCTAGAATCTCTCTGTTGAGCAAGCCTGGATATCAATACTTATTAACCTATGGTATATAAGGATTCTACAAAGTTCCCAATGAAACTGTACCAATTGACAAGGGCCTCACCCATTCCGGGACTTTGCTCCTACGTTCCGTATAAAGACAAGCCAGGCTATCGATACTTATCAACTTATGGTACATAATGATTCTACAAAGTTCCGATTGAAACTGTACCAATTGACAAGGGCTACACCTATCTTGGGACTTCGCTCCTACGATCCTTATCAAGTCATGCCAAGATATGGCTATTTGTCACCCTATGGTAGATCATGATTCTACAAACTTCCCATTGAAACTGCACCAATTGACAAGGGTCACACCCATCCCGGCATATGCTCCTAGAATCTCTATGTTGAGCAAGCCTGGCTATCGATACTTATCAACCTATGGTACATAATGATTCTACAAAGTTCCCAATGAAACTGTACCAATTGACAAGGGCCACACCTATCCAGGGACTTTGCTCCCACGATCCGAATAAAGACAAGCCTGACTATCGATACTTATCAACCTATAGTAGATAATGATTCTACAAAGTTCCCATTGAAACAGTACCAATGACAACGGCCACACCCATCCTGGGACTTTGCTCCTACGATTCGAATGAAGATATGCCATGCTATGAGTACTTATTGACATATGTTAGATAATGATTCTACAAAGTTTCCCTTCAAAAGTACCAAATGACAAAGGTCTCACCCATTCCAGGATTTTGATCCAACAATCCGAATGAAGACAAGCCAGTTTATTGATACTTATCAACCTATGGTACATAATGATTTTACAAAGTTCCCATTCAACTTGTACCAATGTACAAGTGTCACACCCATCCCGGGACTTTGCTCCTACGATCCTAATAAAGAAAGGCCAAGCTATAGGTACTTATTAACCTATGGTACATAATGACTCTACAAAGTTGCCATTGAAGCTGTACTAATTGGCAAGGATCACACTCATCCCGGGAGATTGCTCCTACGATCCTAATGAAGAATAGCATAGCTATGGGTACTTATCAACCTATGGTAGATAATGATTCTACAAAGTTCCTATTAAAACTGCACCAATTGACAAGGGTCACACCCATCCCGGCATATGCTCCTAGAATCTCTATGTTGAGCAAGCCTGGCTATCGATACTTATCAACCTATGGTACATAATGATTCTACAAAGTTCCCCATGAAACTGTGCCAAATGACAAGGGCCACACCCATTCCGGGACTTTGCTCCTACGATCCGAATAAAGACAAGCCAGGCTATCGATACTTATCAACCTATAGTAGATAATGATTCTACAAAGTTCCCATTGAAACAGTACCAAATGACAACGGTCACCCCCATCCCGGGACTTTGATTCCACAATCCGAATGAAGACAAGCCAGGTTATCGATACTTATCAACCTATGGTACATAATGATTTTACAAAGTTCCGATTGAAACTGTACCAATTGACAAGGGCTACACCTATCCTGGGACTTTGCTCCTACGATCCTTATCAAGTCATGCCAAGATATGGCTATTTATCACCCTATGGTAGATCATGATTCTACAAACTTCCCATTGAAACTGCAACAATTGACAAGGGTCACACCCATCCCGGCATATGCTCCTATAATCTCTATGTTAAGCAAGCCTGGCTATCGATACTTATCAACCTATGGTACATAATGATTCTACAAAGTTCCCAATGAAACTGTACCAATTGACAAGGGCCACACCTATCCAGGGACTTTGCTCCCACGATCCGAATAAAGACAAGCCTGACTATCGATACTTATCAACCTATAGTAGATAATGATTCTACAAAGTTCCCATTGAAACAGTACCAATGACAACGGCCACACCCATCCTGGGACTTTGCTCCGACAATCCGAATGTAGACAAGCCAGGTTATCGATACTTATCAACCTATGGTGCATAATGATTCTACAAAGTTCCCATTGATATTGTACCAATGTACAAGTGTCACACCCATCCCGGGACTTTGCTCCTTCGATCCGAATGACGATATGCCAGGCTATGAGTACTTATCAACCTATAGTCGACAATGATTCTAAAGAGTTCCATTGAAGCTGCACTAATTGACAAGTTTCACACACATCCCGGGACTTTGCTCCCAAATTCGGAAGGAAGATAAGCCAGCCTATTGGTACTTATCACCCTGTGGTAGATCATGATTCCACAAAGTTCCCATTGAAACTGCACCAATTGACAAGGGTCACACCCATCCCGGCATATGCTCCTAGAATCTCTATGTTGAGCAAGCCTGGCTATCGATACTTATCAACCTATGGTACATAATGATTCTACAAAGTTCCCCATGAAACTGTACCAAATGACAAGGGCCACACCCATTCCGGGACTTTGCTCCTACGATCCGAATAAAGACAAGCCAGGCTATCGATACTTATCAACCTATAGTAGATAATGATTCTACAAAGTTCCCATTGAAACAGTACCAAATGACAACGGGCACCCGCATCCCGGGACTTTGATCCCACAATCCGAATGAAGACAAGCCAGGTTATCGATACTTATCAACCTATGGTACATAATGATTTTACAAAGTTCCCATTGAAATTGTACCAATGTACAAGAGTCACACCCATCCCGGGACTTTGCTCCTACGATCCGAATAAAGATAGGCCAAGCTATAGGTACTTATTAACCTATGGTACATAATGACTCTACAAAGTTGCCATTGAAGCTGTACTAATTGGCAAGGATCACACTTATCCCAGGACTTTGCTCCTACGATCCAAATGAAGAATGGCATGGCTATGGGTACTTATCAACCTATGGTAGATAATGATTCCACAAAGTTCCCATTGAAAAATACCAAGTAGCAAAGGTCACACCCATCCCAGGATTTTGATCCCACAATCCGAATGAAGACATGCCAGGTTATTGATACTTATCAACCCATGGTACATAATGATTCTACAAAGTTCCCCATGAAACTGTACACCTATCCTGGGACTTTGCTACTACGATCCTTATCAAGTCATGCCAAGATATGGCTATTTATCACCCTATGGTAGATCATGATTCTACAAACTTCCCATTGAAACTGCAACAATTGACAAGGGTCACACCCATCCCGGCATATGCTCCTATAATCTCTATGTTAAGCAAGCCTGGCTATCGATACTTATCAACCTATGGTACATAATGATTCTACAAAGTTCCCAATGAAACTGTACCAATTGACAAGGGCCACACCTATCCAGGGACTTTGCTCCCACGATCCGAATAAAGACAAGCCTGACTATCGATACTTATCAACCTATAGTAGATAATGATTCTACAAAGTTCCCATTGAAACAGTACCAATGACAACGGCCACACCCATCCTGGGACTTTGCTCCGACAATCCGAATGTAGACAAGCCAGGTTATCGATACTTATCAACCTATGGTGCATAATGATTCTACAAAGTTCCCATTGATATTGTACCAATGTACAAGTGTCACACCCATCCCGGGACTTTGCTCCTTCGATCCGAATGACGATATGCCAGGCTATGAGTACTTATCAACCTATAGTCGACAATGATTCTAAAGAGTTCCATTGAAGCTGCACTAATTGACAAGTTTCACACACATCCCGGGACTTTGCTCCCAAATTCGGAAGGAAGATAAGCCAGCCTATTGGTACTTATCACCCTGTGGTAGATCATGATTCCACAAAGTTCCCCATGAAACTGTACCAAATGACAAGGGCCACACCTATTCCGGGACTTTGCTCCTACGATCCGAATAAAGACAAGCCAGGCTATCGATACTTATCAACCTATAGTAGATAATGATTCTACAAAGTTCCCATTGAAACAGTACCAAATGACAACGGTCACCCCCATCCCGGGACTTTGATTCCACAATCCGAATGAAGACAAGCCAGGTTATCGATACTTATCAACCTATGGTACATAATGATTTTACAAAGTTCCCATTGAAATTGTACCAATGTACAAGAGTCACACCCATTCCGGCATATGCTCCTAGAATCTCTCTGTTGAGCAAGCCTGGCTATCAATACTTATTAACCTATGGTATATAAGGATTCTACAAAGTTCGCAATGAAACTGTACCAATTGACAAGGGCCACACCCATCCCGGGACTTTGATCCTACGATCCGAATAAAGACAAGCCAGGCTATCGATACTTATCAACTTATGGTACATAATGATTCTACAAAGTTCCGATTGAAACTGTACCAATTGACAAGGGCTACACCTATCCTGGGACTTTGCTCCTACGATCCTTATCAAGTCATGCCAAGATATGGCTGTTTATCACCCTATGGTAGATCATGATTCTACAAACTTCCCATTGAAACTGCACCAATTGACAAGGGTCACACCCATCCCGGCATATGCTCCTAGAATCTCTATGTTGAGCAAGCCTGGCTATCGATACTTATCAACCCATGGTACATAATGATTCTACAAAGTTCCCCATGAAACTGTACCAAATGACAAGGGCCACACCCATTCCGGGACTTTGCTCCTACGATCCGAATAAAGACAAGCCAGGCTATCGATACTTATCAACCTATAGTAGATAATGATTCTACAAAGTTCCCATTGAAACAGTACCAAATGACAACGGTCACCCCCATCCCGGGACTTTGATTCCACAATCCGAATGAAGACAAGCCAGGTTATCGATACTTATCAACCTATGGTACATAATGATTTTACAAAGTTCCCATTGAAATTGTACCAATGTACAAGTGTCACACCCATCCCGGGACTTTGCTCCTTTGATCCGAATGACGATATGCCAGGCTATGAGTACTTATCAACCTATAGTCGACAATGATTCTAAAGAGTTCCATTGAAGCTGCACTAATTGACAAGTTTCACACACATCCCGGGACTTTGCTCCCAAGATCGGAAAGAAGATAAGCCAGCCTATTGGTACTTATCACCCTGTGGTAGATCATGATTCCACAAAGTTCCCATTGGAACTGCACCAATTGACAAGGGTCACACCCATCCCGGCATATGCTCCTAGAATCTCTCTGTTGAGCAAGCCTGGATATCAATACTTATTAACCTATGGTATATAAGGATTCTACAAAGTTCCCAATGGAACTGTACCAATTGACAAGGGCCTCACCCATCCCGGGACTTTGATCCTACGTTCCGTATAAAGACAAGCCAGGCTATCGATACTTATCAACTTATGGTACATAATGATTCTACAAAGTTCCGATTGAAACTGTACCAATTGACAAGGGCTACACCTATCCTGGGACTTTGCTCCTACGATCCTTATCAAGTCATGCCAAGATATGGCTATTTGTCACCCTATGGTAGATCATGATTCTACAAACTTCCCATTGAAACTGCACCAATTGACAAGGGTCACACCCATCCCGGCATATGCTCCTAGAATCTCTATGTTGAGCAAGCCTGGCTATCGATACTTATCAACCTATGGTACATAATGATTCTACAAAGTTCCCAATGAAACTGTACCAATTGACAAGGGCCATACCTATCCAGGGACTTTGCTCCCATGATCCGAATAAAGACAAGCCTGACTATCGATACTTATCAACCTATAGTAGATAATGATTCTACAAAGTTCCCATTGAAACAGTACCAATGACAACGGCCACACCCATCCTGGGACTTTGCTCCTACGATTCGAATGAAGATATGCCATGCTATGAGTACTTATTGACATATGTTAGATAATGATTCTACAAAGTTTCCCTTCAAAAGTACCAAATGACAAAGGTCACACCCATTCCAGGATTTTGATCCAACAATCCGAATGAAGACAAGCCAGTTTATTGATACTTATCAACCTATGGTACATAATGATTTTACAAAGTTCCCATTCAACTTGTACCAATGTACAAGTGTCACACCCATCCCGGGACTTTGCTCCTACGATCCTAATAAAGAAAGGCCAAGCTATAGGTACTTATTAACCTATGGTACATAATGACTCTACAAAGTTGCCATTGAAGCTCTACTAATTGGCAAGGATCACACCCATCCCGGGAGATTGCTCCTACGATCCTAATGAAGAATAGCATAGCTATGGGTACTTATTAACCTATGGTAGATAATGATTCTACAAAGTTTCCCTTCAAAAGTACCAATTGACAAGGGCCACACCTATCCAGGGACTTTGCTCCCACGATCCGAATAAAGACAAGCCTGACTATCGATACTTATCAACCTATAGTAGATAATGATTCTACAAAGTTCCCATTGAAACAGTACCAATGACAACGGCCACACCCATCCTGGGACTTTGCTCCGACAATCCGAATGTAGACAAGCCAGGTTATCGATACTTATCAACCTATGGTGCATAATGATTCTACAAAGTTCCCATTGATATTGTACCAATGTACAAGTGTCACACCCATCCCGGGACTTTGCTCCTTCGATCCGAATGACGATATGCCAGGCTATGAGTACTTATCAACCTATAGTCGACAATGATTCTAAAGAGTTCCATTGAAGCTGCACTAATTGACAAGTTTCACACACATCCCGGGACTTTGCTCCCAAATTCGGAAGGAAGATAAGCCAGCCTATTGGTACTTATCACCCTGTGGTAGATCATGATTCCACAAAGTTCCCCATGAAACTGTACCAAATGACAAGGGCCACACCTATTCCGGGACTTTGCTCCTACGATCCGAATAAAGACAAGCCAGGCTATCGATACTTATCAACCTATAGTAGATAATGATTCTACAAAGTTCCCATTGAAACAGTACCAAATGACAACGGTCACCCCCATCCCGGGACTTTGATTCCACAATCCGAATGAAGACAAGCCAGGTTATCGATACTTATCAACCTATGGTACATAATGATTTTACAAAGTTCCCATTGAAATTGTACCAATGTACAAGAGTCACACCCATTCCGGCATATGCTCCTAGAATCTCTCTGTTGAGCAAGCCTGGCTATCAATACTTATTAACCTATGGTATATAAGGATTCTACAAAGTTCGCAATGAAACTGTACCAATTGACAAGGGCCACACCCATCCCGGGACTTTGATCCTACGATCCGAATAAAGACAAGCCAGGCTATCGATACTTATCAACTTATGGTACATAATGATTCTACAAAGTTCCGATTGAAACTGTACCAATTGACAAGGGCTACACCTATCCTGGGACTTTGCTCCTACGATCCTTATCAAGTCATGCCAAGATATGGCTGTTTATCACCCTATGGTAGATCATGATTCTACAAACTTCCCATTGAAACTGCACCAATTGACAAGGGTCACACCCATCCCGGCATATGCTCCTAGAATCTCTATGTTGAGCAAGCCTGGCTATCGATACTTATCAACCCATGGTACATAATGATTCTACAAAGTTCCCCATGAAACTGTACCAAATGACAAGGGCCACACCCATTCCGGGACTTTGCTCCTACGATCCGAATAAAGACAAGCCAGGCTATCGATACTTATCAACCTATAGTAGATAATGATTCTACAAAGTTCCCATTGAAACAGTACCAAATGACAACGGTCACCCCCATCCCGGGACTTTGATTCCACAATCCGAATGAAGACAAGCCAGGTTATCGATACTTATCAACCTATGGTACATAATGATTTTACAAAGTTCCCATTGAAATTGTACCAATGTACAAGTGTCACACCCATCCCGGGACTTTGCTCCTTTGATCCGAATGACGATATGCCAGGCTATGAGTACTTATCAACCTATAGTCGACAATGATTCTAAAGAGTTCCATTGAAGCTGCACTAATTGACAAGTTTCACACACATCCCGGGACTTTGCTCCCAAGATCGGAAAGAAGATAAGCCAGCCTATTGGTACTTATCACCCTGTGGTAGATCATGATTCCACAAAGTTCCCAATGAAACTGTACCAATTGACAAGGGCCTCACCCATCCCGGGACTTTGATCCTACGTTCCGTATAAAGACAAGCCAGGCTATCGATACTTATCAACTTATGGTACATAATGATTCTACAAAGTTCCGATTGAAACTGTACCAATTGACAAGGGCTACACCTATCCTGGGACTTTGCTCCTACGATCCTTATCAAGTCATGCCAAGATATGGCTATTTGTCACCCTATGGTAGATCATGATTCTACAAACTTCCCATTGAAACTGCACCAATTGACAAGGGTCACACCCATCCCGGCATATGCTCCTAGAATCTCTATGTTGAGCAAGCCTGGCTATCGATACTTATCAACCTATGGTACATAATGATTCTACAAAGTTCCCAATGAAACTGTACCAATTGACAAGGGCCACACCTATCCAGGGACTTTGCTCCCATGATCCGAATAAAGACAAGCCTGACTATCGATACTTATCAACCTATAGTAGATAATGATTCTACAAAGTTCCCATTGAAACAGTACCAATGACAACGGCCACACCCATCCTGGGACTTTGCTCCTACGATTCGAATGAAGATATGCCATGCTATGAGTACTTATTGACATATGTTAGATAATGATTCTACAAAGTTTCCCTTCAAAAGTACCAAATGACAAAGGTCACACCCATTCCAGGATTTTGATCCAACAATCCGAATGAAGACAAGCCAGTTTATTGATACTTATCAACCTATGGTACATAATGATTTTACAAAGTTCCCATTCAACTTGTACCAATGTACAAGTGTCACACCCATCCCGGGACTTTGCTCCTACGATCCTAATAAAGAAAGGCCAAGCTATAGGTACTTATTAACCTATGGTACATAATGACTCTACAAAGTTGCCATTGAAGCTGTACTAATTGGCAAGGATCACACCCATCCCGGGAGATTGCTCCTACGATCCTAATGAAGAATAGCATAGCTATGGGTACTTATTAACCTATGGTAGATAATGATTCTACAAAGTTCCTATTGAAACTGCACCAATTGACAAGGGTCACACCCATCCCGGCATATGCTCCTAGAATCTCTATGTTGAGTAAGCCTGGCTATCGATACTTATCAACCTATGGTACATAATGATTCTACAAAGTTCCCCATGAAACTGTACCAAATGACAAGGGCCACACCCATTCCGGGACTTTGCTCCTACGATCCGAATAAAGACAAGCCAGGCTATCGATACTTATCAACCTATAGTAGATAATGATTCTACAAAGTTCCCATTGAAACAGTACCAAATGACAACGGTCACCCCCATCCCGGGACTTTGATTCCACAATCCGAATGAAGACAAGCCAGGTTATCGATACTTATCAACCTATGGTACATAATGATTTTACAAAGTTCCGATTGAAACTGTACCAATTGACAAGGGCTACACCTATCCTGGGACTTTGCTCCTACGATCCTTATCAAGTCATGCCAAGATATGGCTATTTATCACCCTATGGTAGATCATGATTCTACAAACTTCCCATTGAAACTGCAACAATTGACAAGGGTCACACCCATCCCGGCATATGCTCCTATAATCTCTATGTTAAGCAAGCCTGGCTATCGATACTTATCAACCTATGGTACATAATGATTCTACAAAGTTCCCCATGAAACTGTACCAAATGACAAGGGCCACACCCATTCCGGGACTTTGCTCCTACGATCCGAATAAAGACAAGCCAGGCTATCGATACTTATCAACCTATAGTAGATAATGATTCTACAAAGTTCCCATTGAAACAGTACCAAATGACAACGGGCACCCCCATCCCGGGACTTTGATCCCACAATCTGAATGAAGACAAGCCAGGTTATCGATACTTATCAACCTATGGTACATAATGATTTTACAAAGTTCCCATTGAAATTGTACCAATGTACAAGAGTCACACCCATCCCGGGACTTTGCTCCTACGATCCGAATAAAGATAGGCCAAGCTATAGGTACTTATTAACCTATGGTACATAATGACTCTACAAAGTTGCCATTGAAGCTGTACTAATTGGCAAGGATCACACTTATCCCAGGACTTTGCTCCTACGATCCAAATGAAGAATGGCATGGCTATGGGTACTTATCAACCTATGGTAGATAATGATTCCACAAAGTTCCCATTGAAAAATACCAAGTAGCAAAGGTCACACCCATCCCAGGATTTTGATCCCACAATCCGAATGAAGACATGCCAGGTTATCGATACTTATCAACCTATGTTACATAATGATTCTACAAAGTTCCCATTGATACGGTACCAATTGACAATGGCCACACACATCTTGGGACTTTGCTCCTATGATCCTAATACAGTCATGCCAAGATATGGATATTTATCAGCCTATGGTAGATCAGGATTCTACAAACTTCCAATTGAAACTGCACCAATTGCCAAGGGCCACACCCATTCCGGCATATGCTCCTAGAATCTCTATGTTGAGCAAGCCAGGCTATGGCTACTTATCACCCTATGGTATATAAGGATTCTACAAAGTTCGCAATGAAACTGTACCAATTGACAAGGGCCACACCCATCCCGGGATCCTACGATCCGAATAAAGACAAGCCAGGCTATCGATTCGATCGCCAGGTGTTGGAACAGGGGTGTTACAGTAATAGTCTAGGTTTAGAGCGTGCTGAAACATAGGTGGGACAGTTAGAGACTAGGTTAAGATCATGTTGAAACAGGGAGTGTCAGTGAGATCCAAAGATTAGATAGCAATGGAACAAAAGAGTGACATGAGAGTCTAGGGTTAGAGCGTGTTGGAACAGAAGTGTATCAGTTAGA
This sequence comes from Acanthosoma haemorrhoidale, assembly GCA_930367205.1. NCBI lineage: Eukaryota > Metazoa > Arthropoda > Insecta > Hemiptera > Acanthosomatidae > Acanthosoma > Acanthosoma haemorrhoidale. The sequence continues at coordinate 304,291 of CAKNEZ010000014.1, forward strand.
GCCTAAGTTTGGATCTTTTTGGAACAGAGGTGTGACAGCGAGAGTCAGGGTTTAGATGGTGTTGGAACAAAGGTGTGACGGGTAAAGTCTAGGTTTAGATTTAGTTGAAACAGAGGTGTGACAGTAATAGTCTAGGTTAGGATCTTGTTGGAACAGAGGTGTGACAGTTATAATCTAGGTTTAGAGCGTGTTGGAACAGAAGTGTATCAGTAAGAGCCTTGGTTTGGATCTTGTTAGAAGAAAAGTGTGACATTTAGAGTCTAGGTTTAGATTGTGTTGGAACAGGGGTGTTACAGTAATAGTCTAGGTTTGGATCTTGTTAGAACAGAGGGGTGTCAGTGAGATCCAAGGATTAGATAGCAATGGAACAAAGGTGTGACGGGTAAAGTCTAGGTTTATATTTAGGTGAAACAGAGGTGTGACAGTAATAGTCTAGGTTAGGATCTTGTTGGAACAGAGGTGTGAGAGTAACAATATAGGTTTAGAGCGTGTTGGAACAGAAGTGTATCAGTAAGAGCCTTGGTTTGGATCTTGTTAGAAGAAAAGTGTGACATTTAGAGTCTAGGTTTAGATTGTGTTGGAACAGGGGTGTTACAGTAATAGTCTAGGTTTGGATCTTGTTAGAACAGAGGGGTGTCAGTGAGATCCAAGGATTAGATAGCAATGGAACAAAGGTATGACGGGTAAAGTCTAGGTTTATATTTAGGTGAAACAGAGGTGTGACAGTAATAGTCTAGGTTAGGATCTTGTTGGAACAGAGGTGTGAGAGTAACAATATAGGTTTAGAGCGTGTTTGAACAGAAGTCTATCAGTAAGAGCCTAGGTTTGGATCTTGTTAGAACAGAAGTGTGACATTTAGAGTCTAGGTTTAGATTGTGTTGGAACAAAGGTGTGACGAGTTATGTCTAGGTTTAGATTTAGTTGGAACAGAGGTGTGACAGTAATAGTCTAGGTTAGGATCTTGTTGGAACAGAGGTGTGACGGTTATAATCTAACTTTAGAGCGTGTTGGAACAGAAGTGTATCAGTAAGAGCCTAGGTTTGGATCTTGTTAGAACAGAAGTGTGACATTTAGAGTCTAGGTTTAGATTGTGTTGGAACAAAGGTGTGACGAGTAAAGTCTAGGTTTAGATTTAGTTGGAGCAGATGTGTATCAGTAAGAACCTAGGTTTGGATCTTGTTGGAACAGAAGTGTGACATTTAGAGTCTAGGTTTAGATTGTGTTGGAACAGGGGTGTTACAGTAATAGCCTAGGTTCAGAGCGCTGTAAAACATAGATGTGACGGTTAGATCCTAGGTTAAGATCATGTTGAAGCAGAGGGGTGTCAGTGAGATCTAAGGATTAGGTAGAAATAAAACAAAAGTGTGACAGTGAGAGTCGAGGTTTAGAGTGTGATAAAACCAAGGTGTGACAGTTTAAGCCTAGGATTTGTGCGTGTTGGTACAAACGTGTAACAGTGAGAGTCTAGGTTTAGATCGTGTTAGAACATAGGTGAGAAAGTTAGAGTCTAGGTTTAGATCGTGTAGGAACCGAGATGTGACAGTTAGAGTCTAGGTTTAGATCGTGTTGGAACAGAGGTGTGACATTTAGAGTCTAGGTTTAGATTGTGTTGGAACAGGAGTGTATCAGTTAGAACCTAGGTTTAGATCGTGTTGAAACAGAAGTGTGACATTTAGAGTCTAGGTTTAAATCGTGATGGAACCAAGGTGTGACAGTTAGAGTCTATGGCTAGATCGTGTTCAAACTGAGGTGTGACAGTTAGAGTCAAGGTTTAGAGCGTGTTGGAACAGAAGTGTATCAGTAAGAGCCTAGGTTTGGATCTTGTTAGAACAGAGGGGTGTCAGTGAGATCCAAGGATTAGATAGCAATGGAACAAAGGTGTGACGGGTAAAGTCTAGGTTTATATTTAGGTAAAACAGAGGTGTGAGAGTAACAATCTAGGTTTAGAGCGTGTTGGAACAGAAGTGTATCAGTAAGATCCTAGGTTTGGATCTTGTTAGAACAGAAGTGATACATTTAGAGCCTAGGTTTAGATTGTGTTGGAACAAAGGTGTGACGAGTTATGTCTAGGTTTAGATTTAGTTGGAACAGAGGTGTGACAGTAATAGTCTAGGTTAGGATCTTGTTGGAACAGAGGTAAGACGGTTATAATCTAACTTTAGAGCGTGTTGGAACAGAAGTGTATCAGTTAGAGCCTAAGTTTGGATATTTTTGGAACAGAGGTGTGACAGTAATAATCTAGGTTTAGAGAGTGTTGGAACAAAGGTGTCACAGTAAGAACCTAGGTTTGGATCGTGTTTAATTAGTAGTGTGACAATTAAAGTCTATGTTGAGATTGTGCTGGAATAGGGGTGTGTTACAGTAATAGTCTAGGTTTAGAGGGTGCTGAAACATAGGTGTGACAGTTAGATCATAGGTTATGATCATGTTGAAACAGAGGGGTGTCACTAAGATCCAAGGATTAGGTAGCAATGGAACAAAAGTGTGACAGTGAGAGTCTAGGTTTGGATCTTGTTAGAACAGAAGTTTGACATTTAGAGTCTAGGTTTAGATTGTGATGGAATCAAGGTGTGACCGTTAGAGTCTATGGTTAGATCTTGTTCGTACTGAGGTGTGACAGTTAGAGTCTAGGTTTAGAGCGTTTTGGAACAGAAGTGTATCAGTAAGAGCCTAGGTTAGGATCTTGTTGGAACAGAGGTGTGACAGTTATAATCTAGGTTTAGAGCGTGTTGGAACAAAGGTGTGACGAGTTATGTCTAGGTTTAGATTTAGTTGGAACAGAGGTGTGACAGTAATAGTCTAGGTTAGGATCTTGTTGGAACAGAGGTGTGACGGTTATAATCTAACTTTAGAGCGTGTTGAAACAGAAGTGTATCAGTTAGAGCCTAAGTTTGGATATTTTTGGAACAGAGGTGTGACAGTGAGATCCAAAGATTAGATAGCAATGGAACAAAAGTGTGACAGTAAGAGTCTAGGTTTAGATATTGTTGAAACAGAGGTGTGACGGTTATAATCTAGGGTAAGAGCGTGTTGGAACAGAAGTGTATCAGTTAGAGCCTAAGTTTGGATCTTTTTGGAACAAAGGTGTGACAGTAAGAGTCTAGGTTTAGATGGTGTTGAAACAAAGGTGTGACGGGTAAAGTCTAGGTTTAGATTTAGTGGAACAGAGGTGTGACTGTAATAATCTAGGTTAAGAGAGTGTTGGAACAAAGGTGTGACAGTAAGAACCTAGGTTTGGATCGTGTTTAATTAGTAGTCTGACAATTAAGTCTATGTTGAGATTGTGCTAGAACAGGGGTGTGTTACAGTAATAGTCTAGGTTTAGAGGGTGCTGAAACATAGGTGTGACAGTTAGATCATAGGTTATGATCATGTTGAAACAGAGGGGAGTCACTAAGATCCAAGGATTCGGTAGCAATGGAACAAAAGTGTGACAGTGAGAGTCTAGGTTTGAATCTTGTTAGAACAGAAGTGGGACATTTAGAGTCTAGGTTTAGATTGTGTTGGAACAGGGGTGTTACAGTTATAGTCTAGGTTAGGATCTTGTTGGAACAGAGGTGTGACAGTTATAATCTAGGTTTAGAGCGTGTTGGAACAGAAGTGTATCAGTAAGAGCCTTGGTTTGGATCTTGTTAGAACAAAAGTGTGACATTTAGAGTCTAGGTTTAGATTGTGTTGGAACAGGGGTGTTAAAGTAATAGTCTAGGTTTGGATCTTGTTAGAACAGAGGGGTGTCAGTGAGATCCAAGGATTAGATAGCAATGGAACAAAGGTGTGACGGGTAAAGTCTAGGTTTATATTTAGTTGGAACAGAGGTGTGACAGTAATAGTCTAGGTTAGGATCTTGTTGGAACAGAGGTGTGACGGTTATAATCTAACTTTAGAGCGTGTTGGAACAGAAGTGTATCAGTAAGAGCCTAGGTTTGGATCTTGTTAGAACAGAAGTGTGACATTTAGAGTCTAGGTTTAGATTGTGTTGGAACAAAGGTGTGACGAGTAAAGTCTAGGTTTAGATTTAGTTGGAGCAGATGTGTATCAGTAAGAACCTAGGTTTGGATCTTGTTAGAACAGAAGTGTGACATTTAGAGTCTAGGTTTAGATTGTGTTGGAACAGGGGTGTTACAGTAATAGTCTAGGTTCAGAGCGCTGTAAACATAGATGTGACGGTTAGATCCTAGGTTAAGATCATGTTGAAGCAGAGGGGTGTCAGTGAGATCTAAGGATTAGGTAGAAATGAAACAAAAGTGTGACAGTGAGAGTCTAGGTATAGATCGTGTTGAAACAGAAGTGTGACATTTAGAGTCGAGGTTTAGAGTGTGATAAAACCAAGGTGTGACAGTTTAAGCCTAGGATTTGTGCGTGTTGGTACAAACGTGTAACAGTGAGAGTCTAGGTTTAGATCGTGTTAGAACATAGGTGAGAAAGTTAGAGTCTAGGTTTAGATCGTGTAGGAACGGAGATGTGACAGTTAGAGTCTAGGTTTAGATCGTGTTGGAACAGAGGTGTGACATTTAGAGTCTAGGTTTAGATTGTGTTGGAGCAGGAGTGTATCAGTTAGAACCTAGGTTTAGATCGTGTTGAAACAGAAGTGTGACATTTAGAGTCTAGGTTTAAATCGTGTTCGAACTGAGGTGTGACAGTTAGAGTCTAGGTTTAGAGCGTGTTGGAACAAAAGTGTATCAGTAAGAGCCTAGGTTTGGATCTTGTTAGAACAGAGGGGTGTCAGTGAGATCCGAAGATTAGATAGCAATGGAACAAAAGAGTGTCAGTGAGAGTCTAGGTTTAGATATTGTAGAAACAGAGGTGTGACGGTTATAATCTAGGGTAAGAGCGTGTTGGAACAGAAGTGTATCAGTTAGAGCCTAAGTTTGGATCTTTTTGGAACAGAGGTGTGACAGTTAGAGTCTAGGTTTAGATGGTGTTGGAACAAAGGTGTGACGTGTAAAGTCTAGGTTTAGATTTAGTTGAAACAAAGGTGTGACTGGTACAGTCTAGGCTTAGATTTAGTTGGAACAGAGGTGTGACAGTAATAGTCTAGGTTTAGATCTTGTTGGAACAGAGGTGTGACAGTGAGAGTCTAGGTTTAGATCGTGTAACAACAAAGGTGAGACAGTTAGAGTCTAGGTTTAGATCGTGATGGTACCGAGTTGTGACAGTGAGAGTCTAGGTATAGATCGTGTTCGAACAAAGGTGTGACATTTAGAGTCTAGGATTAGATTGTGTTGGAACAGGGGTGTTACAGTAATAGTCTAGGTTTAGAGCGTGCTGAAACATAGGTTGGACGGTTAGAGCCTTAGGTTAAGATTATGTTGAAACAGAGGAGTGTCAGTGAGATCTAAAGATTAGATAGCAATGGAAAAAAAGAGTGACAGTGAGAGTCTAGGTTTAGATATTGTTGAAACAGAGGTGCGACGGTTATAATCTAGGGTTAGAGCGTGTTGGAACAGAAGTGTATCACGTAGAGCCTAAGTTTGGATCTTTTTGGAACAGAGGTGTGACAGTGAGATCCAAGGATTAGATAGCAATTGAACAAAAGTGTGAAAGTGAGAGTCTAGGTTTAGATTGTGTTGGAACAAAGGTGTGACGAGTAAAGTCTAGGTTTAGATTTAGTTGGAACAGAGGTGTGACAGTAATAGTCTAGGTTAGGATCTTGTTAGAAGAGAGGTGTGACAGTTATAATCTAGGTTTAGAGCGTGTTGGAGCAGATGTGTATCAGTAAGAACCTAGGTTTGGATCTTGTTAGAACAGAAGTGTGACATTTAGGGTCTAGGTTTAGATTGTGTTGGAACAGGGGTGTTACAGTAATAGTCTAGGTTCAGAGCGCTGTAAAACATAGATGTGACGGTTAGATCCTAGGTTAAGATCATGTTGAAGCAGAGGGGTGTCAGTGAGATCCAAGGATTAGGTAGAAATGAAACAAAAGTGTGACAGTGAGAGTCTAGGTATAGATCGTGTTGAAACAGAAGTGTGACATTTAGAGTCGAGGTTTAGAGTGTGATAGAACCAAGGTGTGACAGTTTAAGCCTAGGATTTGTGCGTGTTGGTACAAACGTGTAACAGTGAGAGTCTAGGTTTATATCGTGTTAGAACATAGGTGAGACAGTTAGAGTCTAGGTTTAGATCGTGTAGGAACCGAGATGTGACAGTTAGAGTCTAGGTTTAGATCGTATTGGAACAGAGGTGTGACATTTAGAGTCTAGGTTTAGATTGTGTTGGAACAGGAGTGCTAAAGTAATAGTCTAGGTTTAGAGCGTGCTGAAACATAGGTGGGACGGTTAGAGCCTAGGTTAAGATCATGTTAAACAGAGGGGTGTCAGTGAGATCCAAGGATTAGATAGCAATGGAACAAAAGTGTGACAGTTTAAGCCTAGGATTTGTGCGTGTTGGTACAAACGTGTAACAGTGAGAGTCTAGGTTTAGATCGTGTTAGAACAAAGGTGAGACGGTCAGAGTCTAGGTTAAGGTCGTGTAGGAACCGAGTTGTGGCAGTTAGAGTCTAGGTTAGGATCTTGTTGGAACAGAGGTTTGACAGTGAGAGTATAGGTATAGATCGTGTTGGAACAAAGGTGTTACAGTTATAATCTAGGTTTTGAGTGTGTTGGAACAGGAGTGTATCAGTTAGAACCTAGGTTTAGATCGTGTTGAAACAGAAGTGTGACATTTAGAGTCTAGGTTTAAATCGTGATGGAACCAAGGTGTGACAGTTAGAGTCTATGGTTAGATCGTGTTCGTACTGAGGTGTGACAGTTAGAGTCTAGGTTTAGAGCGTTTTGGAACAGAAGTGTATCAGTAAGAGCCTAGGCTTGGATCTTGTTAGGACAGAAGTGTGACATTTAGAGTCTAGGTTTAGATTGTGTTGGAACAAAGGTGTGGCGAGTTATGTCTAGGTTTAGATTTAGTTGGAACAGAGGTGTGACAGTAATAGTCTAGGTTAGGATCTTGTTGGAACAGAGGTGTGACGGTTATAATCTAACTTTAGAGCGTGTTGGAACAGAAGTGTATCAGTAAGAGCCTAGGTTTGGATCTTGTTAGAACAGAAGTGTGACATTTAGAGTCTAGGTTTAGATTGTGTTGGAACAAAGGTGTGACGGGTAAAGTCTACGTTTAGATTTAGTTGAAACAGAGGTGTGACAGTAATAGTCTAGGTTAGGATCTTGTTAGAACAGAGGTGTGACAGTGAGAGTCTAGGTTTAGATGGTGTTGGAACAAAGGTGTGACGGGTAAAGTCTAGGTTTAGATTTAGTTGAAACAGAGGTGTGACAGTAATAGTCTAGGTTAGAAACTTGTTGGAACAGAGGTGTGACAGTTATAATCTAGGTTTAGAGCGTGTTGGAACAGAAGTGTATCAGTAAGAGCCTTGGTTTGGATCTTGTTAGAACAAAAGTGTGACATTTAGAGTCTAGGTTTAGATTGTGTTGGAACAGGGGTGTTACAGTAATAGTCTAGGTTTGGATCTTGTTAGAACAGAGGGGTGTCAGTGAGATCCAAGGATTAGATAGCAATGGAACAAAGGTGTGACGGGTAGAGTCTAGGTTTATATTTAGTTGGAACAGAGGTGTGACAGTAATAGTCTAGGTTAGGATCTTGTTGGAACAGAGGTGTGACGGTTATAATCTAACTTTAGAGCGTGTTGGAACAGAAGTGTATCAGTAAGAGCCTAGGTTTGGATCTTGTTAGAACAGAAGTGTGACATTTAGAGTCTAGGTTTAGATTGTGTTGGAACAAAGGTGTGACGAGTAAAGTCTAGGTTTAGATTTAGTTGGAGCAGATGTGTATCAGTAAGAACCTAGGTTTGGATCTTGTTAGAACAGAAGTGTGACATTTAGAGTCTAGGTTTAGATTGTGTTGGAACAGGGGTGTTACAGTAATAGTCTAGGTTCAGAGCGCTGTAAACATAGATGTGACGGTTAGATCCTAGGTTAAGATCATGTTGAAGCAGAGGGGTGTCAGTGAGATCTAAGGATTAGGTAGAAATGAAACAAAAGTGTGACAGTGAGAGTCTAGGTATAGATCGTGTTGAAACAGAAGTGTGACATTTAGAGTCGAGGTTTAGAGTGTGATAAAACCAAGGTGTGACAGTTTAAGCCTAGGATTTGTGCGTGTTGGTACAAACGTGTAACAGTGAGAGTCTAGGTTTAGATCGTGTTAGAACATAGGTGAGAAAGTTAGAGTCTAGGTTTAGATCGTGTAGGAACCGAGATGTGACAGTTAGAGTCTAGGTTTAGATCGTGTTGGAACAGAGGTATGACATTTAGAGTCTAGGTTTAGATTGTGTTGGAACAGGAGTGTATCAGTTAGAACCTAGGTTTAGATCGTGTTGAAACAGAAGTGTGACATTTAGAGTCTAGGTTTAAATCGTGATGGAACCAAGGTGTGACAGTTAGAGTCTATGGTTAGATCGTGTTCAAACTGAGGTGTGACAGTTAGAGTCAAGGTTTAGAGCGTGTTGGAACAGAAGTGTATCAGTAAGAGCCTAGGTTTGGATCTTGTTAGAACAGAGGGGTGACATTTAGAGTCTAGGTTTAGATTGTGTTGGAACAGGGGTGCTAAAGTAATAGTCTAGGTTTAGAGCGTGCTGAAACATAGGTGGGACGGTTAGAGCCTAGGTTAAGATCATGTTAAACAGAGGGGTGTCAGTGAGATCCAAGGATTAGATAGCAATGGAACAAAAGTGTGACAGTTTAAGCCTAGGATTTGTGCGTGTTGGTACAAACGTGTAACAGTGAGAGTCTAGGTTTAGATCGTGTTAGAACAAAGGTGAGACGGTCAGAGTCTAGGTTAAGGTCGTGTAGGAACCGAGTTGTGGCAGTTAGAGTCTAGGTTAGGATCTTGTTGGAACAGAGGTTTGACAGTGAGAGTATAGGTATAGATCGTGTTGGAACAAAGGTGTTACAGTTATAATCTAGGTTTTGAGTGTGTTGGAACAGGAGTGTATCAGTTAGAACCTAGGTTTAGATCGTGTTGAAACAGAAGTGTGACATTTAGAGTCTAGGTTTAGATTGTGTTGGAACAGGGGTGTGACAGTTAGAGTCTATGGTTAGATCGTGTTCGTACTGAGGTGTGACAGTTAGAGTCTAGGTTTAGAGCGTTTTGGAACAGAAGTGTATCAGTAAGAGCCTAGGCTTGGATCTTGTTAGAACAGAAGTGTGACATTTAGAGTCTAGGTTTAGATTGTGTTGGAACAAAGGTGTGGCGAGTTATGTCTAGGTTTAGATTTAGTTGGAACAGAGGTGTGACAGTAATAGTCTAGGTTAGGATCTTGTTGGAACAGAGGTGTGACGGTTATAATCTAACTTTAGAGCGTGTTGGAACAGAAGTGTATCAGTAAGAGCCTAGGTTTGGATCTTGTTAGAACAGAAGTGTGACATTTAGAGTCTAGGTTTAGATTGTGTTGGAACAAAGGTGTGACGGGTAAAGTCTACGTTTAGATTTAGTTGAAACAGAGGTGTGACAGTAATAGTCTAGGTTAGGATCTTGTTAGAACAGAGGTGTGACAGTGAGAGTCTAGGTTTAGATGGTGTTGGAACAAAGGTGTGACGGGTAAAGTCTAGATTTAGATTTAGTTGAAACAGAGGTGTGACAGTAATAGTCTAGGTTAGAAACTTGTTGGAACAGAGCTGTGACAGTTATAATCTAGGTTTGGAGCGTGTTGGAACAGAAGTGTATCAGTAAGAGCCTTGGTTTGGATCTTGTTAGAACAAAAGTGTGACATTTAGAGTCTAGGTTTAGATTGTGTTGGAACAGGGGTGTTACAGTAATAGTCTAGGTTTGGATCTTGTTAGAACAGAGGGGTGTCAGTGAGATCCAAGGATTAGATAGCAATGGAACAAAGGTGTGACGGGTAAAGTCTAGGTTTATATTTAGTTGGAACAGAGGTGTGACAGTAATAGTCTAGGTTAGGATCTTGTTGGAACAGAGGTGTGACGGTTATAATCTAACTTTAGAGCGTGTTGGAACAGAAGTGTATCAGTAAGAGCCTAGGTTTGGATCTTGTTAGAACAGAAGTGTGACATTTAGAGTCTAGGTTTAGATTGTGTTGGAACAAAGGGGTGACGAGTAAAGTCTAGGTTTAGATTTAGTTGGAGCAGATGTGTATCAGTAAGAACCTAGGTTTGGATCTTGTTAGAACAGAAGTGTGACATTTAGATTCTAGGTTTAGATTGTGTTGGAACAGGGGTGTTACAGTAATAGTCTAGGTTCAGAGCGCTGTAAACATAGATGTGACGGTTAGATCCTAGGTTAAGATCATGTTGAAGCAGAGGGGTGTCAGTGAGATCTAAGGATTAGGTAGAAATGAAACAAAAGTGTGACAGTGAGAGTCTAGGTATAGATCGTGTTGAAACAGAAGTGTGACATTTAGAGTCAAGGTTTAGAGTGTGATAAAACCAAGGTGTGACAGTTTAAGCCTAGGATTTGTGCGTGTTGGTACAAACGTGTAACAGTGAGAGTCTAGGTTTAGATCGTGTTAGAACATAGTTGAGAAAGTTAGAGTCTAGTTTTAGATCGTGTAGGAACCGAGATGTGACAGTTAGAGTCTAGGTTTAGATCGTGTTGGAACAGAGGTGTGACATTTAGAGTCTAGGTTTAGATTGTGTTGGAACAGGAGTGTATCAGTTAGAACCTAGGTTTAGATCGTGTTGAAACAGAAGTGTGACATTTAGAGTCTAGGTTTAAATCGTGATGGAACCAAGGTGTGACAGTTAGATTCTATGGTTAGATCGTGTTCAAACTGAGGTGTGACAGTTAGAGTCAAGGTTTAGAGCGTGTTGGAACAGAAGTGTATCAGTAAGAGCCTAGGTTTGGATCTTGTTAGAACAGAGGGGTGTCAGTGAGATCCAAGGATTAGATAGCAATGGAACAAAGGTGTGACGGGTAAAGTCTAGGTTTATATTTAGGTAAAACAGAGGTGTGAGAGTAACAATCTAGGTTTAGAGCGTGTTGGAACAGAAGTGTATCAGTAAGAGCCTAGGTTTGGATCTTGTTAGACCAGAAGTGATACATTTAGAGCCTAGGTTTAGATTGTGTTAGAACAAAGGTGTGACGAGATATGTCTAGGTTTAGATTTAGTTGGAACAGAGGTGTGACAGTAATAGTCTAGGTTAGGATCTTGTTGGAACAGAGGTATGACGGTTATAATCTAACTTTAGAGCGTGTTGGAACAGAAGTGTATCAGTTAGAGCCTAAGTTTGGATATTTTCGGAACAGAGGTGTGACAGTAATAATCTAGGTTTAGAGAGTGTTGGAACAAAGGTGTCACAGTAAGAACCTAGGTTTGGATCGTGTTTAATTAGTAGTGTGACAATTAAAGTCTATGTTGAGATTGTGCTGGAATAGGGGTGTGTTACAGTAATAGTCTAGGTTTAGAGGGTGCTGAAACATAGGTGTGACAGTTAGATCATAGGTTATGATCATGTTGAAACAGAGGGGTGTCACTAAGATCCAAGAATTAGGTAGCAATGGAACAAAAGTGTGACAGTGAGAGTCTAGGTTTGGATCTTGTTAGAACAGAAGTTTGACATTTAGAGTCTAGGTTTAGATTGTGATGGAACCAAGGTGTGACAGTTAGAGTCTATAGTTAGATCGTGTTCGTACTGAGGTGTGACAGTTAGAGTCTAGGTTTAGAGCGTTTTGGAACAGAAGTGTATCAGTAAGAGCCTAGGTTAGGATCTTGTTGGAACAGAGGTGTGACAGTTATAATCTAGGTTTAGAGCGTGTTGGAACAAAGGTGTGACGAGTTATGTCTAGGTTTAGATTTAGTTGGAACAGAGGTGTGACAGTAATAGTCTAGGTTAGGATCTTGTTGGAACAGAGGTGTGACGGTTATAATCTAACTTTAGAGCGTGTTGAAACAGAAGTGTATCAGTAAGAGCCTAAGTTTGGATATTTTTGGAACAGAGGTGTGACAGTGAGATCCAAAGATTAGATTGCAATGGAACAAAAGTGTGACAGTAAGAGTCTAGGTTTAGATATTGTTGAAACAGAGGTGTGACGGTTATAATCTAGGGTAAGAGCGTGTTGGAACAGAAGTGTATCAGTTAGAGCCTAAGTTTGGATCTTTTTGGAACAAAGGTGTGACAGTAAGAGTCTAGGTTTAGATGGTGTTGAAACAAAGGTGTGACGGGTAAAGTCTAGGTTTAGATTTAGTGGAACAGAGGTGTGACTGTAATAATCTAGGTTAAGAGAGTGTTGGAACGAAGGTGTGACAGTAAGAACCTAGGTTTGGATCGTGTTTAATTAGTAGTCTGACAATTAAGTCTATGTTGAGATTGTGCTAGAACAGGGGTGTGTTACAGTAATAGTCTAGGTTTAGAGGGTGCTGAAACATAGGTGTGACAGTTAGATCATAGGTTATGATCATGTTGAAACAGAGGGGAGTCACTAAGATCCAAGGATTCGGTAGCAATGGAACAAAAGTGTGACAGTGAGAGTCTAGGTTTGAATCTTGTTAGAACAGAAGTGGGACATTTAGAGTCTAGGTTTAGATTGTGTTGGAACAGGGGTGTTACAGTAATAGTCTAGGTTCAGAGCGCTGTAAAACATAGATGTGACGGTTAGATCCTAGGTTAAGATCATGTTGAAGCAGAGGGGTGTCAGTGAGATCCAAGGATTAGGTAGAAATGAAACAAAAGTGTGACAGTGAGAGTCTAGGTATAGATCGTGTTGAAACAGAAGTGTGACATTTAGAGTCGAGGTTTAGAGTGTGATAGAACCAAGGTGTGACAGTTTAAGCCTAGGATTTGTGCGTGTTGGTACAAACGTGTAACAGTGAGAGTCTAGGTTTATATCGTGTTAGAACATAGGTGAGACAGTTAGAGTCTAGGTTTAGATCGTGTAGGAACCGAGATGTGACAGTTAGAGTCTAGGTTTAGATCGTATTGGAACAGAGGTGTGACATTTAGAGTCTAGGTTTAGATTGTGTTAGAACAGGAGTGCTAAAGTAATAGTCTAGGTTTAGAGCGTGCTGAAACATAGGTGGGACGGTTAGAGCCTAGGTTAAGATCATGTTAAACAGAGGGGTGTCAGTGAGATCCAAGGATTAGATAGCAATGGAACAAAAGTGTGACAGTTTAAGCCTAGGATTTGTGCGTGTTGGTACAAACGTGTAACAGTGAGAGTCTAGGTTTAGATCGTGTTAGAACAAAGGTGAGACGGTCAGAGTCTAGGTTAAGGTCGTGTAGGAACCGAGTTGTGGCAGTTAGAGTCTAGGTTAGGATCTTGTTGGAACAGAGGTTTGACAGTGAGAGTATAGGTATAGATCGTGTTGGAACAAAGGTGTTACAGTTATAATATAGGTTTTGAGTGTGTTGGAACAGGAGTGTATCAGTTAGAACCTAGGTTTAGATCGTGTTGAAACAGAAGTGTGACATTTAGAGTCTAGGTTTAAATCGTGATGGAACCAAGGTGTGACAGTTAGAGTCTATGGTTAGATCGTGTTCGTACTGAGGTGTGACAGTTAGAGTCTAGGTTTAGAGCGTTTTGGAACAGAAGTGTATCAGTAAGAGCCTAGGCTTGGATCTTGTTAGAACAGAAGTGTGACATTTAGAGTCTAGGTTTAGATTGTGTTGGAACAAAGGTGTGGCGAGTTATGTCTAGGTTTAGATTTAGTTGGAACAGAGGTGTGACAGTAATAGTCTAGGTTAGGATCTTGTTGGAACAGAGGTGTGACGGTTATAATCTAACTTTAGAGCGTGTTGGAACAGAAGTGTATCAGTAAGAGCCTAGGTTTGGATCTTGTTAGAACAGAAGTGTGACATTTAGAGTCTAGGTTTAGATTGTGTTGGAACAAAGGTGTGACGGGTAAAGTCTACGTTTAGATTTAGTTGAAACAGAGGTGTGACATTAATAGTCTAGGTTAGGATCTTGTTAGAACTGAGGTGTGACAGTGAGAGTCTAGGTTTAGATGGTGTTGGAACAAAGGTGTGACGGGTAAAGTCTAGGTTTAGATTTAGTTGAAACAGAGGTGTGACAGTAATAGTCTAGGTTAGAAACTTGTTGGAACAGAGGTGTGACAGTTATAATCTAGGTTTAGAGCGTGTTGGAACAGAAGTGTATCAGTAAGAGCCTTGGTTTGGATCTTGTTAGAACAAAAGTGTGACATTTAGAGTCTAGGTTTAGATTGTGTTGGAACAGGGGTGTTACAGTAATAGTCTAGGTTTGGATCTTGTTAGAACAGAGGGGTGTCAGTGAGATCCAAGGATTAGATAGCAATGGAACAAAGGTGTGACGGGTAGAGTCTAGGTTTATATTTAGTTGGAACAGAGGTGTGACAGTAATAGTCTAGGTTAGGATCTTGTTGGAACAGAGGTGTGACGGTTATAATCTAACTTTAGAGCGTGTTGGAACAGAAGTGTATCAGTAAGAGCCTAGGTTTGGATCTTGTTAGAACAGAAGTGTGACATTTAGAGTCTAGGTTTAGATTGTGTTGGAACAAAGGTGTGACGAGTAAAGTCTAGGTTTAGATTTAGTTGGAGCAGATGTGTATCAGTAAGAACCTAGGTTTAGATCTTGTTAGAACAGAAGTGTGACATTTAGAGTCTAGGTTTAGATTGTGTTGGAACAGGGGTGTTACAGTAATAGTCTAGGTTCAGAGCGCTGTAAACATAGATGTGACGGTTAGATCCTAGGTTAAGATCATGTTGAAGCAGAGGGGTGTCAGTGAGATCTAAGGATTAGGTAGAAATGAAACAAAAGTGTGACAGTGAGAGTCTAGGTATAGATCGTGTTGAAACAGAAGTGTGACATTTAGAGTCGAGGTTTAGAGTGTGATAAAACCAAGGTGTGACAGTTTAAGCCTAGGATTTGTGCGTGTTGGTACAAACGTGTAACAGTGAGAGTCTAGGTTTAGATCGTGTTAGAACATAGGTGAGAAAGTTAGAGTCTAGGTTTAGATCGTGTAGGAACCGAGATGTGACAGTTAGAGTCTAGGTTTAGATCGTGTTGGAACAGAGGTGTGACATTTAGAGTCTAGGTTTAGATTGTGTTGGAACAGGAGTGTATCAGTTAGAACCTAGGTTTAGATCGTGTTGAAACAGAAGTGTGACATTTAGAGTCTAGGTTTAAATCGTGATGGAACCAAGGTGTGACAGTTAGAGTCTATGGTTAGATCGTGTTCAAACTGAGGTGTGACAGTTAGAGTCAAGGTTTAGAGCGTGTTGGAACAGAAGTGTATCAGTAAGAGCCTAGGTTTGGATCTTGTTAGAACAGAGGGGTGACATTTAGAGTCTAGGTTTAGATTGTGTTGGAACAGGGGTGCTAAAGTAATAGTCTAGGTTTAGAGCGTGCTGAAACATAGGTGGGACGGTTAGAGCCTAGGTTAAGATCATGTTAAACAGAGGGGTGTCAGTGAGATCCAAGGATTAGATAGCAATGGAACAAAAGTGTGACAGTTTAAGCCTAGGATTTGTGCGTGTTGGTACAAACGTGTAACAGTGAGAGTCTAGGTTTAGATCGTGTTAGAACAAAGGTGAGACGGTCAGAGTCTAGGTTAAGGTCGTGTAGGAACCGAGTTGTGGCAGTTAGAGTCTAGGTTAGGATCTTGTTGGAACAGAGGTTTGACAGTGAGAGTATAGGTATAGATCGTGTTGGAACAAAGGTGTTACAGTTATAATCTAGGTTTTGAGTGTGTTGGAACAGGAGTGTATCAGTTAGAACCTAGGTTTAGATCGTGTTGAAACAGAAGTGTGACATTTAGAGTCTAGGTTTAAATCGTGATGGAACCAAGGTGTGACAGTTAGAGTCTATGGTTAGATCGTGTTCGTACTGAGGTGTGACAGTTAGAGTCTAGGTTTAGAGCGTTTTGGAACAGAAGTGTATCAGTAAGAGCCTAGGCTTGGATCTTGTTAGAACAGAAGTGTGACATTTAGAGTCTAGGTTTAGATTGTGTTGGAACAAAGGTGTGGCGAGTTATGTCTAGGTTTAGATTTAGTTGGAACAGAGGTGTGACAGTAATAGTCTAGGTTAGGATCTTGTTGGAACAGAGGTGTGACGGTTATAATCTAACTTTAGAGCGTGTTGGAACAGAAGTGTATCAGTAAGAGCCTAGGTTTGGATCTTGTTAGAACAGAAGTGTGACATTTAGAGTCTAGGTTTAGATTGTGTTGGAACAAAGGTGTGACGGGTAAAGTCTAGGTTTAGATTTAGTTGAAACAGAGGTGTGACAGTAATAGTCTAGGTTAGGATCTTGTTAGAACAGAGGTGTGACAGTGAGAGTCTAGGTTTAGATGGTGTTGGAACAAAGGTGTGACGGGTAAAGTCTAGGTTTAGATTTAGTTGAAACAGAGGTGTGACAGTAATAGTCTAGGTTAGAAACTTGTTGGAACAGAGGTGTGACAGTTATAATCTAGGTTTGGAGCGTGTTGGAACAGAAGTGTATCAGTAAGAGCCTTGGTTTGGATCTTGTTAGAACAAAAGTGTGACATTTAGAGTCTAGGTTTAGATTGTGTTGGAACAGGGGTGTTACAGTAATAGTCTAGGTTTGGATCTTGTTAGAACAGAGGGGTGTCAGTGAGATCCAAGGATTAGATAGCAATGGAACAAAGGTGTGACGGGTAAAGTCTAGGTTTATATTTAGTTGGAACAGAGGTGTGACAGTAATAGTCTAGGTTAGGATCTTGTTGGAACAGAGGTGTGACGGTTATAATCTAACTTTAGAGCGTGTTGGAACAGAAGTGTATCGGTAAGAGCCTAGGTTTGGATCTTGTTAGAACAGAAGTGTGACATTTAGAGTCTAGGTTTAGATTGTGTTGGAACAAAGGGGTGACGAGTAAAGTCTAGGTTTAGATTTAGTTGGAGCAGATGTGTATCAGTAAGAACCTAGGTTTGGATCTTGTTAGAACAGAAGTGTGACATTTAGATTCTAGGTTTAGATTGTGTTGGAACAGGGGTGTTACAGTAATAGTCTAGGTTCAGAGCGCTGTAAACATAGATGTGACGGTTAGATCCTAGGTTAAGATCATGTTGAAGCAGAGGGGTGTCAGTGAGATCTAAGGATTAGGTAGAAATGAAACAAAAGTGTGACAGTGAGAGTCTAGGTATAGATCGTGTTGAAACAGAAGTGTGACATTTAGAGTCGAGGTTTAGAGTGTGATAAAACCAAGGTGTGACAGTTTAAGCCTAGGATTTGTGCGTGTTGGTACAAACGTGTAACAGTGAGAGTCTAGGTTTAGATCGTGTTAGAACATAGGTGAGAAAGTTAGAGTCTAGTTTTAGATCGTGTAGGAACCGAGATGTGACAGTTAGAGTCTAGGTTTAGATCGTGTTGGAACAGAGGTGTGACATTTAGAGTCTAGGTTTAGATTGTGTTGGAACAGGAGTGTATCAGTTAGAACCTAGGTTTAGATCGTGTTGAAACAGAAGTGTGACATTTAGAGTCTAGGTTTAAATCGTGATGGAACCAAGGTGTGACAGTTAGATTCTATGGTTAGATCGTGTTCAAACTGAGGTGTGACAGTTAGAGTCAAGGTTTAGAGCGTGTTGGAACAGAAGTGTATCAGTAAGAGCCTAGGTTTGGATCTTGTTAGAACAGAGGGGTGTCAGTGAGATCCAAGGATTAGATAGCAATGGAACAAAGGTGTGACGGGTAAAGTCTAGGTTTATATTTAGGTAAAACAGAGGTGTGAGAGTAACAATCTAGGTTTAGAGCGTGTTGGAACAGAAGTGTATCAGTAAGAGCCTAGGTTTGGATCTTGTTAGACCAGAAGTGATACATTTAGAGCCTAGGTTTAGATTGTGTTAGAACAAAGGTGTGACGAGTTATGTCTAGGTTTAGATTTAGTTGGAACAGAGGTGTGACAGTAATAGTCTAGGTTAGGATCTTGTTGGAACAGAGGTATGACGGTTATAATCTAACTTTAGAGCGTGTTGGAACAGAAGTGTATCAGTTAGAGCCTAAGTTTGGATATTTTCGGAACAGAGGTGTGACAGTAATAATCTAGGTTTAGAGAGTGTTGGAACAAAGGTGTCACAGTAAGAACCTAGGTTTGGATCGTGTTTAATTAGTAGTGTGACAATTAAAGTCTATGTTGAGATTGTGCTGGAATAGGGGTGTGTTACAGTAATAGTCTAGGTTTAGAGGGTGCTGAAACATAGGTGTGACAGTTAGATCATAGGTTATGATCATGTTGAAACAGAGGGGTGTCACTAAGATCCAAGAATTAGGTAGCAATGGAACAAAAGTGTGACAGTGAGAGTCTAGGTTTGGATCTTGTTAGAACAGAAGTTTGACATTTAGAGTCTAGGTTTAGATTGTGATGGAACCAAGGTGTGACAGTTAGAGTCTATGGTTAGATCGTGTTCGTACTGAGGTGTGACAGTTAGAGTCTAGGTTTAGAGCGTTTTGGAACAGAAGTGTATCAGTAAGAGCCTAGGTTAGGATCTTGTTGGAACAGAGGTGTGACAGTTATAATCTAGGTTTAGAGCGTGTTGGAACAAAGGTGTGACGAGTTATGTCTAGGTTTAGATTTAGTTGGAACAGAGGTGTGACAGTAATAGTCTAGGTTAGGATCTTGTTGGAACAGAGGTGTGACGGTTATAATCTAACTTTAGAGCGTGTTGAAACAGAAGTGTATCAGTTAGAGCCTAAGTTTGGATATTTTTGGAACAGAGGTGTGACAGTGAGATCCAAAGATTAGATTGCAATGGAACAAAAGTGTGACAGTAAGAGTCTAGGTTTAGATATTGTTGAAACAGAGGTGTGACGGTTATAATCTAGGGTAAGAGCGTGTTGGAACAGAAGTGTATCAGTTAGAGCCTAAGTTTGGATCTTTTTGGAACAAAGGTGTGACAGTAAGAGTCTAGGTTTAGATGGTGTTGAAACAAAGGTGTGACGGGTAAAGTCTAGGTTTAGATTTAGTGGAACAGAGGTGTGACTGTAATAATCTAGGTTAAGAGAGTGTTGGAACAAAGGTGTGACAGTAAGAACCTAGGTTTGGATCGTGTTTAATTAGTAGTCTGACAATTAAGTCTATGTTGAGATTGTGCTAGAACAGGGGTGTGTTACAGTAATAGTCTAGGTTTAGAGGGTGCTGAAACATAGGTGTGACAGTTAGATCATAGGTTATGATCATGTTGAAACAGAGGGGAGTCACTAAGATCCAAGGATTCGGTAGCAATGGAACAAAAGTGTGACAGTGAGAGTCTAGGTTTGAATCTTGTTAGAACAGAAGTGGGACATTTAGAGTCTAGGTTTAGATTGTGTTGGAACAGGGGTGTTACAGTTATAGTCTAGGTTAGGATCTTGTTGGAACAGAGGTGTGACAGTTATAATCTAGGTTTAGAGCGTGTTGGAACAGAAGTGTATCAGTAAGAGCCTAGGTTTGGATCTTGTTAGAACAAAAGTGTGACATTTAGAGTCTAGGTTTAGATTGTGTTGGAACAGGGGTGTTAAAGTAATAGTCTAGGTTTGGATCTTGTTAGAACAGAGGGGTGCAGTGAGATCCAAGGATTAGATAGCAATGGAACAAAGGTGTGACGGGTAAAGTCTAGGTTTATATTTAGTTGGAACAGAGGTGTGACAGTAATAGTCTAGGTTAGGATCTTGTTGGAACAGAGGTGTGACGGTTATAATCTAACTTTAGAGCGTGTTGGAACAGAAGTGTATCAGTAAGAGCCTAGGTTTGGATCTTGTTAGAACAGAAGTGTGACATTTAGAGTCTAGGTTTAGATTGTGTTGGAACAAAGGTGTGACGAGTAAAGTCTAGGTTTAGATTTAGTTGGAGCAGATGTGTATCAGTAAGAACCTAGGTTTGGATCTTGTTAGAACAGAAGTGTGACATTTAGAGTCTAGGTTTAGATTGTGTTGGAACAGGGGTGTTACAGTAATAGTCTAGGTTCAGAGCGCTGTAAACATAGATGTGACGGTTAGATCCTAGGTTAAGATCATGTTGAAGCAGAGGGGTGTCAGTGAGATCTAAGGATTAGGTAGAAATGAAACAAAAGTGTGACAGTGAGAGTCTAGGTATAGATCGTGTTGAAACAGAAGTGTGACATTTAGAGTCGAGGTTTAGAGTGTGATAAAACCAGCCTAATAGTTTAAGCCTAGGATTTGTGCGTGTTGGTACAAACGTGTAACAGTGAGAGTCTAGGTTTAGATCGTGTTAGAACATAGGTGAGAAAGTTAGAGTCTAGGTTTAGATCGTGTAGGAACTGAGATGTGACAGTTAGAGTCTAGGTTTAGATCGTGTTGGAACAGAGGTGTGACATTTAGAGTCTAGGTTTAGATTGTGTTGGAGCAGGAGTGTATCAGTTAGAACCTAGGTTTAGATCGTGTTGAAACAGAAGTGTGACATTTAGAGTCTAGGTTTAAATCGTGATGGAACCAAGGTGTGACAGTTAGAGTCTATGGTTAGATCGTGTTCGAACTGAGGTGTGACAGTTAGAGTCTAGGTTTAGAGCGTGTTGGAACAAAAGTGTATCAGTAAGAGCCTAGGTTTGGATCTTGTTAGAACAGAGGGGTGTCAGTGAGATCCGAAGATTAGATAGCAATGGAACAAAAGAGTGACAGTGAGAGTCTAGGTTTAGATATTGTAGAAACAGAGGTGTGACGGTTATAATCTAGGGTAAGAGCGTGTTGGAACAGAAGTGTATCAGTTAGAGCCTAAGTTTGGATCTTTTTGGAACAGAGGTGTGACAGTTAGAGTCTAGGTTTAGATGGTGTTGGAAAAAAGGTGTGACGTGTAAAGTCTAGGTTTAGATTTAGTTGAAACAAAGGTGTGACTGGTACAGTCTAGGCTTAGATTTAGTTGGAACAGAGGTGTGACAGTAATAGTCTAGGTTTAGATCTTGTTGGAACAGAGGTGTGACAGTGAGAGTCTAGGTTTAGATCGTGTAACAACAAAGGTGAGACAGTTAGAGTCTAGGTTTAGATCGTGATGGTACCGAGTTGTGACAGTGAGAGTCTAGGTATAGATCGTGTTCGAACAAAGGTGTGACATTTAGAGTCTAGGATTAGATTGTGTTGGAACAGGGGTGTTACAGTAATAGTCTAGGTTTAGAGCGTGCTGAAACATAGGCTGGACGGTTAGAGCCTTAGGTTAAGATTATGTTGAAACAGAGGAGTGTCAGTGAGATCTAAAGATTAGATAGCAATGGAAAAAAAGAGTGACAGTGAGAGTCTAGGTTTAGATATTGTTGAAACAGAGGTGCGACG
Organism: Acanthosoma haemorrhoidale; assembly: GCA_930367205.1. NCBI lineage: Eukaryota > Metazoa > Arthropoda > Insecta > Hemiptera > Acanthosomatidae > Acanthosoma > Acanthosoma haemorrhoidale. The sequence continues at coordinate 325,436 of CAKNEZ010000014.1, forward strand.
GTTATAATCTAGGGTTAGAGCGTGTTGGAACAGAAGTGTATCACGTAGAGCCTAAGTTTGGATCTTTTTGGAACAGAGGTGTGACAGTGAGAGTCTAGGTTTAGATGGTGTTGGAACAAAGGTGTGACGGGTAAAGTCTAGGTTTAGATTTAGTTGAAACAGAGGTGTGACAGTAATAGTCTAGGTTAGAAACTTGTTGGAACAGAGGTGTGACAGTTATAATCTAGGTTTAGAGCGTGTTGGAACAGAAGTGTATCAGTAAGAGCCTTGGTTTGATCTTGTTAGAACAGAAGTTTGACATTTAGAGTCTAGGTTTAGATTGTGTTGGAACAGGGGTGCTAAAGTAATAGTCTAGGTTTAGAGCGTGCTGAAACAGAGGTGGGATGGTTAGAGCCTAGGTTAAGATCATGTTAAAACAGAGGGGTGTCAGTGAGATCCAAGGATTAGATAGCAATTGAACAAAAGTGTGAAAGTGAGAGTCTAGGTTTAGATTGTGTTGGAACAAAGGTGTGACGAGTAAAGTCTAGGTTTAGATTTAGTTGGAACAGAGGTGTGACAGTAATAGTCTAGGTTAGGATCTTGTTGGAACAGAGGTGTGACAGTTATAATCTAGGTTTAGAGCGTGTTGGAGCAGATGTGTATCAGTAAGAACCTAGGTTTGGATCTTGTTAGAACAGAAGTGTGACATTTAGGGTCTAGGTTTAGATTGTGTTGGAACAGGGGTGTTACAGTAATAGTCTAGGTTCAGAGCGCTGTAAAACATAGATGTGACGGTTAGATCCTAGGTTAAGATCATGTTGAAGCAGAGGGGTGTCAGTGAGATCCAAGGATTAGGTAGAAATGAAACAAAAGTGTGACAGTGAGAGTCTAGGTATAGATCGTGTTGAAACAGAAGTGTGACATTTAGAGTCGAGGTTTAGAGTGTGATAGAACCAAGGTGTGACAGTTTAAGCCTAGGATTTGTGCGTGTTGGTACAAACGTGTAACAGTGAGAGTCTAGGTTTATATCGTGTTAGAACATAGGTGAGACAGTTAGAGTCTAGGTTTAGATCGTGTAGGAACCGAGATGTCACGGTTAGAGTCTAGGTTTAGATCGTATTGGAACAGAGGTGTGACATTTAGAGTCTAGGTTTAGATTGTGTTGGAACAGGAGTGCTAAAGTAATAGTCTATGTTTAGAGCGTGCTGAAACATAGGTGGGACGGTTAGAGCCTAGGTTAAGATCATGTTAAACAGAGGGGTGTCAGTGAGATCCAAGGATTAGATAGCAATGGAACAAAAGTGTGACAGTTTAAGCCTAGGATTTGTGCGTGTTGGTACAAACGTGTAACAGTGAGAGTCTAGGTTTAGATCGTGTTAGAACAAAGGTGAGACGGTCAGAGTCTAGGTTAAGGTCGTGTAGGAACCGAGTTGTGGCAGTTAGAGTCTAGGTTAGGATCTTGTTGGAACAGAGGTTTGACAGTGAGAGTATAGGTATAGATCGTGTTGGAACAAAGGTGTTACAGTTATAATCTAGGTTTTGAGTGTGTTGGAACAGGAGTGTATCAGTTAGAACCTAGGTTTAGATCGTGTTGAAACAGAAGTGTGACATTTAGAGTCTAGGTTTAAATCGTGATGGAACCAAGGTGTGACAGTTAGAGTCTATGGTTAGATCGTGTTCGTACTGAGGTGTGACAGTTAGAGTCTAGGTTTAGATTGTGTTGGAACAAAGGTGTGGCGAGTTATGTCTAGGTTTAGATTTAGTTGGAACAGAGGTGTGACAGTAATAGTCTAGGTTAGGATCTTGTTGGAACAGAGGTGTGACGGTTATAATCTAACTTTAGAGCGTGTTGGAACAGAAGTGTATCAGTAAGAGCCTAGGTTTGGATCTTGTTAGAACAGAAGTGTGACATTTAGAGTCTAGGTTTAGATTGTGTTGGAACAAAGGTGTGACGGGTAAAGTCTACGTTTAGATTTAGTTGAAACAGAGGTGTGACAGTAATAGTCTAGGTTAGGATCTTGTTAGAACAGAGGTGTGACAGTGAGAGTCTAGGTTTAGATGGTGTTGGAACAAAGGTGTGACGGGTAAAGTCTAGGTTTAGATTTAGTTGAAACAGAGGTGTGACAGTAATAGTCTAGGTTAGAAACTTGTTGGAACAGAGGTGTGACAGTTAGAGTCAAGGTTTAGAGCGTGTTGGAACAGAAGTGTATCAGTAAGAGCCTAGGTTTGGATCTTGTTAGAACAGAGGGGTGTCAGTGAGATCCAAGGATTAGATAGCAATGGAACAAAGGTGTGACGGGTAAAGTCTAGGTTTATATTTAGGTAAAACAGAGGTGTGAGAGTAACAATCTAGGTTTAGAGCGTGTTGGAACAGAAGTGTATCAGTAAGAGCCTAGGTTTGGATCTTGTTAGACCAGAAGTGATACATTTAGAGCCTAGGTTTAGATTGTGTTAGAACAAAGGTGTGACGAGTTATGTCTAGGTTTAGATTTAGTTGGAACAGAGGTGTGACAGTAATAGTCTAGGTTAGGATCTTGTTGGAACAGAGGTATGACGGTTATAATCTAACTTTAGAGCGTGTTGGAACAGAAGTGTATCAGTTAGAGCCTAAGTTTGGATATTTTCGGAACAGAGGTGTGACAGTAATAATCTAGGTTTAGAGAGTGTTGGAACAAAGGTGTCACAGTAAGAACCTAGGTTTGGATCGTGTTTAATTAGTAGTGTGACAATTAAAGTCTATGTTGAGATTGTGCTGGAATAGGGGTGTGTTACAGTAATAGTCTAGGTTTAGAGGGTGCTGAAACATAGGTGTGACAGTTAGATCATAGGTTATGATCATGTTGAAACAGAGGGGTGTCACTAAGATCCAAGGATTAGGTAGCAATGGAACAAAAGTGTGACAGTGAGAGTCTAGGTTTGGATCTTGTTAGAACAGAAGTTTGACATTTAGAGTCTAGGTTTAGATTGTGATGGAACCAAGGTGTGACAGTTAGAGTCTATGGTTAGATCGTGTTCGTACTGAGGTGTGACAGTTAGAGTCTAGGTTTAGAGCGTTTTGGAACAGAAGTGTATCAGTAAGAGCCTAGGTTAGGATCTTGTTGGAACAGAGGTGTGACAGTTATAATCTAGGTTTAGAGCGTGTTGGAACAAAGGTGTGACGAGTTATGTCTAGGTTTAGATTTAGTTGGAACAGAGGTGTGACAGTAATAGTCTAGGTTAGGATCTTGTTGGAACACAGGTGTGACGGTTATAATCTAACTTTAGAGCGTGTTGAAACAGAAGTGTATCAGTTAGAGCCTAAGTTTGGATATTTTTGGAACAGAGGTGTGACAGTGAGATCCAAAGATTAGATTGCAATGGAACAAAAGTGTGACAGTAAGAGTCTAGGTTTAGATATTGTTGAAACAGAGGTGTGACGGTTATAATCTAGGGTAAGAGCGTGTTGGAACAGAAGTGTATCAGTTAGAGCCTAAGTTTGGATCTTTTTGGAACAAAGGTGTGACAGTAAGAGTCTAGGTTTAGATGGTGTTGAAACAAAGGTGTGACGGGTAAAGTCTAGGTTTAGATTTAGTGGAACAGAGGTGTGACTGTAATAATCTAGGTTAAGAGAGTGTTGGAACAAAGGTGTGACAGTAAGAACCTAGGTTTGGATCGTGTTTAATTAGTAGTCTGACAATTAAGTCTATGTTGAGATTGTGCTAGAACAGGGGTGTGTTACAGTAATAGTCTAGGTTTAGAGGGTGCTGAAACATAGGTGTGACAGTTAGATCATAGGTTATGATCATGTTGAAACAGAGGGGAGTCACTAAGATCCAAGGATTCGGTAGCAATGGAACAAAAGTGTGACAGTGAGAGTCTAGGTTTGAATCTTGTTAGAACAGAAGTGGGACATTTAGAGTCTAGGTTTAGATTGTGTTGGAACAGGGGTGTTACAGTTATAGTCTAGGTTAGGATCTTGTTGGAACAGAGGTGTGACAGTTATAATCTAGGTTTAGAGCGTGTTGGAACAGAAGTGTATCAGTAAGAGCCTAGGTTTGGATCTTGTTAGAACAAAAGTGTGACATTTAGAGTCTAGGTTTAGATTGTGTTGGAACAGGGGTGTTAAAGTAATAGTCTAGGTTTGGATCTTGTTAGAACAGAGGGGTGTCAGTGAGATCCAAGGATTAGATAGCAATGGAACAAAGGTGTGACGGGTAAAGTCTAGGTTTATATTTAGTTGGAACAGAGGTGTGACAGTAATAGTCTAGGTTAGGATCTTGTTGGAACAGAGGTGTGACGGTTATAATCTAACTTTAGAGCGTGTTGGAACAGAAGTGTATCAGTAAGAGCCTAGGTTTGGATCTTGTTAGAACAGAAGTGTGACATTTAGAGTCTAGGTTTAGATTGTGTTGGAACAAAGGTGTGACGAGTAAAGTCTAGGTTTAGATTTAGTTGGAGGAGATGTGTATCAGTAAGAACCTAGGTTTGGATCTTGTTAGAACAGAAGTGTGACATTTAGAGTCTAGGTTTAGATTGTGTTGGAACAGGGGTGTTACAGTAATAGTCTAGGTTCAGAGCGCTGTAAACATAGATGTGACGGTTAGATCCTAGGTTAAGATCATGTTGAAGCAGAGGGGTGTCAGTGAGATCTAAGGATTAGGTAGAAATGAAACAAAAGTGTGACAGTGAGAGTCTAGGTATAGATCGTGTTGAAACAGAAGTGTGACATTTAGAGTCGAGGTTTAGAGTGTGATAAAACCAAGGTGTGACAGTTTAAGCCTAGGATTTGTGCGTGTTGGTACAAACGTGTAACAGTGAGAGTCTAGGTTTAGATCGTGTTAGAACATAGGTGAGAAAGTTAGAGTCTAGGTTTAGATCGTGTAGGAACTGAGATGTGACAGTTAGAGTCTAGGTTTAGATCGTGTTGGAACAGAGGTGTGACATTTAGAGTCTAGGTTTAGATTGTGTTGGAGCAGGAGTGTATCAATTAGAACCTAGGTTTAGATCGTGTTGAAACAGAAGTGTGACATTTAGAGTCTAGGTTTAAATCGTGATGGAACCAAGGTGTGACAGTTAGAGTCTATGGTTAGATCGTGTTCGAACTGAGGTGTGACAGTTAGAGTCTAGGTTTAGAGCGTGTTGGAACAGAAGTGTATCAGTAAGAGCCTAGGTTTGGATCTTGTTAGAACAGAGGGGTGTCAGTGAGATCCGAAGATTAGATAGCAATGGAACAAAAGAGTGACAGTGAGAGTCTAGGTTTAGATATTGTAGAAACAGAGGTGTGACGGTTATAATCTAGGGTAAGAGCGTGTTGGAACAGAAGTGTATCAGTTAGAGCCTAAGTTTGGATCTTTTTGGAACAGAGGTGTGACAGTTAGAGTCTAGGTTTAGATGGTGTTGGAACAAAGGTGTGACGTGTAAAGTCTAGGTTTAGATTTAGTTGAAACAAAGGTGTGACTGGTACAGTCTAGGCTTAGATTTAGTTGGAACAGAGGTGTGACAGTAATAGTCTAGGTTTAGATCTTGTTGGAACAGAGGTGTGACAGTGAGAGTCTAGGTTTAGATCGTGTAACAACAAAGGTGAGACAGTTAGAGTCTAGGTTTAGATCGTGATGGTACCGAGTTGTGACAGTGAGAGTCTAGGTATAGATCGTGTTCGAACAAAGGTGTGACATTTAGAGTCTAGGATTAGATTGTGTTGGAACAGGGGTGTTACATTAATAGTCTAGGTTTAGAGCGTGCTGAAACATAGGTTGGACGGTTAGAGCCTTAGGTTAAGATTATGTTGAAACAGAGGAGTGTCAGTGAGATCTAAAGATTAGATAGCAATGGAAAAAAAGAGTGACAGTGAGAGTCTAGGTTTAGATATTGTTGAAACAGAGGTGCGACGGTTATAATCTAGGGTTAGAGCGTGTTGGAACAGAAGTGTATCACGTAGAGCCTAAGTTTGGATCTTTTTGGAACAGAGGTGTGACAGTGAGAGTCTAGGTTTAGATTTAGTTGAAACAGAGGTGTGACAGTAATAGTCTAGGTTAGAAACTTGTTGGAACAGAGGTGTGACAGTTATAATCTAGGTTTAGAGCGTGTTGGAACAGAAGTGTATCAGTTAGAGCCTTGGTTTGATCTTGTTAGAACAGAAGTTTGACATTTAGAGTCTAGGTTTAGATTGTGTTGGAACAGGGGTGCTAAAGTAATAGTCTAGGTTTAGAGCGTGCTGAAACAGAGGTGGGATGGTTAGAGCCTAGGTTAAGATCATGTTAAAACAGAGGGGTGTCAGTGAGATCCAAGGATTAGATAGCAATTGAACAAAAGTGTGAAAGTGAGAGTCTAGGTTTAGATTGTGTTGGAACAAAGGTGTGACGAGTAAAGTCTAGGTTTAGATTTAGTTGGAACAGAGGTGTGACAGTAATAGTCTAGGTTAGGATCTTGTTGGAACAGAGGTGTGACAGTTATAATCTAGGTTTAGAGCGTGTTGGAGCAGATGTGTATCAGTAAGAACCTAGGATTGGATCTTGTTAGAACAGAAGTGTGACATTTAGAGTCTAGGTTTAGATTGTGTTGGAACAGGGGTGTTACAGTAATAGTCTAGGTTCAGAGCGCTGTAAAACATAGATGTGACGGTTAGATCCTAGGTTAAGATCATGTTGAAGCAGAGGGGTGTCAGTGAGATCCAAGGATTAGGTAGAAATGAAACAAAAGTGTGACAGTGAGAGTCTAGGTATAGATCGTGTTGAAACAGAAGTGTGACATTTAGAGTCGAGGTTTAGAGTGTGATAGAACCAAGGTGTGACAGTTTAAGCCTAGGATTTGTGCGTGTTGGTACAAACGTGTAACAGTGAGAGTCTAGGTTTATATCGTGTTAGAACATAGGTGAGACAGTTAGAGTCTAGGTTTAGATCGTGTAGGAACCGAGATGTCACAGTTAGAGTCTAGGTTTAGATCGTATTGGAACAGAGGTGTGACATTTAGAGTCTAGGTTTAGATTGTGTTGGAACAGGAGTGCTAAAGTAATAGTCTATGTTTAGAGCGTGCTGAAACATAGGTGGGACGGTTAGAGCCTAGGTTAAGATCATGTTAAACAGAGGGGTGTCAGTGAGAACCAAGGATTAGATAGCAATGGAACAAAAGTGTGACAGTTTAAGCCTAGGATTTGTGCGTGTTGGTACAAACGTGTAACAGTGAGAGTCTAGGTTTAGATCGTGTTAGAACAAAGGTGAGACGGTCAGAGTCTAGGTTAAGGTCGTGTAGGAACCGAGTTGTGGCAGTTAGAGTCTAGGTTAGGATCTTGTTGGAACAGAGGTTTGACAGTGAGAGTATAGGTATAGATCGTGTTGGAACAAAGGTGTTACAGTTATAATCTAGGTTTTGAGTGTGTTGGAACAGGAGTGTATCAGTTAGAACCTAGGTTTAGATCGTGTTGAAACAGAAGTGTGACATTTAGAGTCTAGGTTTAAATCGTGATGGAACCAAGGTGTGACAGTTAGAGTCTATGGTTAGATCGTGTTCGTACTGAGGTGTGACAGTTAGAGTCTAGGTTTAGATTGTGTTGGAACAAAGGTGTGGCGAGTTATGTCTAGGTTTAGATTTAGTTGGAACAGAGGTGTGACAGTAATAGTCTAGGTTAGGATCTTGTTGGAACAGAGGTGTGACGGTTATAATCTAACTTTAGAGCGTGTTGGAACAGAAGTGTATCAGTAAGAGCCTAGGTTTGGATCTTGTTAGAACAGAAGTGTGACATTTAGAGTCTAGGTTTAGATTGTGTTGGAACAAAGGTGTGACGGGTAAAGTCTAGGTTTAGATTTAGTTGAAACAGAGGTGTGACAGTAATAGTCTAGGTTAGGATCTTGTTAGAACAGAGGTGTGACAGTGAGAGTCTAGGTTTAGATTGTGTTGGAACAAAGGTGTGACGGGTAAAGTCTAGGTTTAGATTTAGTTGAAACAGAGGTGTGACAGTTATAGTCTAGGTTAGAAACTTGTTGGAACAGAGGTGTGACAGTTATAATCTAGGTTTAGAGCGTGTTGGAACAGAAGTGTATCAGTAAGAGCCTTGGTTTGGATCTTGTTAGAACAAAAGTGTGACATTTAGAGTCTAGGTTTAGATTGTGTTGGAACAGGGGTGTTACAGTAATAGTCTAGGTTTGGATCTTGTTAGAACAGAGGGGTGTCAGTGAGATCCAAGGATTAGATAGCAATGGAACAAAGGTGTGACGGGTAAAGTCTAGGTTTATATTTAATTGGAACAGAGGTGTGAAAGTAATAGTCTAGGTTAGGATCTTGTTGGAACAGAGGTGTGACGGTTATAATCTAACTTTAGAGCGTGTTGGAACAGAAGTGTATCAGTAAGAGCCTAGGTTTGGATCTTGTTAGAACAGAAGTGTGACATTTAGAGTCTAGGTTTAGATTGTGTTGGAACAAAGGTGTGACGAGTAAAGTCTAGGTTTAGATTTAGTTGGAGCAGATGTGTATCAGTAAGAACCTAGGTTTGGATCTTGTTAGAACAGAAGTGTGACATTTAGAGTCTAGGTTTAGATTGTGTTGGAACAGGGGTGTTACAGTAATAGTCTAGGTTCAGAGCGCTGTAAACATAGATGTGACAGTTAGATCCTAGGTTAAGATCATGTTGAAGCAGAGGGGTGTCAGTGAGATCTAAGGATTAGGTAGAAATAAAACAAAAGTGTGACAGTGAGAGTCTAGGTATAGATCGTGTTGAAACAGAAGTGTGACATTTAGAGTCGAGGTTTAGAGTGTGATAAAACCAAGGTGTGACAGTTTAAGCCTAGGATTTGTGCGTGTTGGTACAAACGTGTAACAGTGAGAGTCTAGGTTTAGATCGTGTAGGAACCGAGATGTGACAGTTAGAGTCTAGGTTTAGATCGTGTTGGAACAGAGGTGTGACATTTAGAGTCTAGGTTTAGATTGTGTTGGAACAGGAGTGTATCAGTTAGAACCTAGGTTTAGATCGTGTTGAAACAGAAGTGTGACATTTAGAGTCTAGGTTTAAATCGTGATGGAACCAAGGTGTGACAGTTAGAGTCTATGGTTAGATCGTGTTCAAACTGAGGTGTGACAGTTAGAGTCAAGGTTTAGAGCGTGTTAGAACAGAAGTGTATCAGTAAGAGCCTAGGTTTGGATCTTGTTAGAACAGAGGGGTGACATTTAGAGTCTAGGTTTAGATTGTGTTGGAACAGGGGTGCTAAAGTAATAGTCTAGGTTTAGAGCGTGCTGAAACATAGGTGGGACGGTTAGAGCCTAGGTTAAGATCATGTTAAACAGAGGGGTGTCAGTGAGATCCAAGGATTAGATAGCAATGGAACAAAAGTGTGACAGTTTAAGCCTAGGATTTGTGCGTGTTGGTACAAACGTGTAACAGTGAGAGTCTAGGTTTAGATCGTGTTAGAACAAAGGTGAGACGGTCAGAGTCTAGGTTAAGGTCGTGTAGGAACCGAGTTGTGGCAGTTAGAGTCTAGGTTAGGATCTTGTTGGAACAGAGGTTTGACAGTGAGAGTATAGGTATAGATCGTGTTGGAACAAAGGTGTTACAGTTATAATCTAGGTTTTGAGTGTGTTGGAACAGGAGTGTATCAGTTAGAACCTAGGTTTAGATCGTGTTGAAACAGAAGTGTGACATTTAGAGTCTAGGTTTAAATCGTGATGGAACCAAGGTGTGACAGTTAGAGTCTATGGTTAGATCGTGTTCGTACTGAGGTGTGACAGTTAGAGTCTAGGTTTAGAGCGTTTTGGAACAGAAGTGTATCAGTAAGAGCCTAGGCTTGGATCTTGTTAGAACAGAAGTGTGACATTTAGAGTCTAGGTTTAGATTGTGTTGGAACAAAGGTGTGGTGAGTTATGTCTAGGTTTAGATTTAGTTGGAACAGAGGTGTGACAGTAATAGTCTAGGTTAGGATCTTGTTGGAACAGAGGTGTGACGGTTATAATCTAACTTTAGAGCGTGTTGGAACAGAAGTGTATCAGTAAGAGCCTAGGTTTGGATCTTGTTAGAACAGAAGTGTGACATTTAGAGTCTAGGTTTAGATTGTGTTGGAACAAAGGTGTGACGGGTAAAGTCTAGGTTTAGATTTAGTTGAAACAGAGGTGTGACAGTAATAGTCTAGGTTAGGATCTTGTTAGAACAGAGGTGTGACAGTGAGAGTCTAGGTTTAGATTGTGTTGGAACAAAGGTGTGACGGGTAAAGTCTAGGTTTAGATTTAGTTGAAACAGAGGTGTGACAGTAATAGTCTAGGTTAGAAACTTGTTGGAACAGAGGTGTGACAGTTATAATCTAGGTTTGGAGCGTGTTGGAACAGAAGTGTATCAGTAAGAGCCTTGGTTTGGATCTTGTTAGAACAAAAGTGTGACATTTAGAGTCTAGGTTTAGATTGTGTTGGAACAGGGGTGTTACAGTAATAGTCTAGGTTTGGATCTTGTTAGAACAGAGGGGTGTCAGTGAGATCCAAGGATTAGATAGCAATGGAACAAAGGTGTGACGGGTAAAGTCTAGGTTTATATTTAGTTGGAACAGAGGTGTGACAGTAATAGTCTAGGTTAGGATCTTGTTGGAACAGAGGTGTGACGGTTATAATCTAACTTTAGAGCGTGTTGGAACAGAAGTGTATCAGTAAGAGCCTAGGTTTGGATCTTGTTAGAACAGAAGTGTGACATTTAGAGTCTAGGTTTAGATTGTGTTGGAACAAAGGTGTGACGAGTAAAGTCTAGGTTTAGATTTAGTTGGAGCAGATGTGTATCAGTAAGAACCTAGGTTTGGATCTTGTTAGAACAGAAGTGTGACATTTAGAGTCTAGGTTTAGATTGTGTTGGAACAGGGGTGTTACAGTAATAGTCTAGGTTCAGAGCGCTGTAAACATAGATGTGACGGTTAGATCCTAGGTTAAGATCATGTTGAAGCAGAGGGGTGTCAGTGAGATCTAAGGATTAGGTAGAAATGAAACAAAAGTGTGACAGTGAAAGTCTAGGTATAGATCGTGTTGAAACAGAAGTGTGACATTTAGAGTCGAGGTTTAGAGTGTGATAAAACCAAGGTGTGACAGTTTAAGCCTAGGATTTGTGCGTGTTGGTACAAACGTGTAACAGTGAGAGTCTAGGTTTAGATCGTGTTAGAACATAGGTGAGAAAGTTAGAGTCTAGGTTTAGATCGTGTAGGAACCGAGATGTGACAGTTAGAGTCTAGGTTTAGATCGTGTTGGAACAGAGGTGTGACATTTAGAGTCTAGGTTTAGATTGTGTTGGAACAGGAGTGTATCAGTTAGAACCTAGGTTTAGATCGTGTTGAAACAGAAGTGTGACATTTTGAGTCTAGGTTTAAATCGTGATGGAACCAAGGTGTGACAGTTAGAGTCTATGGTTAGATCGTGTTCAAACTGAGGTGTGACAGTTAGAGTCAAGGTTTAGAGCGTGTTGGAACAGACGTGTATCAGTAAGAGCCTAGGTTTGGATCTTGTTAGAACAGAGGGGTGTCAGTGAGATCCAAGGATTAGATAGCAATGGAACAAAGGTGTGACGGGTAAAGTCTAGGTTTATATTTAGGTAAAACAGAGGTGTGAGAGTAACAATCTAGGTTTAGAGCGTGTTGGAACAGAAGTGTATCAGTAAGAGCCTAGGTTTGGATCTTGTTAGACCAGAAGTGATACATTTAGAGCCTAGGTTTAGATTGTGTTAGAACAAAGGTGTGACGAGTTATGTCTAGGTTTAGATTTAGTTGGAACAGAGGTGTGACAGTAATAGTCTAGGTTAGGATCTTGTTGGAACAGAGGTATGACGGTTATAATCTAACTTTAGAGCGTGTTGGAACAGAAGTGTATCAGTTAGAGCCTAAGTTTGGATATTTTTGGAACAGAGGTGTGACAGTAATAATCTAGGTTTAGAGAGTGTTGGAACAAAGGTGTCACAGTAAGAACCTAGGTTTGGATCGTGTTTAATTAGTAGTGTGACAATTAAAGTCTATGTTGAGATTGTGCTGGAATAGGGGTGTGTTACAGTAATAGTCTAGGTTTAGAGGGTGCTGAAACATAGGTGTGACAGTTAGATCATAGGTTATGATCATGTTGAAACAGAGGGGTGTCACTAAGATCCAAGGATTAGGTAGCAATGGAACAAAAGTGTATCAGTAAGAGCCTTGGTTTGGATCTTGTTAGAACAGAAGTGTGACATTTAGAGTCTAGGTTTAGATTGTGTTGGAACAGGGGTGTTACAGTAATAGTCTAGGTTTAGAGCGTGCTGAAACATAGGTGGGACAGTTAGAGCCTAGGTTAAGATCATGTTGAAACAGAGGGGTGTCAGTGAGATCCGAAGATTAGATAGCAATGGAACAAAAGAGTGACAGTGAGAGTCTAGGTTTAGATATTGTAGAAACAGAGGTGTGACGGTTATAATCTAGGGTAAGAGCGTGTTGGAACAGAAGTGTATCAGTTAGAGCCTAAGTTTGGATCTTTTTGGAACAGAGGTGTGACAGTTAGAGTCTAGGTTTAGATGGTGTTGGAACAAAAGTGTGACGTGTAAAGTCTAGGTTTAGATTTAGTTGAAACAAAGGTGTGACTGGTACAGTCTAGGTTTAGATTTAGTTGGGACAGAGGTGTGACAGTAATAGTCTAGGTTTAGATCTTGTTGGAACAGAGGTGTGACAGTGAGAGTCTAGGTTTAGATCGTGTAACAACAAAGGTGAGACGGTCACAGTCTAGGTTTAGATCGTGTAGGAACCGAGATGTGACAGTTAGAGTCTAGGTTTAGATCGTGTTGGAACAGAGGTGTGACATTTAGAGTCTAGGTTTAGATTGTGTTGGAACAGGAGTGTATCAGTTAGAACCTAGGTTTAGATCGTGTTGAAACAGAAGTGTGACATTTAGAGTCTAGGTTTAAATCGTGATGGAACCAAGGTGTGACAGTTAGAGTCTAGGTTAGGATCTTGTTGGAACAGAGGTGTGACAGTTATAATCTAGGTTTAGAGCGTGTTGGAGCAGAAGTGTATCAGTAAGAGCCTTGGTTTGGATCTTGTTAGAACAGAAGTGTGACATTTAGAGTCTAGGTTTAGATTGTGTTGGAACAGGGGTGTTACAGTAATAGTCTAGGTTTAGAGCGTGCTGAAACATAGGTGGGACGGTTAGAGCCTAGGTTAAGATCATGTTGAAACAGAGGGGTGTCAGTGAGATCCGAAGATTAGATAGCAATGGAACAAAAGAGTGACAGTGAGAGTCTAGGTTTAGATATTGTAGAAACAGAGGTGTGACGGTTATAATCTAGGGTAAGAGCGTGTTGGAACAGAAGTGTATCAGTTAGAGCCTAAGTTTGGATCTTTTTGGAACAGAGGTGTGACAGTTAGAGTCTAGGTTTAGATGGTGTTGGAACAAAAGTGTGACGTGTAAAGTCTAGGTTTAGATTTAGTTGAAACAAAGGTGTGACTGGTACAGTCTAGGTTTAGATTTAGTTGGGACAGAGGTGTGACAGTAATAGTCTAGGTTTAGATCTTGTTGGAACAGAGGTGTGACAGTGAGAGTCTAGGTTTAGATCGTGTAACAACAAAGTTGAGACGGTCAGAGTCTAGGTTTAGATCGTGTAGGAACCGAGATGTGACAGTTAGAGTCTAGGTTTAGATCGTGTTGGAACAGAGGTGTGACATTTAGAGTCTAGGTTTAGATTGTGTTGGAACAGGAGTGTATCAGTTAGAACCTAGGTTTAGATCGTGTTGAAACAGAAGTGTGACATTTAGAGTCTAGGTTTAAATCGTGATGGAACCAAGGTGTGACAGTTAGAGTCTATGGTTAGATCGTGTTCAAACTGAGGTGTGACAGTTAGAGTCAAGGTTTAGAGCGTGTTGGAACAGAAGTGTATCAGTAAGAGCCTAGGTTTGGATCTTGTTAGAACAGAGGGGTGTCAGTGAGATCCAAGGATTAGATAGCAATGGAACAAAGGTGTGACGGGTAAAGTCTAGGTTTATATTTAGGTAAAACAGAGGTGTGAGAGTTAGATTCTAGGTTTAGAGCGTGTTGGAACAGAAGTGTATCAGTAAGAGCCTAGGTTTGGATCTTGTTAGACCAGAAGTGATACATTTAGAGCCTAGGTTTAGATTGTGTTAGAACAAAGGTGTGACGAGTTATGTCTAGGTTTAGATTTAGTTGGAACAGAGGTGTGACAGTAATAGTCTAGGTTAGGATCTTGTTGGAACAGAGGTATGACGGTTATAATCTAACTTTAGAGCGTGTTGGAACAGAAGTGTATCAGTTAGAGCCTAAGTTTGTATATTTTTGGAACAGAGGTGTGACAGTAATAATCTAGGTTTAGAGAGTGTTGGAACAAAGGTGTCACAGTAAGAACCTAGGTTTGGATCGTGTTTAATTAGTAGTGTGACAATTAAAGTCTATGTTGAGATTGTGCTGGAATAGGGGTGTGTTACAGTAATAGTCTAGGTTTAGAGGGTGCTGAAACATAGGTGTGACAGTTAGATCATAGGTTATGATCATGTTGAAAAAGAGGGGTGTCACTAAGATCCAAGGATTAGGTAGCAATGGAACAAAAGTGTGACAGTGAGAGTCTAGGTTTGGATCTTGTTAGAACAGAAGTTTGACATTTAGAGTCTAGGTTTAGATTGTGATGGAACCAAGGTGTGACAGTTAGAGTCTATGGTTAGATCGTGTTTGTACTGAGGTGTGACAGTTAGGGTCTAGGTTTAGAGCGTTTTGGAACAGAAGTGTATCAGTAAGAGCCTAGGTTAGGATCTTGTTGGAACAGAGGTGTGACAGTTATAATCTAGGTTTAGAGCGTGTTGGAACAAAGGTGTGATGAGTTATGTCTAGGTTTAGATTTAGTTGGAACAGAGGTGTGACAGTAATAGTCTAGGTTAGGATCTTGTTGGAACAGAGGTGTGACGGTTATAATCTAACTTTAGAGCGTGTTGAAACAGAAGTGTATCAGTTAGAGCCTAAGTTTGGATATTTTTGGAACAGAGGTGTGACAGTGAGATCCAAAGATTAGATAGCAATGGAACAAAAGAGTGACAGTAAGAGTCTTGGTTTAGATATTGTTGAAACAGAGGTGTGACGGTTTTAATCTAGGGTAAGAGCGTGTTGGAACAGAAGTGTATCAGTTAGAGCCTAAGTTTGGATCTTTTTGGAACAAAGGTGTGACAGTAAGAGTCTAGGTTTAGATGGTGTTGAAACAAAGGTGTGACGGGTAAAGTCTAGGTTTAGATTTAGTGGAACAGAGGTGTGACTGTAATAATCTAGGTTAAGAGAGTGTTGGAACAAAGGTGTGACAGTAAGAACCTAGGTTTGGATCGTGTTTCATTAGTAGTCTGACAATTAAGTCTATGTTGAGATTGTGCTAGAACAGGGGTGTGTTACAGTAATAGTCTAGGTTTAGAGGGTGCTGAAACATAGGTGTGACAGTTAGATCATAGGTTATGATCATGTTGAAACAGAGGGGAGTCACTAAGATCCAAGGATTCGGTAGCAATGGAACAAAAGTGTGACAGTGAGAGTCTAGGTTTGAATCTTGTTAGAACAGAAGTGGGACATTTAGAGTCTAGGTTTAGATTGTGTTGGAACAGGGGTATTACAGTTATAGTCTAGGTTAGGATCTTGTTGGAACAGAGGTGTGACATTTAGAGTCTAGGTTTAGATTGTGTTGGAACAGGAGTGTATCAGTTAGAACCTAGGTTTAGATCGTGTTGAAACAGAAGTGTGACATTTAGAGTCTAGGTTTAAATCGTGATGGAACCAAGGTGTGACAGTTAGAGTCTATGGTTAGATCGTGTTCAAACTGAGGTGTGACAGTTAGAGTCAAGGTTTAGAGCGTGTTGGAACAGAAGTGTATCAGTAAGAGCCTAGGTTTGGATCTTGTTAGAACAGAGGGGTGTCAGTGAGATCCAAGGATTAGATAGCAATGGAACAAAGGTGTGACGGGTAAAGTCTAGGTTTATATTTAGGTAAAACAGAGGTGTGAGAGTAACAATCTAGGTTTAGAGCGTGTTGGAACAGAAGTGTATCAGTAAGAGCCTAGGTTTGGATCTTGTTAGACCAGAAGTGATACATTTAGAGCCTAGGTTTAGATTGTGTTAGAACAAAGGTGTGACGAGTTATGTCTAGGTTTAGATTTAGTTGGAACAGAGGTGTGACAGTAATAGTCTAGGTTAGGATCTTGTTGGAACAGAGGTATGACGGTTATAATCTAACTTTAGAGCGTGTTGGAACAGAAGTGTATCAGTTAGAGCCTAAGTTTGTATATTTTTGGAACAGAGGTGTGACAGTAATAATCTAGGTTTAGAGAGTGTTGGAACAAAGGTGTCACAGTAAGAACCTAGGTTTGGATCGTGTTTAATTAGTAGTGTGACAATTAAAGTCTATGTTGAGATTGTGCTGGAATAGGGGTGTGTTACAGTAATAGTCTAGGTTTAGAGGGTGCTGAAACATAGGTGTGACAGTTAGATCATATGTTATGATCATGTTGAAAAAGAGGGGTGTCACTAAGATCCAAGGATTAGGTAGCAATGGAACAAAAGTGTGACAGTGAGAGTCTAGGTTTGGATCTTGTTAGAACAGAAGTTTGACATTTAGAGTCTAGGTTTAGATTGTGATGGAACCAAGGTGTGACAGTTAGAGTCTATGGTTAGATCGTGTTTGTACTGAGGTGTGACAGTTAGAGTCTAGGTTTAGAGCGTTTTGGAACAGAAGTGTATCAGTAAGAGCCTAGGTTAGGATCTTGTTGGAACAGAGGTGTGACAGTTATAATCTAGGTTTAGAGCGTGTTGGAACAAAGGTGTGATGAGTTATGTCTAGGTTTAGATTTAGTTGGAACAGAGGTGTGACAGTAATAGTCTAGGTTAGGATCTTGTTGGAACAGAGGTGTGACGGTTATAATCTAACTTTAGAGCGTGTTGAAACAGAAGTGTATCAGTTAGAGCCTAAGTTTGGATATTTTTGGAACAGAGGTGTGACAGTGAGATCCAAAGATTAGATAGCAATGGAACAAAAGAGTGACAGTAAGAGTCTTGGTTTAGATATTGTTGAAACAGAGGTGTGACGGTTTTAATCTAGGGTAAGAGCGTGTTGGAACAGAAGTGTATCAGTAAGAGCCTAAGTTTGGATCTTTTTGGAACAAAGGTGTGACAGTAAGAGTCTAGGTTTAGATGGTGTTGAAACAAAGGTGTGACGGGTAAAGTCTAGGTTTAGATTTAGTGGAACAGAGGTGTGACTGTAATAATCTAGGTTAAGAGAGTGTTGGAACAAAGGTGTGACAGTAAGAACCTAGGTTTGGATCGTGTTTCATTAGTAGTCTGACAATTAAGTCTATGTTGAGATTGTGCTAGAACAGGGGTGTGTTACAGTAATAGTCTAGGTTTAGAGGGTGCTGAAACATAGGTGTGACAGTTAGATCATAGGTTATGATCATGTTGAAACAGAGGGGAGTCACTAAGATCCAAGGATTCGGTAGCAATGGAACAAAAGTGTGACAGTGAGAGTCTAGGTTTGAATCTTGTTAGAACAGAAGTGGGACATTTAGAGTCTAGGTTTAGATTGTGTTGGAACAGGGGTATTACAGTTATAGTCTAGGTTAGGATCTTGTTGGAACAGAGGTGTGACAGTTATAATCTAGGTTTAGAGCGTGTTGGAACAGAAGTGTATCAGTAAGAGCCTAGGTTTGGATCTTGTTAGAACAGAAGTGTGACATTTAGAGTCTAGGTTT
The DNA here is from genome assembly GCA_930367205.1 of Acanthosoma haemorrhoidale. Taxonomy (NCBI): domain Eukaryota; kingdom Metazoa; phylum Arthropoda; class Insecta; order Hemiptera; family Acanthosomatidae; genus Acanthosoma; species Acanthosoma haemorrhoidale. Next base: position 343,083 of record CAKNEZ010000014.1, read on the forward strand.
AGATTGTGTTGGAACAGGGGTGTTACAGTAATAGTCTAGGTTTAGAGCGTGCTGAAACATAGGTGGGACAGTTAGAGCCTAGGTTAAGATCATGTTGAAACAGAGGGGTGTCAGTGAGATCCGAAGATTAGATAGCAATGGAACAAAAGAGTGACAGTGAGAGTCTAGGTTTAGATATTGTAGAAACAGAGGTGTGACGGTTATAATCTAGGGTAAGAGCGTGTTGGAACAGAAGTGTATCAGTTAGAGCCTAAGTTTGGATCTTTTTGGAACAGAGGTGTGACAGTTAGAGTCTAGGTTTAGATGGTGTTGGAACAAAAGTGTGACGTGTAAAGTCTAGGTTTAGATTTAGTTGAAACAAAGGTGTGACTGGTACAGTCTAGGTTTAGATTTGGTTGGGACAGAGGTGTGACAGTAATAGTCTAGGTTTAGATCTTGTTGGAACAGAGGTGTGACAGTGAGAGTCTAGGTTTAGATCGTGTAACAACAAAGGTGAGACGGTCAGAGTCTAGGTTTAGATCGTGTAGGAACCGAGATGTGACAGTTAGAGTCTAGGTTTAGATCGTGTTGGAACAGAGGTGTGACATTTAGAGTCTAGGTTTAGATTGTGTTGGAACAGGAGTGTATCAGTTAGAACCTAGGTTTAGATCGTGTTGAAACAGAAGTGTGACATTTAGAGTCTAGGTTTAAATCGTGATGGAACCAAGGTGTGACAGTTAGAGTCTAGGTTAGGATCTTGTTGGAACAGAGGTGTGACAGTTATAATCTAGGTTTAGAGCGTGTTGGAACAGAAGTGTATCAGTAAGAGCCTTGGTTTGGATCTTGTTAGAACAGAAGTGTGACATTTAGAGTCTAGGTTTAGATTGTGTTGGAACAGGGGTGTTACAGTAATAGTCTAGGTTTAGAGCGTGCTGAAACATAGGTGGGACAGTTAGAGCCTAGGTTAAGATCATGTTGAAACAGAGGGGTGTCAGTGAGATCCGAAGATTAGATAGCAATGGAACAAAAGAGTGACAGTGAGAGTCTAGGTTTAGATATTGTAGAAACAGAGGTGTGACGGTTATAATCTAGGGTAAGAGCGTGTTGGAACAGAAGTGTATCAGTTAGAGCCTAAGTTTGGATCTTTTTGGAACAGAGGTGTGACAGTTAGAGTCTAGGTTTAGATGGTGTTGGAACAAAAGTGTGACGTGTAAAGTCTAGGTTTAGATTTAGTTGAAACAAAGGTGTGACTGGTACAGTCTAGGTTTAGATTTAGTTGGGACAGAGGTGTGACAGTAATAGTCTAGGTTTAGATCTTGTTGGAACAGAGGTGTGACAGTGAGAGTCTAGGTTTAGATCGTGTAACAACAAAGGTGAGACGGTCAGAGTCTAGGTTTAGATCGTGTAGGAACCGAGATGTGACAGTTAGAGTCTAGGTTTAGATCGTGTTGGAACAGAGGTGTGACATTTAGAGTCTAGGTTTAGATCGTGTTGGAACAGGAGTGTATCAGTTAGAACCTAGGTTTAGATCGTGTTGAAACAGAAGTGTGACATTTAGAGTCTAGGTTTAAATCGTGATGGAACCAAGGTGTGACAGTTAGAGTCTATGGTTAGATCGTGTTCAAACTGAGGTGTGACAGTTAGAGTCAAGGTTTAGAGCGTGTTGGAACAGAAGTGTATCAGTAAGAGCCTAGGTTTGGATCTTGTTAGAACAGAGGGGTGTCAGTGAGATCCAAGGATTAGATAGCAATGGAACAAAGGTGTGACGGGTAAAGTCTAGGTTTATATTTAGGTAAAACAGAGGTGTGAGAGTAACAATCTAGGTTTAGAGCGTGTTGGAACAGAAGTGTATCAGTAAGAGCCTAGGTTTGGATCTTGTTAGACCAGAAGTGATACATTTAGAGCCTAGGTTTAGATTGTGTTAGAACAAAGGTGTGACGAGTTATGTCTAGGTTTAGATTTAGTTGGAACAGAGGTGTGACAGTAATAGTCTAGGTTAGGATCTTGTTGGAACAGAGGTATGACGGTTATAATCTAACTTTAGAGCGTGTTGGAACAGAAGTGTATCAGTTAGAGCCTAAGTTTGGATATTTTTGGAACAGAGGTGTGACAGTAATAATCTAGGTTTAGAGAGTGTTGGAACAAAGGTGTCACAGTAAGAACCTAGGTTTGGATCGTGTTTAATTAGTAGTGTGACAATTAAAGTCTATGTTGAGATTGTGCTGGAATAGGGGTGTGTTACAGTAATAGTCTAGGTTTAGAGGGTGCTGAAACATAGGTGTGACAGTTAGATCATAGGTTATGATCATGTTGAAAAAGAGGGGTGTCACTAAGATCCAAGGATTAGGTAGCAATGGAACAAAAGTGTGACAGTGAGAGTCTAGGTTTGGATCTTGTTAGAACAGAAGTTTGACATTTAGAGTCTAGGTTTAGATTGTGATGGAACCAAGGTGTGACAGTTAGAGTCTATGGTTAGATCGTGTTTGTACTGAGGTGTGACAGTTAGAGTCTAGGTTTAGAGCGTTTTGGAACAGAAGTGTATCAGTAAGAGCCTAGGTTAGGATCTTGTTGGAACAGAGGTGTGACAGTTATAATCTAGGTTTAGAGCGTGTTGGAACAAAGGTGTGACGAGTTATGTCTAGGTTTAGATTTAGTTGGAACAGAGGTGTGACAGTAATAGTCTAGGTTAGGATCTTGTTGGAACAGAGGTGTGACGGTTATAATCTAACTTTAGAGCGTGTTGAAATAGAAGTGTATCAGTTAGAGCCTAAGTTTGGATATTTTTGGAACAGAGGTGTGACAGTGAGATCCAAAGATTAGATAGCAATGGAACAAAAGAGTGACAGTAAGAGTCTTGGTTTAGATATTGTTGAAACAGAGGTGTGACGGTTTTAATCTAGGGTAAGAGCGTGTTGGAACAGAAGTGTATCAGTTAGAGCCTAAGTTTGGATCTTTTTGGAACAAAGGTGTGACAGTAAGAGTCTAGGTTTAGATGGTGTTGGAACAAAAGTGTGACGTGTAAAGTCTAGGTTTAGATTTAGTTGAAACAAAGGTGTGACTGGTACAGTCTAGGTTTAGATTTAGTTGGGACAGAGGTGTGACAGTAATAGTCTAGGTTTAGATCTTGTAGAAACAGAGGTGTGACGGTTATAATCTAGGGTAAGAGCGTGTTGGAACAGAAGTGTATCAGTTAGAGCCTAAGTTTGGATCTTTTTGGAACAGAGGTGTGACAGTTAGAGTCTAGGTTTAGATGGTGTTGGAACAAAAGTGTGACGTGTAAAGTCTAGGTTTAGATTTAGTTGAAACAAAGGTGTGACTGGTACAGTCTAGGTTTAGATTTAGTTGGAACAGAGGTGTGACAGTGAGAGTCTAGGTTTAGATCGTGTAACAACAAAGGTGAGACGGTCAGAGTCTAGGTTTAGATCGTGTAGGAACCGAGATGTGACAGTTAGAGTCTAGGTTTAGATCGTGTTGGAACAGAGGTGTGACATTTAGAGTCTAGGTTTAGATTGTGTTGGAACAGGAGTGTATCAGTTAGAACCTAGGTTTAGATCGTGTTGAAACAGAAGTTTGACATTTAGAGTCTAGGTTTAGATTGTGATGGAACCAAGGTGTGACAGTTAGAGTCTATGGTTAGATCGTGTTCGTACTGAGGTGTGACAGTTAGAGTCTAGGTTTAGAGCGTTTTGGAACAGAAGTGTATCAGTAAGAGCCTAGGTTTGGATCTTGTTAGAACAGAGGTGTGACAGTGGGAATCTAGGTTTAGATTGTGTTGGAAAAAAGGTGTGACAGGTAAAGTCTAGGTTAAGATTTAGTTGAAACAGAGGTATGACAGTAATAGTCTAGGTTAGGATCTTGTTGGAACAGAGGTGTGACAGTTATAATCTAGGTTTAGAGCGTGTTGGAACAGAAGTGTATCAATAAGAGCCTTGGTTTGGATCTTGTTAGAACAGAAGTGTGACATTTAGAGTCTAGGTTTAGATTGTGTTGGAACAGGGGTGTTACAGTAATAGTCTAGGTTTAGAGCGTGCTGAAACATAGGTGGGACGGTTAGAGCCTAGGTTAAGATCATGTTGAAACAGAGGGGTGTCAGTGAGATCCGAAGATTAGATAGCAATGGAACAAAAGAGTGACAGTGAGAGTCTAGGTTTAGATATTGTAGAAACAGAGTTGTGACGGTTATAATCTAGGGTAAGAGCGTGTTGGAACAGAAGTGTATCAGTTAGAGCCTAAGTTTGGATCTTTTTGGAACAGAGGTGCGACAGTTAGAGTCTAGGTTTAGATGGTGTTGGAACAAAAGTGTGACGTGTAAAGTCTAGGTTTAGATTTAGTTGAAACAAAGGTGTGACTGGTACAGTCTAGGTTTAGATTTAGTTGGGACAGAGGTGTGACAGTAATAGTCTAGGTTTAGATCTTGTAGAAACAGAGGTGTGACGGTTATAATCTAGGGTAAGAGCGTGTTGGAACAGAAGTGTATCAGTTAGAGCCTAAGTTTGGATCTTTTTGGAACAGAGGTGTGACAGTTAGAGTCTAGGTTTAGATGGTGTTGGAACAAAAGTGTGACGTGTAAAGTCTAGGTTTAGATTTAGTTGAAACAAAGGTGTGACTGGTACAGTCTAGGTTTAGATTTAGTTGGAACAGAGGTGTGACAGTGAGAGTCTAGGTTTAGATCGTGTAACAACAAAGGTGAGACGGTCAGAGTCTAGGTTTAGATCGTGTAGGAACCGAGATGTGACAGTTAGAGTCTAGGTTTAGATCGTGTTGGAACAGAGGTGTGACATTTAGAGTCTAGGTTTAGATTGTGTTGGAACAGGAGTGTATCAGTTAGAACCTAGGTTTAGATCGTGTTGAAACAGAAGTGTGACATTTAGAGTCTAGGTTTAAATCGTGATGGAACCAAGGTGTGACAGTTAGAGTATATGGTTAGATCGTGTTCAAACTGAGGTGTGACAGTTAGAGTCAAGGTTTAGAGCGTGTTGGAACAGAAGTGTATCAGTAAGAGCCTAGGTTTGGATCTTGTTAGAACAGAGGGGTGTCAGTGAGTACCAAGGATTAGATAGCAACAGAACAAAGGTGTGACGGGTAAAGTCTAGGTTTATATTTAGGTAAAACAGAGGTGTGAGAGTAACAATCTAGGTTTAGAGCGTGTTGGAACAGAAGTGTATCAGTAAGAGCCTAGGTTTGGATCTTGTTAGACCAGAAGTGATACATTTAGAGCCTAGGTTTAGATTGTGTTAGAACAAAGGTGTGACGAGTTATGTCTAGGTTTAGATTTAGTTGGAAAAGAGGTGTGACAGTAATAGTCTAGGTTAGGATCTTGTTGGAACAGAAGTGTATCAGTTAGAGCCTAAGTTTGGATCTTTTTGGAACAGAGGTGTGACAGTTAGAGTCTAGGTTTAGATGGTGTTGGAACAAAAGTGTGACGTGTAAAGTCTAGGTTTAGATTTAGTTGAAACAAAGGTGTGACTGGTACAGTCTAGGTTTAGATTTAGTTGGGACAGAGGTGTGACAGTAATAGTCTAGGTTTAGATCTTGTTGGAACAGAGGTGTGACAGTGAGAGTCTAGGTTTAGATCGTGTAACAACAAAGGTGAGACGGTAAGAGTCTAGGTTTAGATCGTGTAGGAACCGAGATGTGACAGTTAGAGTCTAGGTTTAGATCGTGTTGGAACAGAGGTGTAACATTTAGAGTCTAGGTTTAGATTGTGTTGGAACAGGAGTGTATCAGTTAGAACCTAGGTTTAGATCGTGTTGAAACAGAAGTGTGACATTTAGAGTCTAGGTTTAAATCGTGATGGAACCAAGGTGTGACAGTTAGAGTATATGGTTAGATCGTGTTCAAACTGAGGTGTGACAGTTAGAGTCAAGGTTTAGAGCGTGTTGGAACAGAAGTGTATCAGTAAGAGCCTAGGTTTGGATCTTGTTAGAACAGAGGGGTGTCAGTGAGTACCAAGGATTAGATAGCAACAGAACAAAGGTGTGACGGGTAAAGTCTAGGTTTATATTTAGGTAAAACAGAGGTGTGAGAGTAACAATCTAGGTTTAGAGCGTGTTGGAACAGAAGTGTATCAGTAAGAGCCTAGGTTTGGATCTTGTTAGACCAGAAGTGATACATTTAGAGCCTAGGTTTAGATTGTGTTAGAACAAAGGTGTGACGAGTTATGTCTAGGTTTAGATTTAGTTGGAACAGAGGTGTGACAGTAATAGTCTAGGTTAGGATCTTGTTGGAACAGAGGTGTGACAGTAATAATCTAGGTTTAGAGAGTGTTGGAACAAAGGTGTCACAGTAAGAACCTAGGTTTGGATCGTGTTTAATTAGTAGTGTGACAATTAAAGTCTATGTTGAGATTGTGCTGGAATAGGGGTGTGTTACAGTAATAGTCTAGGTTTAGAGGGCGCTGAAACATAGGTGTGACAGTTAGATCATAGGTTATGATCATGTTGAAACAGAGGGGTGTCACTAAGATCCAAGGATTAGGTAGCAATGGAACAAAAGTGTGACAGTGAGAGTCTAGGTTTGGATCTTGTTAGAACAGAAGTTTGACATTTAGAGTCTAGGTTTAGATTGTGATGGAACCAAGGTGTGACAGTTAGAGTCTATGGTTAGATCGTGTTCGTACTGAGGTGTGACAGTTAGAGTCTAGGTTTAGAGCGTTTTGGAACAGAAGTGTATCAGTAAGAGCCTAGGTTAGGATCTTGTTGGAACAGAGGTGTGACAGTTATAATCTAGGTATAGAGCGTGTTGGAACAAAGGTGTGACGAGTTATGTCTAGGTTTAGATTTAGTTGGAACAAAGGTGTGACAGTAATAGTCTAGGTTAGGATCTTGTTGGAACAGAGGTGTGACGGTTATAATCTAACTTTAGAGCGTGTTGAAACAGAAGTGTATCAGTTAGAGCCTAAGTTTGGATATTTTTGGAACAGAGGTGTGACAGTGAGATCCAAAGATTAGATAGCAATGGAACAAAAGAGTGACAGTAAGAGTCTTGGTTTAGATATTGTTGAAACAGAGGTGTGACGGTTATAATCTAGGGTAAGAGCGTGTTGGAACAGAAGTGTATCAGTTAGAGCCGAAGTTTGGATCTTTTTGGAACAAAGGTGTGACAGTAAGAGTCTAGGTTTAGATGGTGTTGAAACAAAGGTGTGACGGGTAAAGTCTAGGTTTAGATTTAGTGGAACAGAGGTGTGACTGTAATAATCTAGGTTAAGAGAGTGTTGGAACAAAGGTGTGACAGTAAGAACCTAGGTTTGGATCGTGTTTAATTAGTAGTCTGACAATTAAGTCTATGTTGAGATTGTGCTAGAACAGGGGTGTGTTACAGTAATAGTCTAGGTTTAGAGGGTGCTGAAACATAGGTGTGACAGTTAGATCATAGGTTATGATCATGTTGAAACAGAGGGGAGTCACTAAGATCCAAGGATTCGGTAGCAATGGAACAAAAGTGTGACAGTGAGAGTCTAGGTTTGAATCTTGTTAGAACAGAAGTGGGACATTTAGAGTCTAGGTTTAGATTGTGTTGGAACAGGGGTATTACAGTTATAGTCTAGGTTAGGATCTTGTTGGAACAGAGGTGTGACAGTTATAATCTAGGTTTAGAGCGTGTTGGAACAGAAGTGTATCAGTAAGAGCCTAGGTTTGGATCTTGTTAGAACAGAGGTGTGACAGTGAGAATCTAGGTTTAGATTGTGTTGGAAAAAAGGTGTGACAGGTAAAGTCTAGGTTAAGATTTAGTTGAAACAGAGGTATGACAGTAATAGTCTAGGTTAGGATCTTGTTGGAACAGAGGTGTGACAGTTATAATCTAGGTTTAGAGCGTGTTGGAACAGAAGTGTATCAGTAAGAGCCTTGGTTTGGATCTTGTTAGAACAGAAGTGTGACATTTAGAGTCTAGGTTTAGATTGTGTTGGAACAGGGGTGTTACAGTAATAGTCTAGGTTTAGAGCGTGCTGAAACATAGGTGGGACGGTTAGAGCCTAGGTTAAGATCATGTTGAAACAGAGGGGTGTCAGTGAGATCCGAAGATTAGATAGCAATGGAACAAAAGAGTGACAGTGAGAGTCTAGGTTTAGATATTGTAGAAACAGAGGTGTGACGGTTATAATCTAGGGTAAGAGCGTGTTGGAACAGAAGTGTATCAGTTAGAGCCTAAGTTTGGATCTTTTTGGAACAGAGGTGTGACAGTTAGAGTCTAGGTTTAGATGGTGTTGGAACAAAGGTGTGACGTGTAAAGTCTAGGTTTAGATTTAGTTGAAACAAAGGTGTGACTGGTACAGTCTAGGTTTAGATTTAGTTGGAACAGAGGTGTGACAGTAATAGTCTAGGTTAGGATCTTGTTGGAACAGAGGTATGACGGTTATAATCTAACTTTAGAGCGTGTTGGAACAGAAGTGTATCAGTTAGAGCCTAAGTTTGGATATTTTCGGAACAGAGGTGTGACAGTAATAATCTAGGTTTAGAGAGTGTTGGAACAAAGGTGTCACAGTAAGAACCTAGGTTTGGATCGTGTTTAATTAGTAGTGTGACAATTAAAGTCTATGTTGAGATTGTGCTGGAATAGGGGTGTGTTACAGTAATAGTCTAGGTTTAGAGGGTGCTGAAACATAGGTGTGACAGTTAGATCATAGGTTATGATCATGTTGAAACAGAGGGGTGTCACTAAGATCCAAGAATTAGGTAGCAATGGAACAAAAGTGTGACAGTGAGAGTCTAGGTTTGGATCTTGTTAGAACAGAAGTTTGACATTTAGAGTCTAGGTTTAGATTGTGATGGAACCAAGGTGTGACAGTTAGAGTCTATGGTTAGATCGTGTTCGTACTGAGGTGTGACAGTTAGAGTCTAGGTTTAGAGCGTTTTGGAACAGAAGTGTATCAGTAAGAGCCTAGGTTAGGATCTTGTTGGAACAGAGGTGTGACAGTTATAATCTAGGTTTAGAGCGTGTTGGAACAAAGGTGTGACGAGTTATGTCTAGGTTTAGATTTAGTTGGAACAGAGGTGTGACAGTAATAGTCTAGGTTAGGATCTTGTTGGAACAGAGGTGTGACGGTTATAATCTAACTTTAGAGCGTGTTGAAACAGAAGTGTATCAGTTAGAGCCTAAGTTTGGATATTTTTGGAACAGAGGTGTGACAGTGAGATCCAAAGATTAGATTGCAATGGAACAAAAGTGTGACAGTAAGAGTCTAGGTTTAGATATTGTTGAAACAGAGGTGTGACGGTTATAATCTAGGGTAAGAGCGTGTTGGAACAGAAGTGTATCAGTTAGAGCCTAAGTTTGGATCTTTTTGGAACAAAGGTGTGACAGTAAGAGTCTAGGTTTAGATGGTGTTGAAACAAAGGTGTGACGGGTAAAGTCTAGGTTTAGATTTAGTGGAACAGAGGTGTGACTGTAATAATCTAGGTTAAGAGAGTGTTGGAACAAAGGTGTGACAGTAAGAACCTAGGTTTGGATCGTGTTTAATTAGTAGTCTGACAATTAAGTCTATGTTGAGATTGTGCTAGAACAGGGGTGTGTTACAGTAATAGTCTAGGTTTAGAGGGTGCTGAAACATAGGTGTGACAGTTAGATCATAGGTTATGATCATGTTGAAACAGAGGGGAGTCACTAAGATCCAAGGATTCGGTAGCAATGGAACAAAAGTGTGACAGTGAGAGTCTAGGTTTGAATCTTGTTAGAACAGAAGTGGGACATTTAGAGTCTAGGTTTAGATTGTGTTGGAACAGGGGTGTTACAGTTATAGTCTAGGTTAGGATCTTGTTGGAACAGAGGTGTGACAGTTATAATCTAGGTTTAGAGCGTGTTGGAACAGAAGTGTATCAGTAAGAGCCTAGGTTTGGATCTTGTTAGAACAAAAGTGTGACATTTAGAGTCTAGGTTTAGATTGTGTTGGAACAGGGGTGTTAAAGTAATAGTCTAGGTTTGGATCTTGTTAGAACAGAGGGGTGCAGTGAGATCCAAGGATTAGATAGCAATGGAACAAAGGTGTGACGGGTAAAGTCTAGGTTTATATTTAGTTGGAACAGAGGTGTGACAGTAATAGTCTAGGTTAGGATCTTGTTGGAACAGAGGTGTGACGGTTATAATCTAACTTTAGAGCGTGTTGGAACAGAAGTGTATCAGTAAGAGCCTAGGTTTGGATCTTGTTAGAACAGAAGTGTGACATTTAGAGTCTAGGTTTAGATTGTGTTGGAACAAAGGTGTGACGAGTAAAGTCTAGGTTTAGATTTAGTTGGAGCAGATGTGTATCAGTAAGAACCTAGGTTTGGATCTTGTTAGAACAGAAGTGTGACATTTAGAGTCTAGGTTTAGATTGTGTTGGAACAGGGGTGTTACAGTAATAGTCTAGGTTCAGAGCGCTGTAAACATAGATGTGACGGTTAGATCCTAGGTTAAGATCATGTTGAAGCAGAGGGGTGTCAGTGAGATCTAAGGATTAGGTAGAAATGAAACAAAAGTGTGACAGTGAGAGTCTAGGTATAGATCGTGTTGAAACAGAAGTGTGACATTTAGAGTCGAGGTTTAGAGTGTGATAAAACCAGCCTAATAGTTTAAGCCTAGGATTTGTGCGTGTTGGTACAAACGTGTAACAGTGAGAGTCTAGGTTTAGATCGTGTTAGAACATAGGTGAGAAAGTTAGAGTCTAGGTTTAGATCGTGTAGGAACTGAGATGTGACAGTTAGAGTCTAGGTTTAGATCGTGTTGGAACAGAGGTGTGACATTTAGAGTCTAGGTTTAGATTGTGTTGGAGCAGGAGTGTATCAGTTAGAACCTAGGTTTAGATCGTGTTGAAACAGAAGTGTGACATTTAGAGTCTAGGTTTAAATCGTGATGGAACCAAGGTGTGACAGTTAGAGTCTATGGTTAGATCGTGTTCGAACTGAGGTGTGACAGTTAGAGTCTAGGTTTAGAGCGTGTTGGAACAAAAGTGTATCAGTAAGAGCCTAGGTTTGGATCTTGTTAGAACAGAGGGGTGTCAGTGAGATCCGAAGATTAGATAGCAATGGAACAAAAGAGTGTCAGTGAGAGTCTAGGTTTAGATATTGTAGAAACAGAGGTGTGACGGTTATAATCTAGGGTAAGAGCGTGTTGGAACAGAAGTGTATCAGTTAGAGCCTAAGTTTGGATCTTTTTGGAACAGAGGTGTGACAGTTAGAGTCTAGGTTTAGATGGTGTTGGAACAAAGGTGTGACGTGTAAAGTCTAGGTTTAGATTTAGTTGAAACAAAGGTGTGACTGGTACAGTCTAGGCTTAGATTTAGTTGGAACAGAGGTGTGACAGTAATAGTCTAGGTTTAGATCTTGTTGGAACAGAGGTGTGACAGTGAGAGTCTAGGTTTAGATCGTGTAACAACAAAGGTGAGACAGTTAGAGTCTAGGTTTAGATCGTGATGGTACCGAGTTGTGACAGTGAGAGTCTAGGTATAGATCGTGTTCGAACAAAGGTGTGACATTTAGAGTCTAGGATTAGATTGTGTTGGAACAGGGGTGTTACAGTAATAGTCTAGGTTTAGAGCGTGCTGAAACATAGGCTGGACGGTTAGAGCCTTAGGTTAAGATTATGTTGAAACAGAGGAGTGTCAGTGAGATCTAAAGATTAGATAGCAATGGAAAAAAAGAGTGACAGTGAGAGTCTAGGTTTAGATATTGTTGAAACAGAGGTGCGACGGTTATAATCTAGGGTTAGAGCGTGTTGGAACAGAAGTGTATCACGTAGAGCCTAAGTTTGGATCTTTTTGGAACAGAGGTGTGACAGTGAGAGTCTAGGTTTAGATGGTGTTGGAACAAAGGTGTGACGGGTAAAGTCTAGGTTTAGATTTAGTTGAAACAGAGGTGTGACAGTAATAGTCTAGGTTAGAAACTTGTTGGAACAGAGGTGTGACAGTTATAATCTAGGTTTAGAGCGTGTTGGAACAGAAGTGTATCAGTAAGAGCCTTGGTTTGATCTTGTTAGAACAGAAGTTTGACATTTAGAGTCTAGGTTTAGATTGTGTTGGAACAGGGGTGCTAAAGTAATAGTCTAGGTTTAGAGCGTGCTGAAACAGAGGTGGGATGGTTAGAGCCTAGGTTAAGATCATGTTAAAACAGAGGGGTGTCAGTGAGATCCAAGGATTAGATAGCAATTGAACAAAAGTGTGAAAGTGAGAGTCTAGGTTTAGATTGTGTTGGAACAAAGGTGTGACGAGTAAAGTCTAGGTTTAGATTTAGTTGGAACAGAGGTGTGACAGTAATAGTCTAGGTTAGGATCTTGTTAGAAGAGAGGTGTGACAGTTATAATCTAGGTTTAGAGCGTGTTGGAGCAGATGTGTATCAGTAAGAACCTAGGTTTGGATCTTGTTAGAACAGAAGTGTGACATTTAGGGTCTAGGTTTAGATTGTGTTGGAACAGGGGTGTTACAGTAATAGTCTAGGTTCAGAGCGCTGTAAAACATAGATGTGACGGTTAGATCCTAGGTTAAGATCATGTTGAAGCAGAGGGGTGTCAGTGAGATCCAAGGATTAGGTAGAAATGAAACAAAAGTGTGACAGTGAGAGTCTAGGTATAGATCGTGTTGAAACAGAAGTGTGACATTTAGAGTCGAGGTTTAGAGTGTGATAGAACCAAGGTGTGACAGTTTAAGCCTAGGATTTGTGCGTGTTGGTACAAACGTGTAACAGTGAGAGTCTAGGTTTATATCGTGTTAGAACATAGGTGAGACAGTTAGAGTCTAGGTTTAGATCGTGTAGGAACCGAGATGTCACGGTTAGAGTCTAGGTTTAGATCGTATTGGAACAGAGGTGTGACATTTAGAGTCTAGGTTTAGATTGTGTTGGAACAGGAGTGCTAAAGTAATAGTCTATGTTTAGAGCGTGCTGAAACATAGGTGGGACGGTTAGAGCCTAGGTTAAGATCATGTTAAACAGAGGGGTGTCAGTGAGATCCAAGGATTAGATAGCAATGGAACAAAAGTGTGACAGTTTAAGCCTAGGATTTGTGCGTGTTGGTACAAACGTGTAACAGTGAGAGTCTAGGTTTAGATCGTGTTAGAACAAAGGTGAGACGGTCAGAGTCTAGGTTAAGGTCGTGTAGGAACCGAGTTGTGGCAGTTAGAGTCTAGGTTAGGATCTTGTTGGAACAGAGGTTTGACAGTGAGAGTATAGGTATAGATCGTGTTGGAACAAAGGTGTTACAGTTATAATCTAGGTTTTGAGTGTGTTGGAACAGGAGTGTATCAGTTAGAACCTAGGTTTAGATCGTGTTGAAACAGAAGTGTGACATTTAGAGTCTAGGTTTAAATCGTGATGGAACCAAGGTGTGACAGTTAGAGTCTATGGTTAGATCGTGTTCGTACTGAGGTGTGACAGTTAGAGTCTAGGTTTAGATTGTGTTGGAACAAAGGTGTGGCGAGTTATGTCTAGGTTTAGATTTAGTTGGAACAGAGGTGTGACAGTAATAGTCTAGGTTAGGATCTTGTTGGAACAGAGGTGTGACGGTTATAATCTAACTTTAGAGCGTGTTGGAACAGAAGTGTATCAGTAAGAGCCTAGGTTTGGATCTTGTTAGAACAGAAGTGTGACATTTAGAGTCTAGGTTTAGATTGTGTTGGAACAAAGGTGTGACGGGTAAAGTCTACGTTTAGATTTAGTTGAAACAGAGGTGTGACAGTAATAGTCTAGGTTAGGATCTTGTTAGAACAGAGGTGTGACAGTGAGAGTCTAGGTTTAGATGGTGTTGGAACAAAGGTGTGACGGGTAAAGTCTAGGTTTAGATTTAGTTGAAACAGAGGTGTGACAGTAATAGTCTAGGTTAGAAACTTGTTGGAACAGAGGTGTGACAGTTAGAGTCAAGGTTTAGAGCGTGTTGGAACAGAAGTGTATCAGTAAGAGCCTAGGTTTGGATCTTGTTAGAACAGAGGGGTGTCAGTGAGATCCAAGGATTAGATAGCAATGGAACAAAGGTGTGACGGGTAAAGTCTAGGTTTATATTTAGGTTAAACAGAGGTGTGAGAGTAACAATCTAGGTTTAGAGCGTGTTGGAACAGAAGTGTATCAGTAAGAGCCTAGGTTTGGATCTTGTTAGACCAGAAGTGATACATTTAGAGCCTAGGTTTAGATTGTGTTAGAACAAAGGTGTGACGAGTTATGTCTAGGTTTAGATTTAGTTGGAACAGAGGTGTGACAGTAATAGTCTAGGTTAGGATCTTGTTGGAACAGAGGTATGACGGTTATAATCTAACTTTAGAGCGTGTTGGAACAGAAGTGTATCAGTTAGAGCCTAAGTTTGGATATTTTCGGAACAGAGGTGTGACAGTAATAATCTAGGTTTAGAGAGTGTTGGAACAAAGGTGTCACAGTAAGAACCTAGGTTTGGATCGTGTTTAATTAGTAGTGTGACAATTAAAGTCTATGTTGAGATTGTGCTGGAATAGGGGTGTGTTACAGTAATAGTCTAGGTTTAGAGGGTGCTGAAACATAGGTGTGACAGTTAGATCATAGGTTATGATCATGTTGAAACAGAGGGGTGTCACTAAGATCCAAGGATTAGGTAGCAATGGAACAAAAGTGTGACAGTGAGAGTCTAGGTTTGGATCTTGTTAGAACAGAAGTTTGACATTTAGAGTCTAGGTTTAGATTGTGATGGAACCAAGGTGTGACAGTTAGAGTCTATGGTTAGATCGTGTTCGTACTGAGGTGTGACAGTTAGAGTCTAGGTTTAGAGCGTTTTGGAACAGAAGTGTATCAGTAAGAGCCTAGGTTAGGATCTTGTTGGAACAGAGGTGTGACAGTTATAATCTAGGTTTAGAGCGTGTTGGAACAAAGGTGTGACGAGTTATGTCTAGGTTTAGATTTAGTTGGAACAGAGGTGTGACAGTAATAGTCTAGGTTAGGATCTTGTTGGAACACAGGTGTGACGGTTATAATCTAACTTTAGAGCGTGTTGAAACAGAAGTGTATCAGTTAGAGCCTAAGTTTGGATATTTTTGGAACAGAGGTGTGACAGTGAGATCCAAAGATTAGATTGCAATGGAACAAAAGTGTGACAGTAAGAGTCTAGGTTTAGATATTGTTGAAACAGAGGTGTGACGGTTATAATCTAGGGTAAGAGCGTGTTGGAACAGAAGTGTATCAGTTAGAGCCTAAGTTTGGATCTTTTTGGAACAAAGGTGTGACAGTAAGAGTCTAGGTTTAGATGGTGTTGAAACAAAGGTGTGACGGGTAAAGTCTAGGTTTAGATTTAGTGGAACAGAGGTGTGACTGTAATAATCTAGGTTAAGAGAGTGTTGGAACAAAGGTGTGACAGTAAGAACCTAGGTTTGGATCGTGTTTAATTAGTAGTCTGACAATTAAGTCTATGTTGAGATTGTGCTAGAACAGGGGTGTGTTACAGTAATAGTCTAGGTTTAGAGGGTGCTGAAACATAGGTGTGACAGTTAGATCATAGGTTATGATCATGTTGAAACAGAGGGGAGTCACTAAGATCCAAGGATTCGGTAGCAATGGAACAAAAGTGTGACAGTGAGAGTCTAGGTTTGAATCTTGTTAGAACAGAAGTGGGACATTTAGAGTCTAGGTTTAGATTGTGTTGGAACAGGGGTGTTACAGTTATAGTCTAGGTTAGGATCTTGTTGGAACAGAGGTGTGACAGTTATAATCTAGGTTTAGAGCGTGTTGGAACAGAAGTGTATCAGTAAGAGCCTAGGTTTGGATCTTGTTAGAACAAAAGTGTGACATTTAGAGTCTAGGTTTAGATTGTGTTGGAACAGGGGTGTTAAAGTAATAGTCTAGGTTTGGATCTTGTTAGAACAGAGGGGTGTCAGTGAGATCCAAGGATTAGATAGCAATGGAACAAAGGTGTGACGGGTAAAGTCTAGGTTTATATTTAGTTGGAACAGAGGTGTGACAGTAATAGTCTAGGTTAGGATCTTGTTGGAACAGAGGTGTGACGGTTATAATCTAACTTTAGAGCGTGTTGGAACAGAAGTGTATCAGTAAGAGCCTAGGTTTGGATCTTGTTAGAACAGAAGTGTGACATTTAGAGTCTAGGTTTAGATTGTGTTGGAACAAAGGTGTGACGAGTAAAGTCTAGGTTTAGATTTAGTTGGAGGAGATGTGTATCAGTAAGAACCTAGGTTTGGATCTTGTTAGAACAGAAGTGTGACATTTAGAGTCTAGGTTTAGATTGTGTTGGAACAGGGGTGTTACAGTAATAGTCTAGGTTCAGAGCGCTGTAAACATAGATGTGACGGTTAGATCCTAGGTTAAGATCATGTTGAAGCAGAGGGGTGTCAGTGAGATCTAAGGATTAGGTAGAAATGAAACAAAAGTGTGACAGTGAGAGTCTAGGTATAGATCGTGTTGAAACAGAAGTGTGACATTTAGAGTCGAGGTTTAGAGTGTGATAAAACCAAGGTGTGACAGTTTAAGCCTAGGATTTGTGCGTGTTGGTACAAACGTGTAACAGTGAGAGTCTAGGTTTAGATCGTGTTAGAACATAGGTGAGAAAGTTAGAGTCTAGGTTTAGATCGTGTAGGAACTGAGATGTGACAGTTAGAGTCTAGGTTTAGATCGTGTTGGAACAGAGGTGTGACATTTAGAGTCTAGGTTTAGATTGTGTTGGAGCAGGAGTGTATCAATTAGAACCTAGGTTTAGATCGTGTTGAAACAGAAGTGTGACATTTAGAGTCTAGGTTTAAATCGTGATGGAACCAAGGTGTGACAGTTAGAGTCTATGGTTAGATCGTGTTCGAACTGAGGTGTGACAGTTAGAGTCTAGGTTTAGAGCGTGTTGGAACAAAAGTGTATCAGTAAGAGCCTAGGTTTGGATCTTGTTAGAACAGAGGGGTGTCAGTGAGATCCGAAGATTAGATAGCAATGGAACAAAAGAGTGTCAGTGAGAGTCTAGGTTTAGATATTGTAGAAACAGAGGTGTGACGGTTATAATCTAGGGTAAGAGCGTGTTGGAACAGAAGTGTATCAGTTAGAGCCTAAGTTTGGATCTTTTTGGAACAGAGGTGTGACAGTTAGAGTCTAGGTTTAGATGGTGTTGGAACAAAGGTGTGACGTGTAAAGTCTAGGTTTAGATTTAGTTGAAACAAAGGTGTGACTGGTACAGTCTAGGCTTAGATTTAGTTGGAACAGAGGTGTGACAGTAATAGTCTAGGTTTAGATCTTGTTGGAACAGAGGTGTGACAGTGAGAGTCTAGGTTTAGATCGTGTAACAACAAAGGTGAGACAGTTAGAGTCTAGGTTTAGATCGTGATGGTACCGAGTTGTGACAGTGAGAGTCTAGGTATAGATCGTGTTCGAACAAAGGTGTGACATTTAGAGTCTAGGATTAGATTGTGTTGGAACAGGGGTGTTACATTAATAGTCTAGGTTTAGAGCGTGCTGAAACATAGGTTGGACGGTTAGAGCCTTAGGTTAAGATTATGTTGAAACAGAGGAGTGTCAGTGAGATCTAAAGATTAGATAGCAATGGAAAAAAAGAGTGACAGTGAGAGTCTAGGTTTAGATATTGTTGAAACAGAGGTGCGACGGTTATAATCTAGGGTTAGAGCGTGTTGGAACAGAAGTGTATCACGTAGAGCCTAAGTTTGGATCTTTTTGGAACAGAGGTGTGACAGTGAGAGTCTAGGTTTAGATTTAGTTGAAACAGAGGTGTGACAGTAATAGTCTAGGTTAGAAACTTGTTGGAACAGAGGTGTGACAGTTATAATCTAGGTTTAGAGCGTGTTGGAACAGAAGTGTATCAGTTAGAGCCTTGGTTTGATCTTGTTAGAACAGAAGTTTGACATTTAGAGTCTAGGTTTAGATTGTGTTGGAACAGGGGTGCTAAAGTAATAGTCTAGGTTTAGAGCGTGCTGAAACAGAGGTGGGATGGTTAGAGCCTAGGTTAAGATCATGTTAAAACAGAGGGGTGTCAGTGAGATCCAAGGATTAGATAGCAATTGAACAAAAGTGTGACAGTGAGAGTCTAGGTTTAGATTGTGTTGGAACAAAGGTGTGACGAGTAAAGTCTAGGTTTAGATTTAGTTGGAACAGAGGTGTGACAGTAATAGTCTAGGTTAGGATCTTGTTAGAACAGAGGTGTGACAGTTATAATCTAGGTTTAGAGCGTGTTGGAGCAGATGTGTATCAGTAAGAACCTAGGTTTGGATCTTGTTAGAACAGAAGTGTGACATTTAGGGTCTAGGTTTAGATTGTGTTGGAACAGGGGTGTTACAGTAATAGTCTAGGTTCAGAGCGCTGTAAAACATAGATGTGACGGTTAGATCCTAGGTTAAGATCATGTTGAAGCAGAGGGGTGTCAGTGAGATCCAAGGATTAGGTAGAAATGAAACAAAAGTGTGACAGTGAGAGTCTAGGTATAGATCGTGTTGAAACAGAAGTGTGACATTTAGAGTCGAGGTTTAGAGTGTGATAGAACCAAGGTGTGACAGTTTAAGCCTAGGATTTGTGCGTGTTGGTACAAACGTGTAACAGTGAGAGTCTAGGTTTATATCGTGTTAGAACATAGGTGAGACAGTTAGAGTCTAGGTTTAGATCGTGTAGGAACCGAGATGTCACAGTTAGAGTCTAGGTTTAGATCGTATTGGAACAGAGGTGTGACATTTAGAGTCTAGGTTTAGATTGTGTTGGAACAGGAGTGCTAAAGTAATAGTCTATGTTTAGAGCGTGCTGAAACATAGGTGGGACGGTTAGAGCCTAGGTTAAGATCATGTTAAACAGAGGGGTGTCAGTGAGAACCAAGGATTAGATAGCAATGGAACAAAAGTGTGACAGTTTAAGCCTAGGATTTGTGCGTGTTGGTACAAACGTGTAACAGTGAGAGTCTAGGTTTAGATCGTGTTAGAACAAAGGTGAGACGGTCAGAGTCTAGGTTAAGGTCGTGTAGGAACCGAGTTGTGGCAGTTAGAGTCTAGGTTAGGATCTTGTTGGAACAGAGGTTTGACAGTGAGAGTATAGGTATAGATCGTGTTGGAACAAAGGTGTTACAGTTATAATCTAGGTTTTGAGTGTGTTGGAACAGGAGTGTATCAGTTAGAACCTAGGTTTAGATCGTGTTGAAACAGAAGTGTGACATTTAGAGTCTAGGTTTAAATCGTGATGGAACCAAGGTGTGACAGTTAGAGTCTATGGTTAGATCGTGTTCGTACTGAGGTGTGACAGTTAGAGTCTAGGTTTAGATTGTGTTGGAACAAAGGTGTGGCGAGTTATGTCTAGGTTTAGATTTAGTTGGAACAGAGGTGTGACAGTAATAGTCTAGGTTAGGATCTTGTTGGAACAGAGGTGTGACGGTTATAATCTAACTTTAGAGCGTGTTGGAACAGAAGTGTATCAGTAAGAGCCTAGGTTTGGATCTTGTTAGAACAGAAGTGTGACATTTAGAGTCTAGGTTTAGATTGTGTTGGAACAAAGGTGTGACGGGTAAAGTCTAGGTTTAGATTTAGTTGAAACAGAGGTGTGACAGTAATAGTCTAGGTTAGGATCTTGTTGGAACAGAGGTGTGACAGTGAGAGTCTAGGTTTAGATGGTGTTGGAACAAAGGTGTGACGGGTAAAGTCTAGGTTTAGATTTAGTTGAAACAGAGGTGTGACAGTAATAGTCTAGGTTAGAAACTTGTTGGAACAGAGGTGTGACAGTTATAATCTAGGTTTAGAGCGTGTTGGAACAGAAGTGTATCAGTAAGAGCCTTGGTTTGGATCTTGTTAGAACAAAAGTGTGACATTTAGAGTCTAGGTTTAGATTGTGTTGGAACAGGGGTGTTACAGTAATAGTCTAGGTTTGGATCTTGTTAGAACAGAGGGGTGTCAGTGAGATCCAAGGATTAGATAGCAATGGAACAAAGGTGTGACGGGTAAAGTCTAGGTTTATATTTAATTGGAACAGAGGTGTGAAAGTAATAGTCTAGGTTAGGATCTTGTTGGAACAGAGGTGTGACGGTTATAATCTAACTTTAGAGCGTGTTGGAACAGAAGTGTATCAGTAAGAGCCTAGGTTTGGATCTTGTTAGAACAGAAGTGTGACATTTAGAGTCTAGGTTTAGATTGTGTTGGAACAAAGGTGTGACGAGTAAAGTCTAGGTTTAGATTTAGTTGGAGGAGATGTGTATCAGTAAGAACCTAGGTTTGGATCTTGTTAGAACAGAAGTGTGACATTTAGAGTCTAGGTTTAGATTGTGTTGGAACAGGGGTGTTACAGTAATAGTCTAGGTTCAGAGCGCTGTAAACATAGATGTGACGGTTAGATCCTAGGTTAAGATCATGTTGAAGCAGAGGGGTGTCAGTGAGATCTAAGGATTAGGTAGAAATGAAACAAAAGTGTGACAGTGAGAGTCTAGGTATAGATCGTGTTGAAACAGAAGTGTGACATTTAGAGTCGAGGTTTAGAGTGTGATAAAACCAAGGTGTGACAGTTTAAGCCTAGGATTTGTGCGTGTTGGTACAAACGTGTAACAGTGAGAGTCTAGGTTTAGATCGTGTTAGAACATAGGTGAGAAAGTTAGAGTCTAGGTTTAGATCGTGTAGGAACTGAGATGTGACAGTTAGAGTCTAGGTTTAGATCGTGTTGGAACAGAGGTGTGACATTTAGAGTCTAGGTTTAGATTGTGTTGGAGCAGGAGTGTATCAATTAGAACCTAGGTTTAGATCGTGTTGAAACAGAAGTGTGACATTTAGAGTCTAGGTTTAAATCGTGATGGAACCAAGGTGTGACAGTTAGAGTCTATGGTTAGATCGTGTTCGAACTGAGGTGTGACAGTTAGAGTCTAGGTTTAGAGCGTGTTGGAACAAAAGTGTATCAGTAAGAGCCTAGGTTTGGATCTTGTTAGAACAGAGGGGTGTCAGTGAGATCCGAAGATTAGATAGCAATGGAACAAAAGAGTGTCAGTGAGAGTCTAGGTTTAGATATTGTAGAAACAGAGGTGTGACGGTTATAATCTAGGGTAAGAGCGTGTTGGAACAGAAGTGTATCAGTTAGAGCCTAAGTTTGGATCTTTTTGGAACAGAGGTGTGACAGTTAGAGTCTAGGTTTAGATGGTGTTGGAACAAAGGTGTGACGTGTAAAGTCTAGGTTTAGATTTAGTTGAAACAAAGGTGTGACTGGTACAGTCTAGGTTTAGATTTAGTTGGAACAGAGGTGTGACAGTAATAGTCTAGGTTTAGATCTTGTTGGAACAGAGGTGTGACAGTGAGAGTCTAGGTTTAGATCGTGTAACAACAAAGGTGAGACAGTTAGAGTCTAGGTTTAGATCGTGATGGTACCGAGTTGTGACAGTGAGAGTCTAGGTATAGATCGTGTTCGAACAAAGGTGTGACATTTAGAGTCTAGGATTAGATTGTGTTGGAACAGGGGTGTTACATTAATAGTCTAGGTTTAGAGCGTGCTGAAACATAGGTTGGACGGTTAGAGCCTTAGGTTAAGATTATGTTGAAACAGAGGAGTGTCAGTGAGATCTAAAGATTAGATAGCAATGGAAAAAAAGAGTGACAGTGAGAGTCTAGGTTTAGATATTGTTGAAACAGAGGTGCGACGGTTATAATCTAGGGTTAGAGCGTGTTGGAACAGAAGTGTATCACGTAGAGCCTAAGTTTGGATCTTTTTGGAACAGAGGTGTGACAGTGAGAGTCTAGGTTTAGATTTAGTTGAAACAGAGGTGTGACAGTAATAGTCTAGGTTAGAAACTTGTTGGAACAGAGGTGTGACAGTTATAATCTAGGTTTAGAGCGTGTTGGAACAGAAGTGTATCAGTTAGAGCCTTGGTTTGATCTTGTTAGAACAGAAGTTTGACATTTAGAGTCTAGGTTTAGATTGTGTTGGAACAGGGGTGCTAAAGTAATAGTCTAGGTTTAGAGCGTGCTGAAACAGAGGTGGGATGGTTAGAGCCTAGGTTAAGATCATGTTAAAACAGAGGGGTGTCAGTGAGATCCAAGGATTAGATAGCAATTGAACAAAAGTGTGAAAGTGAGAGTCTAGGTTTAGATTGTGTTGGAACAAAGGTGTGACGAGTAAAGTCTAGGTTTAGATTTAGTTGGAACAGAGGTGTGACAGTAATAGTCTAGGTTAGGATCTTGTTAGAAGAGAGGTGTGACAGTTATAATCTAGGTTTAGAGTGTGTTGGAGCAGATGTGTATCAGTAAGAACCTAGGTTTGGATCTTGTTAGAACAGAAGTGTGACATTTAGAGTCTAGGTTTAGATTGTGTTGGAACAGGGGTGTTACAGTAATAGTCTAGGTTCAGAGCGCTGTAAAACATAGATGTGACGGTTAGATCCTAGGTTAAGATCATGTTGAAGCAGAGGGGTGTCAGTGAGATCCAAGGATTAGGTAGAAATGAAACAAAAGTGTGACATTGAGAGTCTAGGTATAGATCGTGTTGAAACAGAAGTGTGACATTTAGAGTCGAGGTTTAGAGTGTGATAGAACCAAGGTGTGACAGTTTAAGCCTAGGATTTGTGCGTGTTGGTACAAACGTGTAACAGTGAGAGTCTAGGTTTATATCGTGTTAGAACATAGGTGAGACAGTTAGAGTCTAGGTTTAGATCGTGTAGGAACCGAGATGTCACAGTTAGAGTCTAGGTTTAGATCGTATTGGAACAGAGGTGTGACATTTAGAGTCTAGGTTTAGATTGTGTTGGAACAGGAGTGCTAAAGTAATAGTCTATGTTTAGAGCGTGCTGAAACATAGGTGGGACGGTTAGAGCCTAGGTTAAGATCATGTTAAACAGAGGGGTGTCAGTGAGAACCAAGGATTAGATAGCAATGGAACAAAAGTGTGACAGTTTAAGCCTAGGATTTGTGCGTGTTGGTACAAACGTGTAACAGTGAGAGTCTAGGTTTAGATCGTGTTAGAACAAAGGTGAGACGGTCAGAGTCTAGGTTAAGGTCGTGTAGGAACCGAGTTGTGGCAGTTAGAGTCTAGGTTAGGATCTTGTTGGAACAGAGGTTTGACAGTGAGAGTATAGGTATAGATCGTGTTGGAACAAAGGTGTTACAGTTATAATCTAGGTTTTGAGTGTGTTGGAACAGGAGTGTATCAGTTAGAACCTAGGTTTAGATCGTGTTGAAACAGAAGTGTGACATTTAGAGTCTAGGTTTAAATCGTGATGGAACCAAGGTGTGACAGTTAGAGTCTATGGTTAGATCGTGTTCGTACTGAGGTGTGACATTTAGAGTCTAGGTTTAGATTGTGTTGGAACAAAGGTGTGACGAGTTATGTCTAGGTTTAGATTTAGTTGGAACAGAGGTGTGACAGTAATAGTCTAGGTTAGGATCTTGTTGGAACAGAGGTGTGACGGTTATAATCTAACTTTAGAGCGTGTTGGAACAGAAGTGTATCAGTAAGAGCCTAGGTTTGGATCTTGTTAGAACAGAAGTGTGACATTTAGAGTCTAGGTTTAGATTGTGTTGGAACAAAGGTGTGACGGGTAAAGTCTAGGTTTAGATTTAGTTGAAACAGAGGTGTGACAGTAATAGTCTAGGTTAGGATCTTGTTAGAACAGAAGTGTGACATTTAGAGTCTAGGTTTAGATGGTGTTGGAACAAAGGTGTGACGGGTAAAGTCTAGGTTTAGATTTAGTTGAAACAGAGGTGTGACAGTAATAGTCTAGGTTAGAAACTTGTTGGAACAGAGGTGTGACAGTTATAATCTAGGTTTAGAGCGTGTTGGAACAGAAGTGTATCAGTAAGAGCCTTGGTTTGGATCTTGTTAGAACAAAAGTGTGACATTTAGAGTCTAGGTTTAGATTGTGTTGGAACAGGGGTGTTACAGTAATAGTCTAGGTTTGGATCTTGTTAGAACAGAGGGGTGTCAGTGAGATCCAAGGATTAGATAGCAATGGAACAAAGGTGTGACGGGTAAAGTCTAGGTTTATATTTAATTGGAACAGAGGTGTGAAAGTAATAGTCTAGGTTAGGATCTTGTTGGAACAGAGGTGTGACGGTTATAATCTAACTTTAGAGCGTGTTGGAACAGAAGTGTATCAGTAAGAGCCTAGGTTTGGATCTTGTTAGAACAGAAGTGTGACATTTAGAGTCTAGGTTTAGATTGTGTTGGAACAAAGGTGTGACGAGTAAAGTCTAGGTTTAGATTTAGTTGGAGCAGATGTGTATCAGTAAGAACCTAGGTTTGGATCTTGTTAGAACAGAAGTGTGACATTTAGAGTCTAGGTTTAGATTGTGTTGGAACAGGGGTGTTACAGTAATAGTCTAGGTTCAGAGCGCTGTAAACATAGATGTGACAGTTAGATCCTAGGTTAAGATCATGTTGAAGCAGAGGGGTGTCAGTGAGATCTAAGGATTAGGTAGAAATAAAACAAAAGTGTGACAGTGAGAGTCTAGGTATAGATCGTGTTGAAACAGAAGTGTGACATTTAGAGTCGAGGTTTAGAGTGTGATAAAACCAAGGTGTGACAGTTTAAGCCTAGGATTTGTGCGTGTTGGTACAAACGTGTAACAGTGAGAGTCTAGGTTTAGATCGTGTAGGAACCGAGATGTGACAGTTAGAGTCTAGGTTTAGATCGTGTTGGAACAGAGGTGTGACATTTAGAGTCTAGGTTTAGATTGTGTTGGAACAGGAGTGTATCAGTTAGAACCTAGGTTTAGATCGTGTTGAAACAGAAGTGTGACATTTAGAGTCTAGGTTTAAATCGTGATGGAACCAAGGTGTGACAGTTAGAGTCTATGGTTAGATCGTGTTCAAACTGAGGTGTGACAGTTAGAGTCAAGGTTTAGAGCGTGTTAGAACAGAAGTGTATCAGTAAGAGCCTAGGTTTGGATCTTGTTAGAACAGAGGGGTGACATTTAGAGTCTAGGTTTAGATTGTGTTGGAACAGGGGTGCTAAAGTAATAGTCTAGGTTTAGAGCGTGCTGAAACATAGGTGGGACGGTTAGAGCCTAGGTTAAGATCATGTTAAACAGAGGGGTGTCAGTGAGATCCAAGGATTAGATAGCAATGGAACAAAAGTGTGACAGTTTAAGCCTAGGATTTGTGCGTGTTGGTACAAACGTGTAACAGTGAGAGTCTAGGTTTAGATCGTGTTAGAACAAAGGTGAGACGGTCAGAGTCTAGGTTAAGGTCGTGTAGGAACCGAGTTGTGGCAGTTAGAGTCTAGGTTAGGATCTTGTTGGAACAGAGGTTTGACAGTGAGAGTATAGGTATAGATCGTGTTGGAACAAAGGTGTTACAGTTATAATCTAGGTTTTGAGTGTGTTGGAACAGGAGTGTATCAGTTAGAACCTAGGTTTAGATCGTGTTGAAACAGAAGTGTGACATTTAGAGTCTAGGTTTAAATCGTGATGGAACCAAGGTGTGACAGTTAGAGTCTATGGTTAGATCGTGTTCGTACTGAGGTGTGACAGTTAGAGTCTAGGTTTAGAGCGTTTTGGAACAGAAGTGTATCAGTAAGAGCCTAGGCTTGGATCTTGTTAGAACAGAAGTGTGACATTTAGAGTCTAGGTTTAGATTGTGTTGGAACAAAGGTGTGGTGAGTTATGTCTAGGTTTAGATTTAGTTGGAACAGAGGTGTGACAGTAATAGTCTAGGTTAGGATCTTGTTGGAACAGAGGTGTGACGGTTATAATCTAACTTTAGAGCGTGTTGGAACAGAAGTGTATCAGTAAGAGCCTAGGTTTGGATCTTGTTAGAACAGAAGTGTGACATTTAGAGTCTAGGTTTAGATTGTGTTGGAACAAAGGTGTGACGGGTAAAGTCTAGGTTTAGATTTAGTTGAAACAGAGGTGTGACAGTAATAGTCTAGGTTAGGATCTTGTTGGAACAGAGGTGTGACAGTGAGAGTCTAGGTTTAGATGGTGTTGGAACAAAGGTGTGACGGGTAAAGTCTAGGTTTAGATTTAGTTGAAACAGAGGTGTGACAGTAATAGTCTAGGTTAGAAACTTGTTGGAACAGAGGTGTGACAGTTATAATCTAGGTTTGGAGCGTGTTGGAACAGAAGTGTATCAGTAAGAGCCTTGGTTTGGATCTTGTTAGAACAGAAGTGTGACATTTAGAGTCTAGGTTTAGATTGTGTTGGAACAGGGGTGTTACAGTAATAGTCTAGGTTTGGATCTTGTTAGAACAGAGGGGTGTCAGTGAGATCCAAGGATTAGATAGCAATGGAACAAAGGTGTGACGGGTAAAGTCTAGGTTTATATTTAGTTGGAACAGAGGTGTGACAGTAATAGTCTAGGTTAGGATCTTGTTGGAACAGAGGTGTGACGGTTATAATCTAACTTTAGAGCGTGTTGGAACAGAAGTGTATCAGTAAGAGCCTAGGTTTGGATCTTGTTAGAACAGAAGTGTGACATTTAGAGTCTAGGTTTAGATTGTGTTGGAACAAAGGTGTGACGAGTAAAGTCTAGGTTTAGATTTAGTTGGAGCAGATGTGTATCAGTAAGAACCTAGGTTTGGATCTTGTTAGAACAGAAGTGTGACATTTAGAGTCTAGGTTTAGATTGTGTTGGAACAGGGGTGTTACAGTAATAGTCTAGGTTCAGAGCGCTGTAAACATAGATGTGACGGTTAGATCCTAGGTTAAGATCATGTTGAAGCAGAGGGGTGTCAGTGAGATCTAAGGATTAGGTAGAAATGAAACAAAAGTGTGACAGTGAAAGTCTAGGTATAGATCGTGTTGAAACAGAAGTGTGACATTTAGAGTCGAGGTTTAGAGTGTGATAAAACCAAGGTGTGACAGTTTAAGCCTAGGATTTGTGCGTGTTGGTACAAACGTGTAACAGTGAGAGTCTAGGTTTAGATCGTGTTAGAACATAGGTGAGAAAGTTAGAGTCTAGGTTTAGATCGTGTAGGAACCGAGATGTGACAGTTAGAGTCTAGGTTTAGATCGTGTTGGAACAGAGGTGTGACATTTAGAGTCTAGGTTTAGATTGTGTTGGAACAGGAGTGTATCAGTTAGAACCTAGGTTTAGATCGTGTTGAAACAGAAGTGTGACATTTTGAGTCTAGGTTTAAATCGTGATGGAACCAAGGTGTGACAGTTAGAGTCTATGGTTAGATCGTGTTCAAACTGAGGTGTGACAGTTAGAGTCAAGGTTTAGAGCGTGTTGGAACAGACGTGTATCAGTAAGAGCCTAGGTTTGGATCTTGTTAGAACAGAGGGGTGTCAGTGAGATCCAAGGATTAGATAGCAATGGAACAAAGGTGTGACGGGTAAAGTCTAGGTTTATATTTAGGTAAAACAGAGGTGTGAGAGTAACAATCTAGGTTTAGAGCGTGTTGGAACAGAAGTGTATCAGTAAGAGCCTAGGTTTGGATCTTGTTAGACCAGAAGTGATACATTTAGAGCCTAGGTTTAGATTGTGTTAGAACAAAGGTGTGACGAGTTATGTCTAGGTTTAGATTTAGTTGGAACAGAGGTGTGACAGTAATAGTCTAGGTTAGGATCTTGTTGGAACAGAGGTATGACGGTTATAATCTAACTTTAGAGCGTGTTGGAACAGAAGTGTATCAGTTAGAGCCTAAGTTTGGATATTTTTGGAACAGAGGTGTGACAGTAATAATCTAGGTTTAGAGAGTGTTGGAACAAAGGTGTCACAGTAAGAACCTAGGTTTGGATCGTGTTTAATTAGTAGTGTGACAATTAAAGTCTATGTTGAGATTGTGCTGGAATAGGGGTGTGTTACAGTAATAGTCTAGGTTTAGAGGGTGCTGAAACATAGGTGTGACAGTTAGATCATAGGTTATGATCATGTTGAAACAGAGGGGTGTCACTAAGATCCAAGGATTAGGTAGCAATGGAACAAAAGTGTATCAGTAAGAGCCTTGGTTTGGATCTTGTTAGAACAGAAGTGTGACATTTAGAGTCTAGGTTTAGATTGTGTTGGAACAGGGGTGTTACAGTAATAGTCTAGGTTTAGAGCGTGCTGAAACATAGGTGGGACAGTTAGAGCCTAGGTTAAGATCATGTTGAAACAGAGGGGTGTCAGTGAGATCCGAAGATTAGATAGCAATGGAACAAAAGAGTGACAGTGAGAGTCTAGGTTTAGATATTGTAGAAACAGAGGTGTGACGGTTATAATCTAGGGTAAGAGCGTGTTGGAACAGAAGTGTATCAGTTAGAGCCTAAGTTTGGATCTTTTTGGAACAGAGGTGTGACAGTTAGAGTCTAGGTTTAGATGGTGTTGGAACAAAAGTGTGACGTGTAAAGTCTAGGTTTAGATTTAGTTGAAACAAAGGTGTGACTGGTACAGTCTAGGTTTAGATTTAGTTGGGACAGAGGTGTGACAGTAATAGTCTAGGTTTAGATCTTGTTGGAACAGAGGTGTGACAGTGAGAGTCTAGGTTTAGATCGTGTAACAACAAAGGTGAGACGGTCACAGTCTAGGTTTAGATCGTGTAGGAACCGAGATGTGACAGTTAGAGTCTAGGTTTAGATCGTGTTGGAACAGAGGTGTGACATTTAGAGTCTAGGTTTAGATTGTGTTGGAACAGGAGTGTATCAGTTAGAACCTAGGTTTAGATCGTGTTGAAACAGAAGTGTGACATTTAGAGTCTAGGTTTAAATCGTGATGGAACCAAGGTGTGACAGTTAGAGTCTAGGTTAGGATCTTGTTGGAACAGAGGTGTGACAGTTATAATCTAGGTTTAGAGCGTGTTGGAGCAGAAGTGTATCAGTAAGAGCCTTGGTTTGGATCTTGTTAGAACAGAAGTGTGACATTTAGAGTCTAGGTTTAGATTGTGTTGGAACAGGGGTGTTACAGTAATAGTCTAGGTTTAGAGCGTGCTGAAACATAGGTGGGACAGTTAGAGCCTAGGTTAAGATCATGTTGAAACAGAGGGGTGTCAGTGAGATCCGAAGATTAGATAGCAATGGAACAAAAGAGTGACAGTGAGAGTCTAGGTTTAGATATTGTAGAAACAGAGGTGTGACGGTTATAATCTAGGGTAAGAGCGTGTTGGAACAGAAGTGTATCAGTTAGAGCCTAAGTTTGGATCTTTTTGGAACAGAGGTGTGACAGTTAGAGTCTAGGTTTAGATGGTGTTGGAACAAAAGTGTGACGTGTAAAGTCTAGGTTTAGATTTAGTTGAAACAAAGGTGTGACTGGTACAGTCTAGGTTTAGATTTAGTTGGGACAGAGGTGTGACAGTAATAGTCTAGGTTTAGATCTTGTTGGAACAGAGGTGTGACAGTGAGAGTCTAGGTTTAGATCGTGTAACAACAAAGTTGAGACGGTCAGAGTCTAGGTTTAGATCGTGTAGGAACCGAGATGTGACAGTTAGAGTCTAGGTTTAGATCGTGTTGGAACAGAGGTGTGACATTTAGAGTCTAGGTTTAGATTGTGTTGGAACAGGAGTGTATCAGTTAGAACCTAGGTTTAGATCGTGTTGAAACAGAAGTGTGACATTTAGAGTCTAGGTTTAAATCGTGATGGAACCAAGGTGTGACAGTTAGAGTCTATGGTTAGATCGTGTTCAAACTGAGGTGTGACAGTTAGAGTCAAGGTTTAGAGCGTGTTGGAACAGAAGTGTATCAGTAAGAGCCTAGGTTTGGATCTTGTTAGAACAGAGGGGTGTCAGTGAGATCCAAGGATTAGATAGCAATGGAACAAAGGTGTGACGGGTAAAGTCTAGGTTTATATTTAGGTAAAACAGAGGTGTGAGAGTAACAATCTAGGTTTAGAGCGTGTTGGAACAGAAGTGTATCAGTAAGAGCCTAGGTTTGGATCTTGTTAGACCAGAAGTGATACATTTAGAGCCTAGGTTTAGATTGTGTTAGAACAAAGGTGTGACGAGTTATGTCTAGGTTTAGATTTAGTTGGAACAGAGGTGTGACAGTAATAGTCTAGGTTAGGATCTTGTTGGAACAGAGGTATGACGGTTATAATCTAACTTTAGAGCGTGTTGGAACAGAAGTGTATCAGTTAGAGCCTAAGTTTGTATATTTTTGGAACAGAGGTGTGACAGTAATAATCTAGGTTTAGAGAGTGTTGGAACAAAGGTGTCACAGTAAGAACCTAGGTTTGGATCGTGTTTAATTAGTAGTGTGACAATTAAAGTCTATGTTGAGATTGTGCTGGAATAGGGGTGTGTTACAGTAATAGTCTAGGTTTAGAGGGTGCTGAAACATAGGTGTGACAGTTAGATCATAGGTTATGATCATGTTGAAAAAGAGGGGTGTCACTAAGATCCAAGGATTAGGTAGCAATGGAACAAAAGTGTGACAGTGAGAGTCTAGGTTTGGATCTTGTTAGAACAGAAGTTTGACATTTAGAGTCTAGGTTTAGATTGTGATGGAACCAAGGTGTGACAGTTAGAGTCTATGGTTAGATCGTGTTTGTACTGAGGTGTGACAGTTAGAGTCTAGGTTTAGAGCGTTTTGGAACAGAAGTGTATCAGTAAGAGCCTAGGTTAGGATCTTGTTGGAACAGAGGTGTGACAGTTATAATCTAGGTTTAGAGCGTGTTGGAACAAAGGTGTGATGAGTTATGTCTAGGTTTAGATTTAGTTGGAACAGAGGTGTGACAGTAATAGTCTAGGTTAGGATCTTGTTGGAACAGAGGTGTGACGGTTATAATCTAACTTTAGAGCGTGTTGAAACAGAAGTGTATCAGTTAGAGCCTAAGTTTGGATATTTTTGGAACAGAGGTGTGACAGTGAGATCCAAAGATTAGATAGCAATGGAACAAAAGAGTGACAGTTAGAGTCTAGGTTTAGATCGTGTTGGAACAGAGGTGTGACGGTTTTAATCTAGGGTAAGAGCGTGTTGGAACAGAAGTGTATCAGTTAGAGCCTAAGTTTGGATCTTTTTGGAACAAAGGTGTGACAGTAAGAGTCTAGGTTTAGATGGTGTTGAAACAAAGGTGTGACGGGTAAAGTCTAGGTTTAGATTTAGTGGAACAGAGGTGTGACTGTAATAATCTAGGTTAAGAGAGTGTTGGAACAAAGGTGTGACAGTAAGAACCTAGGTTTGGATCGTGTTTCATTAGTAGTCTGACAATTAAGTCTATGTTGAGATTGTGCTAGAACAGGGGTGTGTTACAGTAATAGTCTAGGTTTAGAGGGTGCTGAAACATAGGTGTGACAGTTAGATCATAGGTTATGATCATGTTGAAACAGAGGGGAGTCACTAAGATCCAAGGATTCGGTAGCAATGGAACAAAAGTGTGACAGTGAGAGTCTAGGTTTGAATCTTGTTAGAACAGAAGTGGGACATTTAGAGTCTAGGTTTAGATTGTGTTGGAACAGGGGTATTACAGTTATAGTCTAGGTTAGGATCTTGTTGGAACAGAGGTGTGACATTTAGAGTCTAGGTTTAGATTGTGTTGGAACAGGAGTGTATCAGTTAGAACCTAGGTTTAGATCGTGTTGAAACAGAAGTGTGACATTTAGAGTCTAGGTTTAAATCGTGATGGAACCAAGGTGTGACAGTTAGAGTCTATGGTTAGATCGTGTTCAAACTGAGGTGTGACAGTTAGAGTCAAGGTTTAGAGCGTGTTGGAACAGAAGTGTATCAGTAAGAGCCTAGGTTTGGATCTTGTTAGAACAGAGGGGTGTCAGTGAGATCCAAGGATTAGATACCAATGGAACAAAGGTGTGACGGGTAAAGTCTAGGTTTATATTTAGGTAAAACAGAGGTGTGAGAGTAACAATCTAGGTTTAGAGCGTGTTGGAACAGAAGTGTATCAGTAAGAGCCTAGGTTTGGATCTTGTTAGACCAGAAGTGATACATTTAGAGCCTAGGTTTAGATTGTGTTAGAACAAAGGTGTGACGAGTTATGTCTAGGTTTAGATTTAGTTGGAACAGAGGTGTGACAGTAATAGTCTAGGTTAGGATCTTGTTGGAACAGAGGTATGACGGTTATAATCTAACTTTAGAGCGTGTTGGAACAGAAGTGTATCAGTTAGAGCCTAAGTTTGTATATTTTTGGAACAGAGGTGTGACAGTAATAATCTAGGTTTAGAGAGTGTTGGAACAAAGGTGTC
Organism: Acanthosoma haemorrhoidale; assembly: GCA_930367205.1. Classification (NCBI taxonomy): domain Eukaryota; kingdom Metazoa; phylum Arthropoda; class Insecta; order Hemiptera; family Acanthosomatidae; genus Acanthosoma; species Acanthosoma haemorrhoidale. The sequence goes on from CAKNEZ010000014.1 coordinate 374,970, forward strand.
ACAGTAAGAACCTAGGTTTGGATCGTGTTTAATTAGTAGTGTGACAATTAAAGTCTATGTTGAGATTGTGCTGGAATAGGGGTGTGTTACAGTAATAGTCTAGGTTTAGAGGGTGCTGAAACATAGGTGTGACAGTTAGATCATATGTTATGATCATGTTGAAAAAGAGGGGTGTCACTAAGATCCAAGGATTAGGTAGCAATGGAACAAAAGTGTGACAGTGAGAGTCTAGGTTTGGATCTTGTTAGAACAGAAGTTTGACATTTAGAGTCTAGGTTTAGATTGTGATGGAACCAAGGTGTGACAGTTAGAGTCTATGGTTAGATCGTGTTTGTACTGAGGTGTGACAGTTAGAGTCTAGGTTTAGAGCGTTTTGGAACAGAAGTGTATCAGTAAGAGCCTAGGTTAGGATCTTGTTGGAACAGAGGTGTGACAGTTATAATCTAGGTTTAGAGCGTGTTGGAACAAAGGTGTGATGAGTTATGTCTAGGTTTAGATTTAGTTGGAACAGAGGTGTGACAGTAATAGTCTAGGTTAGGATCTTGTTGGAACAGAGGTGTGACGGTTATAATCTAACTTTAGAGCGTGTTGAAACAGAAGTGTATCAGTTAGAGCCTAAGTTTGGATCTTTTTGGAACAGAGGTGTGACAGTGAGATCCAAAGATTAGATAGCAATGGAACAAAAGAGTGACAGTAAGAGTCTTGGTTTAGATATTGTTGAAACAGAGGTGTGACGGTTTTAATCTAGGGTAAGAGCGTGTTGGAACAGAAGTGTATCAGTTAGAGCCTAAGTTTGGATCTTTTTGGAACAAAGGTGTGACAGTAAGAGTCTAGGTTTAGATGGTGTTGAAACAAAGGTGTGACGGGTAAAGTCTAGGTTTAGATTTAGTGGAACAGAGGTGTGACTGTAATAATCTAGGTTAAGAGAGTGTTGGAACAAAGGTGTGACAGTAAGAACCTAGGTTTGGATCGTGTTTCATTAGTAGTCTGACAATTAAGTCTATGTTGAGATTGTGCTAGAACAGGGGTGTGTTACAGTAATAGTCTAGGTTTAGAGGGTGCTGAAACATAGGTGTGACAGTTAGATCATAGGTTATGATCATGTTGAAACAGAGGGGAGTCACTAAGATCCAAGGATTCGGTAGCAATGGAACAAAAGTGTGACAGTGAGAGTCTAGGTTTGAATCTTGTTAGAACAGAAGTGGGACATTTAGAGTCTAGGTTTAGATTGTGTTGGAACAGGGGTATTACAGTTATAGTCTAGGTTAGGATCTTGTTGGAACAGAGGTGTGACAGTTATAATCTAGGTTTAGAGCGTGTTGGAACAGAAGTGTATCAGTAAGAGCCTAGGTTTGGATCTTGTTAGAACAGAAGTGTGACATTTAGAGTCTAGGTTTAGATTGTGTTGGAACAGGGGTGTTACAGTAATAGTCTAGGTTTAGAGCGTGCTGAAACATAGGTGGGACAGTTAGAGCCTAGGTTAAGATCATGTTGAAACAGAGGGGTGTCAGTGAGATCCGAAGATTAGATAGCAATGGAACAAAAGAGTGACAGTGAGAGTCTAGGTTTAGATATTGTAGAAACAGAGGTGTGACGGTTATAATCTAGGGTAAGAGCGTGTTGGAACAGAAGTGTATCAGTTAGAGCCTAAGTTTGGATCTTTTTGGAACAGAGGTGTGACAGTTAGAGTCTAGGTTTAGATGGTGTTGGAACAAAAGTGTGACGTGTAAAGTCTAGGTTTAGATTTAGTTGAAACAAAGGTGTGACTGGTACAGTCTAGGTTTAGATTTGGTTGGGACAGAGGTGTGACAGTAATAGTCTAGGTTTAGATCTTGTTGGAACAGAGGTGTGACAGTGAGAGTCTAGGTTTAGATCGTGTAACAACAAAGGTGAGACGGTCAGAGTCTAGGTTTAGATCGTGTAGGAACCGAGATGTGACAGTTAGAGTCTAGGTTTAGATCGTGTTGGAACAGAGGTGTGACATTTAGAGTCTAGGTTTAGATTGTGTTGGAACAGGAGTGTATCAGTTAGAACCTAGGTTTAGATCGTGTTGAAACAGAAGTGTGACATTTAGAGTCTAGGTTTAAATCGTGATGGAACCAAGGTGTGACAGTTAGAGTCTAGGTTAGGATCTTGTTGGAACAGAGGTGTGACAGTTATAATCTAGGTTTAGAGCGTGTTGGAACAGAAGTGTATCAGTAAGAGCCTTGGTTTGGATCTTGTTAGAACAGAAGTGTGACATTTAGAGTCTAGGTTTAGATTGTGTTGGAACAGGGGTGTTACAGTAATAGTCTAGGTTTAGAGCGTGCTGAAACATAGGTGGGACGGTTAGAGCCTAGGTTAAGATCATGTTGAAACAGAGGGGTGTCAGTGAGATCCGAAGATTAGATAGCAATGGAACAAAAGAGTGACAGTGAGAGTCTAGGTTTAGATATTGTAGAAACAGAGGTGTGACGGTTATAATCTAGGGTAAGAGCGTGTTGGAACAGAAGTGTATCAGTTAGAGCCTAAGTTTGGATCTTTTTGGAACAGAGGTGTGACAGTTAGAGTCTAGGTTTAGATGGTGTTGGAACAAAAGTGTGACGTGTAAAGTCTAGGTTTAGATTTAGTTGAAACAAAGGTGTGACTGGTACAGTCTAGGTTTAGATTTAGTTGGGACAGAGGTGTGACAGTAATAGTCTAGGTTTAGATCTTGTTGGAACAGAGGTGTGACAGTGAGAGTCTAGGTTTAGATCGTGTAACAACAAAGGTGAGACGGTCAGAGTCTAGGTTTAGATCGTGTAGGAACCGAGATGTGACAGTTAGAGTCTAGGTTTAGATCGTGTTGGAACAGAGGTGTGACATTTAGAGTCTAGGTTTAGATTGTGTTGGAACAGGAGTGTATCAGTTAGAACCTAGGTTTAGATCGTGTTGAAACAGAAGTGTGACATTTAGAGTCTAGGTTTAAATCGTGATGGAACCAAGGTGTGACAGTTAGAGTCTATGGTTAGATCGTGTTCAAACTGAGGTGTGACAGTTAGAGTCAAGGTTTAGAGCGTGTTGGAACAGAAGTGTATCAGTAAGAGCCTAGGTTTGGATCTTGTTAGAACAGAGGGGTGTCAGTGAGATCCAAGGATTAGATAGCAATGGAACAAAGGTGTGACGGGTAAAGTCTAGGTTTATATTTAGGTAAAACAGAGGTGTGAGAGTAACAATCTAGGTTTAGAGCGTGTTGGAACAGAAGTGTATCAGTAAGAGCCTAGGTTTGGATCTTGTTAGACCAGAAGTGATACATTTAGAGCCTAGGTTTAGATTGTGTTAGAACAAAGGTGTGACGAGTTATGTCTAGGTTTAGATTTAGTTGGAACAGAGGTGTGACAGTAATAGTCTAGGTTAGGATCTTGTTGGAACAGAGGTATGACGGTTATAATCTAACTTTAGAGCGTGTTGGAACAGAAGTGTATCAGTTAGAGCCTAAGTTTGGATATTTTTGGAACAGAGGTGTGACAGTAATAATCTAGGTTTAGAGAGTGTTGGAACAAAGGTGTCACAGTAAGAACCTAGGTTTGGATCGTGTTTAATTAGTAGTGTGACAATTAAAGTCTATGTTGAGATTGTGCTGGAATAGGGGTGTGTTACAGTAATAGTCTAGGTTTAGAGGGTGCTGAAACATAGGTGTGACAGTTAGATCATAGGTTATGATCATGTTGAAAAAGAGGGGTGTCACTAAGATCCAAGGATTAGGTAGCAATGGAACAAAAGTGTGACAGTGAGAGTCTAGGTTTGGATCTTGTTAGAACAGAAGTTTGACATTTAGAGTCTAGGTTTAGATTGTGATGGAACCAAGGTGTGACAGTTAGAGTCTATGGTTAGATCGTGTTTGTACTGAGGTGTGACAGTTAGAGTCTAGGTTTAGAGCGTTTTGGAACAGAAGTGTATCAGTAAGAGCCTAGGTTAGGATCTTGTTGGAACAGAGGTGTGACAGTTATAATCTAGGTTTAGAGCGTGTTGGAACAAAGGTGTGACGAGTTATGTCTAGGTTTAGATTTAGTTGGAACAGAGGTGTGACAGTAATAGTCTAGGTTAGGATCTTGTTGGAACAGAGGTGTGACGGTTATAATCTAACTTTAGAGCGTGTTGAAATAGAAGTGTATCAGTTAGAGCCTAAGTTTGGATATTTTTGGAACAGAGGTGTGACAGTGAGATCCAAAGATTAGATAGCAATGGAACAAAAGAGTGACAGTAAGAGTCTTGGTTTAGATATTGTTGAAACAGAGGTGTGACGGTTTTAATCTAGGGTAAGAGCGTGTTGGAACAGAAGTGTATCAGTTAGAGCCTAAGTTTGGATCTTTTTGGAACAAAGGTGTGACAGTAAGAGTCTAGGTTTAGATGGTGTTGGAACAAAAGTGTGACGTGTAAAGTCTAGGTTTAGATTTAGTTGAAACAAAGGTGTGACTGGTACAGTCTAGGTTTAGATTTAGTTGGGACAGAGGTGTGACAGTAATAGTCTAGGTTTAGATCTTGTAGAAACAGAGGTGTGACGGTTATAATCTAGGGTAAGAGCGTGTTGGAACAGAAGTGTATCAGTTAGAGCCTAAGTTTGGATCTTTTTGGAACAGAGGTGTGACAGTTAGAGTCTAGGTTTAGATGGTGTTGGAACAAAAGTGTGACGTGTAAAGTCTAGGTTTAGATTTAGTTGAAACAAAGGTGTGACTGGTACAGTCTAGGTTTAGATTTAGTTGGAACAGAGGTGTGACAGTGAGAGTCTAGGTTTAGATCGTGTAACAACAAAGGTGAGACGGTCAGAGTCTAGGTTTAGATCGTGTAGGAACCGAGATGTGACAGTTAGAGTCTAGGTTTAGATCGTGTTGGAACAGAGGTGTGACATTTAGAGTCTAGGTTTAGATTGTGTTGGAACAGGAGTGTATCAGTTAGAACCTAGGTTTAGATCGTGTTGAAACAGAAGTTTGACATTTAGAGTCTAGGTTTAGATTGTGATGGAACCAAGGTGTGACAGTTAGAGTCTATGGTTAGATCGTGTTCGTACTGAGGTGTGACAGTTAGAGTCTAGGTTTAGAGCGTTTTGGAACAGAAGTGTATCAGTAAGAGCCTAGGTTTGGATCTTGTTAGAACAGAGGTGTGACAGTGGGAATCTAGGTTTAGATTGTGTTGGAAAAAAGGTGTGACAGGTAAAGTCTAGGTTAAGATTTAGTTGAAACAGAGGTATGACAGTAATAGTCTAGGTTAGGATCTTGTTGGAACAGAGGTGTGACAGTTATAATCTAGGTTTAGAGCGTGTTGGAACAGAAGTGTATCAATAAGAGCCTTGGTTTGGATCTTGTTAGAACAGAAGTGTGACATTTAGAGTCTAGGTTTAGATTGTGTTGGAACAGGGGTGTTACAGTAATAGTCTAGGTTTAGAGCGTGCTGAAACATAGGTGGGACGGTTAGAGCCTAGGTTAAGATCATGTTGAAACAGAGGGGTGTCAGTGAGATCCGAAGATTAGATAGCAATGGAACAAAAGAGTGACAGTGAGAGTCTAGGTTTAGATATTGTAGAAACAGAGTTGTGACGGTTATAATCTAGGGTAAGAGCGTGTTGGAACAGAAGTGTATCAGTTAGAGCCTAAGTTTGGATCTTTTTGGAACAGAGGTGCGACAGTTAGAGTCTAGGTTTAGATGGTGTTGGAACAAAAGTGTGACGTGTAAAGTCTAGGTTTAGATTTAGTTGAAACAAAGGTGTGACTGGTACAGTCTAGGTTTAGATTTAGTTGGGACAGAGGTGTGACAGTAATAGTCTAGGTTTAGATCTTGTAGAAACAGAGGTGTGACGGTTATAATCTAGGGTAAGAGCGTGTTGGAACAGAAGTGTATCAGTTAGAGCCTAAGTTTGGATCTTTTTGGAACAGAGGTGTGACAGTTAGAGTCTAGGTTTAGATGGTGTTGGAACAAAAGTGTGACGTGTAAAGTCTAGGTTTAGATTTAGTTGAAACAAAGGTGTGACTGGTACAGTCTAGGTTTAGATTTAGTTGGAACAGAGGTGTGACAGTGAGAGTCTAGGTTTAGATCGTGTAACAACAAAGGTGAGACGGTCAGAGTCTAGGTTTAGATCGTGTAGGAACCGAGATGTGACAGTTAGAGTCTAGGTTTAGATCGTGTTGGAACAGAGGTGTGACATTTAGAGTCTAGGTTTAGATTGTGTTGGAACAGGAGTGTATCAGTTAGAACCTAGGTTTAGATCGTGTTGAAACAGAAGTGTGACATTTAGAGTCTAGGTTTAAATCGTGATGGAACCAAGGTGTGACAGTTAGAGTATATGGTTAGATCGTGTTCAAACTGAGGTGTGACAGTTAGAGTCAAGGTTTAGAGCGTGTTGGAACAGAAGTGTATCAGTAAGAGCCTAGGTTTGGATCTTGTTAGAACAGAGGGGTGTCAGTGAGTACCAAGGATTAGATAGCAACAGAACAAAGGTGTGACGGGTAAAGTCTAGGTTTATATTTAGGTAAAACAGAGGTGTGAGAGTAACAATCTAGGTTTAGAGCGTGTTGGAACAGAAGTGTATCAGTAAGAGCCTAGGTTTGGATCTTGTTAGACCAGAAGTGATACATTTAGAGCCTAGGTTTAGATTGTGTTAGAACAAAGGTGTGACGAGTTATGTCTAGGTTTAGATTTAGTTGGAAAAGAGGTGTGACAGTAATAGTCTAGGTTAGGATCTTGTTGGAACAGAAGTGTATCAGTTAGAGCCTAAGTTTGGATCTTTTTGGAACAGAGGTGTGACAGTTAGAGTCTAGGTTTAGATGGTGTTGGAACAAAAGTGTGACGTGTAAAGTCTAGGTTTAGATTTAGTTGAAACAAAGGTGTGACTGGTACAGTCTAGGTTTAGATTTAGTTGGGACAGAGGTGTGACAGTAATAGTCTAGGTTTAGATCTTGTTGGAACAGAGGTGTGACAGTGAGAGTCTAGGTTTAGATCGTGTAACAACAAAGGTGAGACGGTAAGAGTCTAGGTTTAGATCGTGTAGGAACCGAGATGTGACAGTTAGAGTCTAGGTTTAGATCGTGTTGGAACAGAGGTGTAACATTTAGAGTCTAGGTTTAGATTGTGTTGGAACAGGAGTGTATCAGTTAGAACCTAGGTTTAGATCGTGTTGAAACAGAAGTGTGACATTTAGAGTCTAGGTTTAAATCGTGATGGAACCAAGGTGTGACAGTTAGAGTATATGGTTAGATCGTGTTCAAACTGAGGTGTGACAGTTAGAGTCAAGGTTTAGAGCGTGTTGGAACAGAAGTGTATCAGTAAGAGCCTAGGTTTGGATCTTGTTAGAACAGAGGGGTGTCAGTGAGTACCAAGGATTAGATAGCAACAGAACAAAGGTGTGACGGGTAAAGTCTAGGTTTATATTTAGGTAAAACAGAGGTGTGAGAGTAACAATCTAGGTTTAGAGCGTGTTGGAACAGAAGTGTATCAGTAAGAGCCTAGGTTTGGATCTTGTTAGACCAGAAGTGATACATTTAGAGCCTAGGTTTAGATTGTGTTAGAACAAAGGTGTGACGAGTTATGTCTAGGTTTAGATTTAGTTGGAACAGAGGTGTGACAGTAATAGTCTAGGTTAGGATCTTGTTGGAACAGAGGTGTGACAGTAATAATCTAGGTTTAGAGAGTGTTGGAACAAAGGTGTCACAGTAAGAACCTAGGTTTGGATCGTGTTTAATTAGTAGTGTGACAATTAAAGTCTATGTTGAGATTGTGCTGGAATAGGGGTGTGTTACAGTAATAGTCTAGGTTTAGAGGGCGCTGAAACATAGGTGTGACAGTTAGATCATAGGTTATGATCATGTTGAAACAGAGGGGTGTCACTAAGATCCAAGGATTAGGTAGCAATGGAACAAAAGTGTGACAGTGAGAGTCTAGGTTTGGATCTTGTTAGAACAGAAGTTTGACATTTAGAGTCTAGGTTTAGATTGTGATGGAACCAAGGTGTGACAGTTAGAGTCTATGGTTAGATCGTGTTCGTACTGAGGTGTGACAGTTAGAGTCTAGGTTTAGAGCGTTTTGGAACAGAAGTGTATCAGTAAGAGCCTAGGTTAGGATCTTGTTGGAACAGAGGTGTGACAGTTATAATCTAGGTATAGAGCGTGTTGGAACAAAGGTGTGACGAGTTATGTCTAGGTTTAGATTTAGTTGGAACAAAGGTGTGACAGTAATAGTCTAGGTTAGGATCTTGTTGGAACAGAGGTGTGACGGTTATAATCTAACTTTAGAGCGTGTTGAAACAGAAGTGTATCAGTTAGAGCCTAAGTTTGGATATTTTTGGAACAGAGGTGTGACAGTGAGATCCAAAGATTAGATAGCAATGGAACAAAAGAGTGACAGTAAGAGTCTTGGTTTAGATATTGTTGAAACAGAGGTGTGACGGTTATAATCTAGGGTAAGAGCGTGTTGGAACAGAAGTGTATCAGTTAGAGCCGAAGTTTGGATCTTTTTGGAACAAAGGTGTGACAGTAAGAGTCTAGGTTTAGATGGTGTTGAAACAAAGGTGTGACGGGTAAAGTCTAGGTTTAGATTTAGTGGAACAGAGGTGTGACTGTAATAATCTAGGTTAAGAGAGTGTTGGAACAAAGGTGTGACAGTAAGAACCTAGGTTTGGATCGTGTTTAATTAGTAGTCTGACAATTAAGTCTATGTTGAGATTGTGCTAGAACAGGGGTGTGTTACAGTAATAGTCTAGGTTTAGAGGGTGCTGAAACATAGGTGTGACAGTTAGATCATAGGTTATGATCATGTTGAAACAGAGGGGAGTCACTAAGATCCAAGGATTCGGTAGCAATGGAACAAAAGTGTGACAGTGAGAGTCTAGGTTTGAATCTTGTTAGAACAGAAGTGGGACATTTAGAGTCTAGGTTTAGATTGTGTTGGAACAGGGGTATTACAGTTATAGTCTAGGTTAGGATCTTGTTGGAACAGAGGTGTGACAGTTATAATCTAGGTTTAGAGCGTGTTGGAACAGAAGTGTATCAGTAAGAGCCTAGGTTTGGATCTTGTTAGAACAGAGGTGTGACAGTGAGAATCTAGGTTTAGATTGTGTTGGAAAAAAGGTGTGACAGGTAAAGTCTAGGTTAAGATTTAGTTGAAACAGAGGTATGACAGTAATAGTCTAGGTTAGGATCTTGTTGGAACAGAGGTGTGACAGTTATAATCTAGGTTTAGAGCGTGTTGGAACAGAAGTGTATCAGTAAGAGCCTTGGTTTGGATCTTGTTAGAACAGAAGTGTGACATTTAGAGTCTAGGTTTAGATTGTGTTGGAACAGGGGTGTTACAGTAATAGTCTAGGTTTAGAGCGTGCTGAAACATAGGTGGGACGGTTAGAGCCTAGGTTAAGATCATGTTGAAACAGAGGGGTGTCAGTGAGATCCGAAGATTAGATAGCAATGGAACAAAAGAGTGACAGTGAGAGTCTAGGTTTAGATATTGTAGAAACAGAGGTGTGACGGTTATAATCTAGGGTAAGAGCGTGTTGGAACAGAAGTGTATCAGTTAGAGCCTAAGTTTGGATCTTTTTGGAACAGAGGTGTGACAGTTAGAGTCTAGGTTTAGATGGTGTTGGAACAAAGGTGTGACGTGTAAAGTCTAGGTTTAGATTTAGTTGAAACAAAGGTGTGACTGGTACAGTCTAGGTTTAGATTTAGTTGGAACAGAGGTGTGACAGTAATAGTCTAGGTTTAGATTGTGTTGGAACAGGGGTATTACAGTTATAGTCTAGGTTAGAAACTTGTTGGAACAGAGGTGTGACAGTTATAATCTAGGTTTAGAGCGTGTTGGAACAGAAGTGTATCAGTAAGAGCCTAGGTTTGGATCTTGTTAGAACAGAGGTGTGACAGTGAGAATCTAGGTTTAGATTGTGTTGGAAAAAAGGTGTGACAGGTAAAGTCTAGGTTAAGATTTAGTTGAAACAGAGGTATGACAGTAATAGTCTAGGTTAGGATCTTGTTGGAACAGAGGTGTGACAGTTATAATCTAGGTTTAGAGCGTGTTGGAACAGAAGTGTATCAGTAAGAGCCTTGGTTTGGATCCTGTTAGAACAGAAGTGTGACAGTGAGAATCTAGGTTTAGATTGTGTTGGAACAAAGGTATGACGGGTAAAGTCTAGGTTAAGATTTAGTTGAAACAGAGGTGTGACAGTAATAGTCTAGGTTAGGATCTTGTTGGAACAGAGGTGTGACAGTTATAATCTAGGTTTAGAGCGTGTTGGAACAGAAGTGTATCAGTAAGAGCCTTGGTTTAGATCTTGTTAGAAGAAAAGTGTGACATTTAGAGTCTAGGTTTAGATTGTGTTGGAACAAAGGTGTGACGAGTTATGTCTAGGTTTAGATTTAGTTGGAACAGAGGTGTGACAGTAATAGTCTAGGTTAGGATCTTGTTGGAACAAAGGTGTGACGAGTAAAGTCTAGGTTTAGATTTAGTTGGAGCAGATGTGTATCAGTAAGAACCTAGGTTTGGATCTTGTTAGAACAGAAGTGTGACATTTAGAGTCTAGGTTTAGATTGTGTTGGAACAGGGGTGTTACAGTAATAGTCTAGGTTCAGAGCGCTGTAATACATAGATGTGACGGTTAGATCCTAGGTTAAGATCATGTTGAAGCAGAGGGGTGTCAGTGAGATCTAAGGATTAGGTAGAAATGAAACAAAAGTGTGACAGTGAGAGTCTAGGTATAGATCGTGTTGAAACTGAAGTGTGACATTTAGAGTCGAGGTTTAGAGTGTGATAAAACCAAGGTGTGACAGTTTAAGCATAGGATTTGTGCGTGTTGGTACAAACGTGTAACAGTGAGAGTCTTAGAACATAGGTTAGGATCTTGTTGGAACAGAGGTTTAACAAAGAGAGTCTAGGTATAGATCGTATTGTAACTAAGGTGTGACAGTAAGAACCTAGGTTTAGATCGCGTTGAAACAGAAGTCTGACATTTAGAGTCTAGGTTTAGATCGTGATGGAACCAAGGTGTGACAGTTTAAGCCTAGGTTTTGTGCGTGTTGGAAAAAACGTGTAACAGTGAGAGTCTAGGTTTAGATTGTGTTGGAACAGAGGTGTGACAGTAATAGTCTAGGTTAGGATCTTGTTGGAACAGAGGTGTGACGGTTATAATCTAACTTTAGAGCGTGTTGGAACAGAAGTGTATCAGTTAGAGCCTAAGTTTGGATCTTTTTGGAACAGAGGTGTGACAGTGAGAGTCTAGGTTTAGATGGTGTTGGCACAGAGGTGTGACAGTGAGAGTCTAGGTTTAGAGAGTGTTGGAACAAAGGTGTGACAGTAAGAACCTAGGTTTGGATCGTGTTTAATTAGTAGTGTGACAATTAAAGTCTATGTTGAGATTGTGCTGGAACAGGGGTGTGTTACAGTAATAGTCTAGGTTTAGAGGGTGCTGAAACATAGGTGTGACAGTTAGATCATAGGTTATGATCATGTTGAAACAGAGGGGTGTCACTAAGATCCAAGGATTAGGTAGCAATGGAACAAAAGTGTGACAGTGAGAGTCTAGGTTTGGATCTTGTTAGAACAGAAGTGGGACATTTAGAGTCTAGGTTTAGATTGTGTTGGAACAGGGGTATTACAGTTATAGTCTAGGTTAGGATCTTGTTGGAACAGAGGTGTGACAGTTATAATCTAGGTTTAGAGCGTGTTGGAACAGAAGTGTATCAGTAAGAGCCTAGGTTTGGATCTTGTTAGAACAGAGGTGTGACAGTGAGAATCTAGGTTTAGATTGTGTTGGAAAAAAGGTGTGACAGGTAAAGTCTAGGTTAAGATTTAGTTGAAACAGAGGTATGACAGTAATAGTCTAGGTTAGGATCTTGTTGGAACAGAGGTGTGACAGTTATAATCTAGGTTTAGAGCGTGTTGGAACAGAAGTGTATCAGTAAGAGCCTTGGTTTGGATCTTGTTAGAACAGAGGTGTGACAGTTAGAGTCTAGGTTTAGATGGTGTTGGAACAGGGGTGTTACAGTAATAGTCTAGGTTTAGAGCGTGCTGAAACATAGGTGGGACGGTTAGAGCCTAGGTTAAGATCATGTTGAAACAGAGGGGTGTCAGTGAGATCCGAAGATTAGATAGCAATGGAACAAAAGAGTGACAGTGAGAGTCTAGGTTTAGATATTGTAGAAACAGAGGTGTGACGGTTATAATCTAGGGTAAGAGCGTGTTGGAACAGAAGTGTATCAGTTAGAGCCTAAGTTTGGATCTTTTTGGAACAGAGGTGTGACAGTTAGAGTCTAGGTTTAGATGGTGTTGGAACAAAGGTGTGACGTGTAAAGTCTAGGTTTAGATTTAGTTGAAACAAAGGTGTGACTGGTACAGTCTAGGTTTAGATTTAGTTGGGACAGAGGTGTGACAGTAATAGTCTAGGTTTAGATTGTGTTGGAACAGGGGTATTACAGTTATAGTCTAGGTTAGAAACTTGTTGGAACAGAGGTGTGACAGTTATAATCTAGGTTTAGAGCGTGTTGGAACAGAAGTGTATCAGTAAGAGCCTAGGTTTGGATCTTGTTAGAACAGAGGTGTGACAGTGAGAATCTAGGTTTAGATTGTGTTGGAAAAAAGGTGTGACAGGTAAAGTCTAGGTTAAGATTTAGTTGAAACAGAGGTATGACAGTAATAGTCTAGGTTAGGATCTTGTTGGAACAGAGGTGTGACAGTTATAATCTAGGTTTAGAGCGTGTTGGAACAGAAGTGTATCAGTAAGAGCCTTCGTTTGGATCTTGTTAGAACAGAAGTGTGACAGTGAGAATCTAGGTTTAGATTGTGTTGGAACAAAGGTATGACGGGTAAAGTCTAGGTTAAGATTTAGTTGAAACAGAGGTGTGACAGTAATAGTCTAGGTTAGGATCTTGTTGGAACAGAGGTGTGACAGTTATAATCTAGGTTTAGAGCGTGTTGGAACAGAAGTGTATCAGTAAGAGCCTTGGTTTGGATCTTGTTAGAAGAAAAGTGTGACATTTAGAGTCTAGGTTTAGATTGTGTTGGAACAAAGGTGTGACGAGTTATGTCTAGGTTTAGATTTAGTTGGAACAGAGGTGTGACAGTAATAGTCTAGGTTAGGATCTTGTTGGAACAGAGGTGTGACGGTTATAATCTAACTTTAGAGCGTGTTGGAACAGAAGTGTATCAGTAAGAGCCTAGGTTTGGATCTTGTTAGAACAGAAGTGTGACATTTAGAGTCTAGGTTTAGATTGTGTTGGAACAAAGGGGTGACGAGTAAAGTCTAGGTTTAGATTTAGTTGGAGCAGATGTGTATCAGTAAGAACCTAGGTTTGGATCTTGTTAGAACAGAAGTGTGACATTTAGATTCTAGGTTTAGATTGTGTTGGAACAGGGGTGTTACGGTAATAGTCTAGGTTCAGAGCGCTGTAAACATAGATGTGACGGTTAGATCCTAGGTTAAGATCATGTTGAAGCAGAGGGGTGTCAGTGAGATCTAAGGATTAGGTAGAAATGAAACAAAAGTGTGACAGTGAGAGTCTAGGTATAGATCGTGTTGAAACAGAAGTGTGACATTTAGAGTCGAGGTTTAGAGTGTGATAAAACCAAGGTGTGACAGTTTAAGCCTAGGATTTGTGCGTGTTGGTACAAACGTGTAACAGTGAGAGTCTAGGTTTAGATCGTGTTAGAACATAGGTGAGAAAGTTAGAGTCTAGGTTTAGATCGTGTAGGAACCGAGATGTGACAGTTAGAGTCTAGGTTTAGATCGTGTTGGAACAGAGGTGTGACATTTAGAGTCTAGGTTTAGATTGTGTTGGAACAGGAGTGTATCAGTTAGAACCTAGGTTTAGATCGTGTTGAAACAGAAGTGTGACATTTAGAGTCTAGGTTTAAATCGTGATGGAACCAAGGTGTGACAGTTAGAGTCTATGGTTAGATCGTGTTCAAACTGAGGTGTGACAGTTAGAGTCAAGGTTTAGAGCGTGTTGGAACAGAAGTGTATCAGTAAGAGCCTAGGTTTGGATCTTGTTAGAACAGAGGGGTGTCAGTGAGATCCAAGGATTAGATAGCAATGGAACAAAGGTGTGACGGGTAAAGTCTAGGTTTATATTTAGGTAAAACAGAGGTGTGAGAGTAACAATCTAGGTTTAGAGCGTGTTGGAACAGAAGTGTATCAGTAAGAGCCTAGGTTTGGATCTTGTTAGACCAGAAGTGATACATTTAGAGCCTAGGTTTAGATTGTGTTAGAACAAAGGTGTGACGAGTTATGTCTAGGTTTAGATTTAGTTGGAACAGGGGTGTGACAGTAATAGTCTAGGTTAGGATCTTGTTGGAACAGAGGTACGGCGGTTATAATCTAACTTTAGAGCGTGTTGGAACAGAAGTGTATCAGTTAGAGCCTAAGTTTGGATATTTTTGGAACAGAGGTGTGACAGTAATAATCTAGGTTTAGAGAGTGTTGGAACAAAGGTGTCACAGTAAGAACCTAGGTTTAGATATTGTTGAAACAGAGGTGTGACGGTTATAATCTAGGGTAAGAGCGTGTTGGAACAGAAGTGTATCAGTTAGAGCCTAAGTTTGGATCTTTTTGGAACAAAGGTCTGACAGTAAGAGTCTAGGTTTAGATGGTGTTGAAACAAAGGTGTGACGGGTAAAGTCTAGGTTTAGATTTAGTGGAACAGAGGTGTGACTGTAATAATCTAGGTTAAGAGAGTGTTGGAACAAAGGTGTGACAGTAAGAACCTAGGTTTGGATCGTGTTTAATTAGTAGTCTGACAATTAAGTCTATGTTGAGATTGTGCTAGAACAGAAGTGGGACATTTAGAGTCTAGGTTTAGATTGTGTTGGAACAGGGGTATTACAGTTATAGTCTAGGTTAGGATCTTGTTGGAACTGGTGTGACAGTCATAATCTAGGTTTAGAGCGTGTTGGAACAGAAGTGTATCAGTAAGAGCCTAGGTTTGGATCTTGTTAGAACAGAGGTGTGACAGTGAGAATCTAGGTTTAGATTGTGTTGGAAAAAAGGTGTGACAGGTAAAGTCTAGGTTAAGATTTAGTTGAAACAGAGGTATGACAGTAATAGTCTAGGTTAGGATCTTGTTGGAACAGAGGTGTGACAGTTATAATCTAGGTTTAGAGCGTGTTGGAACAGAAGTGTATCAGTAAGAGCCTTGGTTTAGATCTTGTTAGAACAGAAGTGTGACATTTAGAGTCTAGGTTTAGATTGTGTTGGAACAGGGGTGTTACAGTAATAGTCTAGGTTTAGAGCGTGCTGAAACATAGGTGGGACGGTTAGAGCCTAGGTTAAGATCATGTTGAAACAGAGGGGTGTCAGTGAGATCCGAAGATTAGATAGCAATGGAACAAAAGAGTGACAGTGAGAGTCTAGGTTTAGATCGTGTTAGAACATAGGTGAGAAAGTTAGAGTCTAGGTTTAGATCGTGTAGGAACCGAGATGTGACAGTTAGAGTCTAGGTTTAGATCGTGTTGGAACAGAGGTGTGACATTTAGAGTCTAGGTTTAGATTGTGTTGGAACAGGAGTGTATCAGTTAGAACCTAGGTTTAGATCGTGTTGAAACAGAAGTGTGACATTTAGAGTCTAGGTTTAAATCGTGATGGAACCAAGGTGTGACAGTTAGAGTCTATGTTTAGATCGTGTTCAAACTGAGGTGTGACAGTTAGAGTCAAGGTTTAGAGCGTGTTGGAACAGAAGTGTATCAGTAAGAGCCTAGGTTTGGATCTTGTTAGAACAGAGGGGTGTTAGTGAGATCCAAGGATTAGATAGCAATGGAACAAATGTGTGACGGGTAAAGTCTAGGTTTATATTTAGGTAAAACAGAGGTGTGAGAGTAACAATCTAGGTTTAGAGCGTGTTGGAACAGAAGTGTATCAGTAAGAGCCTAGGTTTGGATCTTGTTAGAACAGAAGTGATACATTTAGAGCCTAGGTTTAGATTGTGTTGGAACAAAGGTGTGACGAGTTATGTCTAGGTTTAGATTTAGTTGGAACAGAGGTGTGACAGTAATAGTCTAGGTTAGGATCTTGTTGGAACAGAGGTATGACGGTTATAATCTAACTTTAGAGCGTGTTGGAACAGAAGTGTATCAGTTAGAGCCTAAGTTTGGATATTTTTGGAACAGAGGTGTGACAGTAATAATCTAGGTTTAGAGAGTGTTGGAACAAAGGTGTCACAGTAAGAACCTAGGTTTGGATCGTGTTTAATTAGTAGTCTGACAATTAAGTCTATGTTGAGATTGTGCTAGAACAGGGGTGTGTTACAGTAATAGTCTAGGTTTAGAGGGTGCTGAAACATAGGTGTGACAGTTAGATCATAGGTTATGATCATGTTGAAACAGAGGGGAGTCACTAAGATCCAAGGATTCGGTAGCAATGGAACAAAAGTGTGACAGTGAGAGTCTAGGTTTGAATCTTGTTAGAACAGAAGTGGGACATTTAGAGTCTAGGTTTAGATTGTGTTGGAACAGGGGTATTACAGTTATAGTCTAGGTTAGGATCTTGTTGGAACAGAGGTGTGACAGTTATAATCTAGGTTTAGAGCGTGTTGGAACAGAAGTGTATCAGTAAGAGCCTAGGTTTGGATCTTGTTAGAACAGAGGTGTGACAGTGAGAATCTAGGTTTAGATTGTGTTGGAAAAAAGGTGTGACAGGTAAAGTCTAGGTTAAGATTTAGTTGAAACAGAGGTATGACAGTAATAGTCTAGGTTAGGATCTTGTTGGAACAGAGGTGTGACAGTTATAATCTAGGTTTAGAGCGTGTTGGAACAGAAGTGTATCAGTAAGAGCCTTGGTTTGGATCTTGTTAGAACAGAAGTGTGACATTTAGAGTCTAGGTTTAGATTGTGTTGGAACAGGGGTGTTACAGTAATAGTCTAGGTTTAGAGCGTGCTGAAACATAGGTGGGACGGTTAGAGCCTAGGTTAAGATCATGTTGAAACAGAGGGGTGTCAGTGAGATCCGAAGATTAGATAGCAATGGAACAAAAGAGTGACAGTGAGAGTCTAGGTTTAGATATTGTAGAAACAGAGGTGTGACGGTTATAATCTAGGGTAAGAGCGTGTTGGAACAGAAGTGTATCAGTTAGAGCCTAAGTTTGGATCTTTTTGGAACAGAGGTGTGACAGTTAGAGTCTAGGTTTAGATGGTGTTGGAACAAAGGTGTGACGTGTAAAGTCTAGGTTTAGATTTAGTTGAAACAAAGGTGTGACTGGTACAGTCTAGGTTTAGATTTAGTTGGAACAGAGGTGTGACAGTAATAGTCTAGGTTTAGATTGTGTTGGAACAGGGGTATTACAGTTATAGTCTAGGTTAGGATCTTGTTGGAACAGAGGTGTGACAGTTATAATCTAGGTTTAGAGCGTGTTGGAACAGAAGTGTATCAGTAAGAGCCTAGGTTTGGATCTTGTTAGAACAGAGGTGTGACAGTGAGAATCTAGGTTTAGATTGTGTTGGAAAAAAGGTGTGACAGGTAAAGTCTAGGTTAAGATTTAGTTGAAACAGAGGTATGACAGTAATAGTCTAGGTTAGGATCTTGTTGGAACAGAGGTGTGACAGTTATAATCTAGGTTTAGAGCGTGTTGGAACAGAAGTGTATCAGTAAGAGCCTTGGTTTGGATCCTGTTAGAACAGAAGTGTGACAGTGAGAATCTAGGTTTAGATTGTGTTGGAACAAAGGTATGACGGGTAAAGTCTAGGTTAAGATTTAGTTGAAACAGAGGTGTGACAGTAATAGTCTAGGTTAGGATCTTGTTGGAACAGAGGTGTGACAGTTATAATCTAGGTTTAGAGCGTGTTGGAACAGAAGTGTATCAGTAAGAGCCTTGGTTTAGATCTTGTTAGAAGAAGAGTGTGACATTTAGAGTCTAGGTTTAGATTGTGTTGGAACAAAGGTGTGACGAGTTATGTCTAGGTTTAGATTTAGTTGGAACAGAGGTGTGACAGTAATAGTCTAGGTTAGGATCTTGTTGGAACAAAGGTGTGACGAGTAAAGTCTAGGTTTAGATTTAGTTGGAGCAGATGTGTATCAGTAAGAACCTAGGTTTGGATCTTGTTAGAACAGAAGTGTGACATTTAGAGTCTAGGTTTAGATTGTGTTGGAACAGGGGTGTTACAGTAATAGTCTAGGTTCAGAGCGCTGTAAAACATAGATGTGACGGTTAGATCCTAGGTTAAGATCATGTTGAAGCAGAGGGGTGTCAGTGAGATCTAAGGATTAGGTAGAAATGAAACAAAAGTGTGACAGTGAGAGTCTAGGTATAGATCGTGTTGAAACTGAAGTGTGACATTTAGAGTCGAGGTTTAGAGTGTGATAAAACCAAGGTGTGACAGTTTAAGCATAGGATTTGTGCGTGTTGGTACAAACGTGTAACAGTGAGAGTCTTAGAACATAGGTTAGGATCTTGTTGGAACAGAGGTTTAACAAAGAGAGTCTAGGTATAGATCGTATTGTAACTAAGGTGTGACAGTAAGAACCTAGGTTTAGATCGCGTTGAAACAGAAGTCTGACATTTAGAGTCTAGGTTTGGATCGTGATGGAACCAAGGTGTGACAGTTTAAGCCTAGGTTTTGTGCGTGTTGGAAAAAACGTGTAACAGTGAGAGTCTAGGTTTAGATTGTGTTGGAACAGAGGTGTGACAGTAATAGTCTAGGTTAGGATCTTGTTGGAACAGAGGTGTGACGGTTATAATCTAACTTTAGAGCGTGTTGGAACAGAAGTGTATCAGTTAGAGCCTAAGTTTGGATATTTTTGGCACAGAGGTGTGACAGTGAGAGTCTAGGTTTAGATGGTGTTGGCACAGAGGTGTGACAGTGAGAGTCTAGGTTTAGAGAGTGTTGGAACAAAGGTGTGACAGTAAGAACCTAGGTTTGGATCGTGTTTAATTAGTAGTGTGACAATTAAAGTCTATGTTGAGATTGTGCTGGAACAGGGGTGTGTTACAGTAATAGTCTAGGTTTAGAGGGTGCTGAAACATAGGTGTGACAGTTAGATCATAGGTTATGATCATGTTGAAACAGAGGGGTGTCACTAAGATCCAAGGATTAGGTAGCAATGGAACAAAAGTGTGACAGTGAGAGTCTAGGTTTGGATCTTGTTAGAACAGAAGTGGGACATTTAGAGTCTAGGTTTAGATTGTGTTGGAACAGGGGTATTACAGTTATAGTCTAGGTTAGGATCTTGTTGGAACAGAGGTGTGACAGTTATAATCTAGGTTTAGAGCGTGTTGGAACAGAAGTGTATCAGTAAGAGCCTAGGTTTGGATCTTGTTAGAACAGAGGTGTGACAGTGAGAATCTAGGTTTAGATTGTGTTGGAAAAAAGGTGTGACAGGTAAAGTCTAGGTTAAGATTTAGTTGAAACAGAGGTATGACAGTAATAGTCTAGGTTAGGATCTTGTTGGAACAGAGGTGTGACAGTTATAATCTAGGTTTAGAGCGTGTTGGAACAGAAGTGTATCAGTAAGAGCCTTGGTTTGGATCTTGTTAGAACAGAGGTGTGACAGTTAGAGTCTAGGTTTAGATGGTGTTGGAACAGGGGTGTTACAGTAATATAGTCTAGGTTTAGAGCGTGCTGAAACATAGGTGGGACGGTTAGAGCCTAGGTTAAGATCATGTTGAAACAGAGGGGTGTCAGTGAGATCCGAAGATTAGATAGCAATGGAACAAAAGAGTGACAGTGAGAGTCTAGGTTTAGATATTGTAGAAACAGAGGTGTGACGGTTATAATCTAGGGTAAGAGCGTGTTGGAACAGAAGTGTATCAGTTAGAGCCTAAGTTTGGATCTTTTTGGAACAGAGGTGTGACAGTTAGAGTCTAGGTTTAGATGGTGTTGGAACAAAGGTGTGACGTGTAAAGTCTAGGTTTAGATTTAGTTGAAACAAAGGTGTGACTGGTACAGTCTAGGTTTAGATTTAGTTGGGACAGAGGTGTGACAGTAATAGTCTAGGTTTAGATTGTGTTGGAACAGGGGTATTACAGTTATAGTCTAGGTTAGAAACTTGTTGGAACAGAGGTGTGACAGTTATAATCTAGGTTTAGAGCGTGTTGGAACAGAAGTGTATCAGTAAGAGCCTAGGTTTGGATCTTGTTAGAACAGAGGTGTGACAGTGAGAATCTAGGTTTAGATTGTGTTGGAAAAAAGGTGTGACAGGTAAAGTCTAGGTTAAGATTTAGTTGAAACAGAGGTATGACAGTAATAGTCTAGGTTAGGATCTTGTTGGAACAGAGGTGTGACAGTTATAATCTAGGTTTAGAGCGTGTTGGAACAGAAGTGTATCAGTAAGAGCCTTGGTTTGGATCTTGTTAGAACAGAAGTGTGACAGTGAGAATCTAGGTTTAGATTGTGTTGGAACAAAGGTATGACGGGTAAAGTCTAGGTTAAGATTTAGTTGAAACAGAGGTGTGACAGTAATAGTCTAGGTTAGGATCTTGTTGGAACAGAGGTGTGACAGTTATAATCTAGGTTTAGAGCGTGTTGGAACAGAAGTGTATCAGTAAGAGCCTTGGTTTGGATCTTGTTAGAAGAAAAGTGTGACATTTAGAGTCTAGGTTTAGATTGTGTTGGAACAAAGGTGTGACGAGTTATGTCTAGGTTTAGATTTAGTTGGAACAGAGGTGTGACAGTAATAGTCTAGGTTAGGATCTTGTTGGAACAGAGGTGTGACGGTTATAATCTAACTTTAGAGCGTGTTGGAACAGAAGTGTATCAGTAAGAGCCTAGGTTTGGATCTTGTTAGAACAGAAGTGTGACATTTAGAGTCTAGGTTTAGATTGTGTTGGAACAAAGGGGTGACGAGTAAAGTCTAGGTTTAGATTTAGTTGGAGCAGATGTGTATCAGTAAGAACCTAGGTTTGGATCTTGTTAGAACAGAAGTGTGACATTTAGATTCTAGGTTTAGATTGTGTTGGAACAGGGGTGTTACGGTAATAGTCTAGGTTCAGAGCGCTGTAAACATAGATGTGACGGTTAGATCCTAGGTTAAGATCATGTTGAAGCAGAGGGGTGTCAGTGAGATCTAAGGATTAGGTAGAAATGAAACAAAAGTGTGACAGTGAGAGTCTAGGTATAGATCGTGTTGAAACAGAAGTGTGACATTTAGAGTCGAGGTTTAGAGTGTGATAAAACCAAGGTGTGACAGTTTAAGCCTAGGATTTGTGCGTGTTGGTACAAACGTGTAACAGTGAGAGTCTAGGTTTAGATCGTGTTAGAACATAGGTGAGAAAGTTAGAGTCTAGGTTTAGATCGTGTAGGAACCGAGATGTGACAGTTAGAGTCTAGGTTTAGATCGTGTTGGAACAGAGGTGTGACATTTAGAGTCTAGGTTTAGATTGTGTTGGAACAGGAGTGTATCAGTTAGAACCTAGGTTTAGATCGTGTTGAAACAGAAGTGTGACATTTAGAGTCTAGGTTTAAATCGTGATGGAACCAAGGTGTGACAGTTAGAGTCTATGGTTAGATCGTGTTCAAACTGAGGTGTGACAGTTAGAGTCAAGGTTTAGAGCGTGTTGGAACAGAAGTGTATCAGTAAGAGCCTAGGTTTGGATCTTGTTAGAACAGAGGGGTGTCAGTGAGATCCAAGGATTAGATAGCAATGGAACAAAGGTGTGACGGGTAAAGTCTAGGTTTATATTTAGGTAAAACAGAGGTGTGAGAGTAACAATCTAGGTTTAGAGCGTGTTGGAACAGAAGTGTATCAGTAAGAGCCTAGGTTTGGATCTTGTTAGACCAGAAGTGATACATTTAGAGCCTAGGTTTAGATTGTGTTAGAACAAAGGTGTGACGAGTTATGTCTAGGTTTAGATTTAGTTGGAACAGGGGTGTGACAGTAATAGTCTAGGTTAGGATCTTGTTGGAACAGAGGTACGGCGGTTATAATCTAACTTTAGAGCGTGTTGGAACAGAAGTGTATCAGTTAGAGCCTAAGTTTGGATATTTTTGGAACAGAGGTGTGACAGTAATAATCTAGGTTTAGAGAGTGTTGGAACAAAGGTGTCACAGTAAGAACCTAGGTTTAGATATTGTTGAAACAGAGGTGTGACGGTTATAATCTAGGGTAAGAGCGTGTTGGAACAGAAGTGTATCAGTTAGAGCCTAAGTTTGGATCTTTTTGGAACAAAGGTCTGACAGTAAGAGTCTAGGTTTAGATGGTGTTGAAACAAAGGTGTGACGGGTAAAGTCTAGGTTTAGATTTAGTGGAACAGAGGTGTGACTGTAATAATCTAGGTTAAGAGAGTGTTGGAACAAAGGTGTGACAGTAAGAACCTAGGTTTGGATCGTGTTTAATTAGTAGTCTGACAATTAAGTCTATGTTGAGATTGTGCTAGAACAGAAGTGGGACATTTAGAGTCTAGGTTTAGATTGTGTTGGAACAGGGGTATTACAGTTATAGTCTAGGTTAGGATCTTGTTGGAACTGGTGTGACAGTCATAATCTAGGTTTAGAGCGTGTTGGAACAGAAGTGTATCAGTAAGAGCCTAGGTTTGGATCTTGTTAGAAC
Source organism: Acanthosoma haemorrhoidale (assembly GCA_930367205.1). Classification (NCBI taxonomy): domain Eukaryota; kingdom Metazoa; phylum Arthropoda; class Insecta; order Hemiptera; family Acanthosomatidae; genus Acanthosoma; species Acanthosoma haemorrhoidale. The sequence goes on from CAKNEZ010000014.1 coordinate 397,426, forward strand.
AGAGGTGTGACAGTGAGAATCTAGGTTTAGATTGTGTTGGAAAAAAGGTGTGACAGGTAAAGTCTAGGTTAAGATTTAGTTGAAACAGAGGTATGACAGTAATAGTCTAGGTTAGGATCTTGTTGGAACAGAGGTGTGACAGTTATAATCTAGGTTTAGAGCGTGTTGGAACAGAAGTGTATCAGTAAGAGCCTTGGTTTGGATCTTGTTAGAACAGAAGTGTGACATTTAGAGTCTAGGTTTAGATTGTGTTGGAACAGGGGTGTTACAGTAATAGTCTAGGTTTAGAGCGTGCTGAAACATAGGTGGGACGGTTAGAGCCTAGGTTAAGATCATGTTGAAACAGAGGGGTGTCAGTGAGATCCGAAGATTAGATAGCAATGGAACAAAAGAGTGACAGTGAGAGTCTAGGTTTAGATCGTGTTAGAACATAGGTGAGAAAGTTAGAGTCTAGGTTTAGATCGTGTAGGAACCGAGATGTGACAGTTAGAGTCTAGGTTTAGATCGTGTTGGAACAGAGGTGTGACATTTAGAGTCTAGGTTTAGATTGTGTTGGAACAGGAGTGTATCAGTTAGAACCTAGGTTTAGATCGTGTTGAAACAGAAGTGTGACATTTAGAGTCTAGGTTTAAATCGTGATGGAACCAAGGTGTGACAGTTAGAGTCTATGTTTAGATCGTGTTCAAACTGAGGTGTGACAGTTAGAGTCAAGGTTTAGAGCGTGTTGGAACAGAAGTGTATCAGTAAGAGCCTAGGTTTGGATCTTGTTAGAACAGAGGGGTGTTAGTGAGATCCAAGGATTAGATAGCAATGGAACAAATGTGTGACGGGTAAAGTCTAGGTTTATATTTAGGTAAAACAGAGGTATGAGAGTAACAATCTAGGTTTAGAGCGTGTTGGAACAGAAGTGTATCAGTAAGAGCCTAGGTTTGGATCTTGTTAGAACAGAAGTGATACATTTAGAGCCTAGGTTTAGATTGTGTTGGAACAAAGGTGTGACGAGTTATGTCTAGGTTTAGATTTAGTTGGAACAGAGGTGTGACAGTAATAGTCTAGGTTAGGATCTTGTTGGAACAGAGGTATGACGGTTATAATCTAACTTTAGAGCGTGTTGGAACAGAAGTGTATCAGTTAGAGCCTAAGTTTGGATATTTTTGGAACAGAGGTGTGACAGTAATAATCTAGGTTTAGAGAGTGTTGGAACAAAGGTGTCACAGTAAGAACCTAGGTTTGGATCGTGTTTAATTAGTAGTGTGACAATTAAAGTCTATGTTGAGATTGTGCTGGAATAGGGGTGTGTTACAGTAATAGTCTAGGTTTAGAGGGTGCTGAAACATAGGTGTGACAGTTAGATCATAGGTTATGATCATGTTGAAAAAGAGGGGTGTCACTAAGATCCAAGGATTAGGTAGATGGAACAAAAGTGTGACAGTGAGAGTCTAGGTTTGGATCTTGTTAGAACAGAAGTTTGACATTTAGAGTCTAGGTTTAGATTGTGATGGAACCAAGGTGTGACAGTTAGAGTCTATGGTTAGATCGTGTTTGTACTGAGGTGTGACAGTTAGAGTCTAGGTTTAGAGCGTTTTGGAACAGAAGTGTATCAGTAAGAGCCTAGGTTAGGATCTTGTTGGAACAGAGGTGTGACAGTTATAATCTAGGTTTAGAGCATGTTGGAACAAAGGTGTGATGAGTTATGTCTAGGTTTAGATTTAGTTGGAACAGAGGTGTGACAGTAATAGTCTAGGTTAGGATCTTGTTGGAACAGAGGTGTGACGGTTATAATCTAACTTTAGAGCGTGTTGAAACAGAAGTGTATCAGTTAGAGCCTAAGTTTGGATATTTTTGGAACAGAGGTGTGACAGTGAGATCCAAAGATTAGATAGCAATGGAACAAAAGAGTGACAGTAAGAGTCTTGGTTTAGATATTGTTGAAACAGAGGTGTGACGGTTTTAATCTAGGGTAAGAGCGTGTTGGAACAGAAGTGTATCAGTTAGAGCCTAAGTTTGGATCTTTTTGGAACAAAGGTGTGACAGTAAGAGTCTAGGTTTAGATGGTGTTGAAACAAAGGTGTGACGGGTAAAGTCTAGGTTTAGATTTAGTGGAACAGAGGTGTGACTGTAATAATCTAGGTTAAGAGAGTGTTGGAACAAAGGTGTGACAGTAAGAACCTAGGTTTGGATCGTGTTTCATTAGTAGTCTGACAATTAAGTCTATGTTGAGATTGTGCTAGAACAGGGGTGTGTTACAGTAATAGTCTAGGTTTAGAGGGTGCTGAAACATAGGTGTGACAGTTAGATCATAGGTTATGATCATGTTGAAACAGAGGGGAGTCACTAAGATCCAAGGATTCGGTAGCAATGGAACAAAAGTGTGACTGTGAGAGTCTAGGTTTGAATCTTGTTAGAACAGAAGTGGGACATTTAGAGTCTAGGTTTAGATTGTGTTGGAACAGGGGTATTACAGTTATAGTCTAGGTTAGGATCGTGTTGGAACAGAGGTGTGACATTTAGAGTCTAGGTTTAGATTGTGTTGGAACAGGAGTGTATCAGTTAGAACCTAGGTTTAGATCGTGTTGAAACAGAAGTGTGACATTTAGAGTCTAGGTTTAAATCGTGATGGAACCAAGGTGTGACAGTTAGAGTCTATGGTTAGATCGTGTTCAAACTGAGGTGTGACAGTTAGAGTCAAGGTTTAGAGCGTGTTGGAACAGAAGTGTATCAGTAAGAGCCTAGGTTTGGATCTTGTTAGAACAGAGGGGTGTCAGTGAGATCCAAGGATTAGATAGCAATGGAACAAAGGTGTGACGGGTAAAGTCTAGGTTTATATTTAGGTAAAACAGAGGTGTGAGAGTAACAATCTAGGTTTAGAGCGTGTTGGAACAGAAGTGTATCAGTAAGAGCCTAGGTTTGGATCTTGTTAGACCAGAAGTGATACATTTAGAGCCTAGGTTTAGATTGTGTTAGAACAAAGGTGTGACGAGTTATGTCTAGGTTTTGATTTAGTTGGAACAGAGGTGTGACAGTAATAGTCTAGGTTAGGATCTTGTTGGAACAGAGGTATGACGGTTATAATCTAACTTTAGAGCGTGTTGGAACAGAAGTGTATCAGTTAGAGCCTAAGTTTGTATATTTTTGGAACAGAGGTGTGACAGTAATAATCTAGGTTTAGAGAGTGTTGGAACAAAGGTGTCACAGTAAGAACCTAGGTTTGGATCGTGTTTAATTAGTAGTGTGACAATTAAAGTCTATGTTGAGATTGTGCTGGAATAGGGGTGTGTTACAGTAATAGTCTAGGTTTAGAGGGTGCTGAAACATAGGTGTGACAGTTAGATCATAGGTTATGATCATGTTGAAAAAGAGGGGTGTCACTAAGATCCAAGGATTAGGTAGCAATGGAACAAAAGTGTGACAGTGAGAGTCTAGGTTTGGATCTTGTTAGAACAGAAGTTTGACATTTAGAGTCTAGGTTTAGATTGTGATGGAACCAAGGTGTGACAGTTAGAGTCTATGGTTAGATCGTGTTTGTACTGAGGTGTGACAGTTAGAGTCTAGGTTTAGAGCGTTTTGGAACAGAAGTGTATCAGTAAGAGCCTAGGTTAGGATCTTGTTGGAACAGAGGTGTGACAGTTATAATCTAGGTTTAGAGCGTGTTGGAACAAAGGTGTGATGAGTTATGTCTAGGTTTAGATTTAGTTGGAACAGAGGTGTGACAGTAATAGTCTAGGTTAGGATCTTGTTGGAACAGAGGTGTGACGGTTATAATCTAACTTTAGAGCGTGTTGAAACAGAAGTGTATCAGTTAGAGCCTAAGTTTGGATATTTTTGGAACAGAGGTGTGACAGTGAGATCCAAAGATTAGATAGCAATGGAACAAAAGAGTGACAGTAAGAGTCTTGGTTTAGATATTGTTGAAACAGAGGTGTGACGGTTTTAATCTAGGGTAAGAGCGTGTTGGAACAGAAGTGTATCAGTTAGAGCCTAAGTTTGGATCTTTTTGGAACAAAGGTGTGACAGTAAGAGTCTAGGTTTAGATGGTGTTGAAACAAAGGTGTGACGGGTAAAGTCTAGGTTTAGAGGGTGCTGAAACATAGGTGTGACAGTTAGATCATAGGTTATGATCATGTTGAAACAGAGGGGAGTCACTAAGATCCAAGGATTCGGTAGCAATGGAACAAAAGTGTGACAGTGAGAGTCTAGGTTTGAATCTTGTTAGAACAGAAGTGGGACATTTAGAGTCTAGGTTTAGATTGTGTTGGAACAGGGGTATTACAGTTATAGTCTAGGTTAGGATCTTGTTGGAACAGAGGTGTGACAGTTATAATCTAGGTTTAGAGCGTGTTGGAACAGAAGTGTATCAGTAAGAGCCTAGGTTTGGATCTTGTTAGAACAGAAGTGTGACATTTAGAGTCTAGGTTTAGATTGTGTTGGAACAGGGGTGTTACAGTAATAGTCTAGGTTTAGAGCGTGCTGAAACATAGGTGGGACAGTTAGAGCCTAGGTTAAGATCATGTTGAAACAGAGGGGTGTCAGTGAGATCCGAAGATCAGATAGCAATGGAACAAAAGAGTGACAGTGAGAGTCTAGGTTTAGATATTGTAGAAACAGAGGTGTGACGGTTATAATCTAGGGTAAGAGCGTGTTGGAACAGAAGTGTATCAGTTAGAGCCTAAGTTTGGATCTTTTTGGAACAGAGGTGTGACAGTTAGAGTCTAGGTTTAGATGGTGTTGGAACAAAAGTGTGACGTGTAAAGTCTAGGTTTAGATTTAGTTGAAACAAAGGTGTGACTGGTACAGTCTAGGTTTAGATTTAGTTGGGACAGAGGTGTGACAGTAATAGTCTAGGTTTAGATCTTGTTGGAACAGAGGTGTGACAGTGAGAGTCTAGGTTTAGATCGTGTAACAACAAAGGTGAGACGGTCAGAGTCTAGGTTTAGATCGTGTAGGAACCGAGATGTGACAGTTAGAGTCTAGGTTTAGATCGTGTTGGAACAGAGGTGTGACATTTAGAGTCTAGGTTTAGATTGTGTTGGAACAGGAGTGTATCAGTTAGAACCTAGGTTTAGATCGTGTTGAAACAGAAGTGTGACATTTAGAGTCTAGGTTTAAATCGTGATGGAACCAAGGTGTGACAGTTAGAGTCTAGGTTAGGATCTTGTTGGAACAGAGGTGTGACAGTTATAATCTAGGTTTAGAGCGTGTTGGAACAGAAGTGTATCAGTAAGAGCCTTGGTTTGGATCTTGTTAGAACAGAAGTGTGACATTTAGAGTCTAGGTTTAGATTGTGTTGGAACAGGGGTGTTACAGTAATAGTCTAGGTTTAGAGCGTGCTGAAACATAGGTGGGACAGTTAGAGCCTAGGTTAAGATCATGTTGAAACAGAGGGGTGTCAGTGAGATCCGAAGATTAGATAGCAATGGAACAAAAGAGTGACAGTGAGAGTCTAGGTTTAGATATTGTAGAAACAGAGGTGTGACGGTTATAATCTAGGGTAAGAGCGTGTTGGAACAGAAGTGTATCAGTTAGAGCCTAAGTTTGGATCTTTTTGGAACAGAGGTGTGACAGTTAGAGTCTAGGTTTAGATGGTGTTGGAACAAAAGTGTGACGTGTAAAGTCTAGGTTTAGATTTAGTTGAAACAAAGGTGTGACTGGTACAGTCTAGGTTTAGATTTAGTTGGGACAGAGGTGTGACAGTAATAGTCTAGGTTTAGATCTTGTTGGAACAGAGGTGTGACAGTGAGAGTCTAGGTTTAGATCGTGTAACAACAAAGGTGAGACGGTCAGAGTCTAGGTTTAGATCGTGTAGGAACCGAGATGTGACAGTTAGAGTCTAGGTTTAGATCGTGTTGGAACAGAGGTGTGACATTTAGAGTCTAGGTTTAGATTGTGTTGGAACAGGAGTGTATCAGTTAGAACCTAGGTTTAGATCGTGTTGAAACAGAAGTGTGACATTTAGAGTCTAGGTTTAAATCGTGATGGAACCAAGGTGTGACAGTTAGAGTCTATGGTTAGATCGTGTTCAAACTGAGGTGTGACAGTTAGAGTCAAGGTTTAGAGCGTGTTGGAACAGAAGTGTATCAGTAAGAGCCTAGGTTTGGATCTTGTTAGAACAGAGGGGTGTCAGTGAGATCCAAGGATTAGATAGCAATGGAACAAAGGTGTGACGGGTAAAGTCTAGGTTTATATTTAGGTAAAACAGAGGTGTGAGAGTAACAATCTAGGTTTAGAGCGTGTTGGAACAGAAGTGTATCAGTAAGAGCCTAGGTTTGGATCTTGTTAGACCAGAAGTGATACATTTAGAGCCTAGGTTTAGATTGTGTTAGAACAAAGGTGTGACGAGTTATGTCTAGGTTTAGATTTAGTTGGAACAGAGGTGTGACAGTAATAGTCTAGGTTAGGATCTTGTTGGAACAGAGGTATGACGGTTATAATCTAACTTTAGAGCGTGTTGGAACAGAAGTGTATCAGTTAGAGCCTAAGTTTGGATATTTTTGGAACAGAGGTGTGACAGTAATAATCTAGGTTTAGAGAGTGTTGGAACAAAGGTGTCACAGTAAGAACCTAGGTTTGGATCGTGTTTAATTAGTAGTGTGACAATTAAAGTCTATGTTGAGATTGTGCTGGAATAGGGGTGTGTTACAGTAATAGTCTAGGTTTAGAGGGTGCTGAAACATAGGTGTGACAGTTAGATCATAGGTTATGATCATGTTGAAAAAGAGGGGTGTCACTAAGATCCAAGGATTAGGTAGCAATGGAACAAAAGTGTGACAGTGAGAGTCTAGGTTTGGATCTTGTTAGAACAGAAGTTTGACATTTAGAGTCTAGGTTTAGATTGTGATGGAACCAAGGTGTGACAGTTAGAGTCTATGGTTAGATCGTGTTTGTACTGAGGTGTGACAGTTAGAGTCTAGGTTTAGAGCGTTTTGGAACAGAAGTATATCAGTAAGAGCCTAGGTTAGGATCTTGTTGGAACAGAGGTGTGACAGTTATAATCTAGGTTTAGAGCGTGTTGGAACAAAGGTGTGACGAGTTATGTCTAGGTTTAGATTTAGTTGGAACAGAGGTGTGACAGTAATAGTCTAGGTTAGGATCTTGTTGGAACAGAGGTGTGACGGTTATAATCTAACTTTAGAGCGTGTTGAAATAGAAGTGTATCAGTTAGAGCCTAAGTTTGGATATTTTTGGAACAGAGGTGTGACAGTGAGATCCAAAGATTAGATAGCAATGGAACAAAAGAGTGACAGTAAGAGTCTTGGTTTAGATATTGTTGAAACAGAGGTGTGACGGTTTTAATCTAGGGTAAGAGCGTGTTGGAACAGAAGTGTATCAGTTAGAGCCTAAGTTTGGATCTTTTTGGAACAAAGGTGTGACAGTAAGAGTCTAGGTTTAGATGGTGTTGAAACAAAGGTGTGACGGGTAAGTCTAGGTTTAGATTTAGTGGAACAGAGGTGTGACTGTAATAATCTAGGTTAAGAGAGTGTTGGAACAAAGGTGTGACAGTAAGAACCTAGGTTTGGATCGTGTTTAATTAGTAGTCTGACAATTAAGTCTATGTTGAGATTGTGCTAGAACAGGGGTGTGTTACAGTAATAGTCTAGGTTTAGAGGGTGCTGAAACATAGGTGTGACAGTTAGATCATAGGTTATGATCATGTTGAAACAGAGGGGAGTCACTAAGATCCAAGGATTCGGTAGCAATGGAACAAAAGTGTGACAGTGAGAGTCTAGGTTTGAATCTTGTTAGAACAGAAGTGGGACATTTAGAGTCTAGGTTTAGATTGTGTTGGAACAGGGGTATTACAGTTATAGTCTAGGTTAGGATCTTGTTGGAACAGAGGTGTGACAGTTATAATCTAGGTTTAGAGCGTGTTGGAACAGAAGTGTATCAGTAAGAGCCTAGGTTTGGATCTTGTTAGAACAGAAGTGTGACATTTAGAGTCTAGGTTTAGATTGTGTTGGAACAAAGGTGTGACGAGTAAAGTCTAGGTTTAGATTTAGTTGGAGCAGATGTGTATCAGTAAGAACCTAGGTTTGGATCTTGTTAGAACAGAAGTGTGACATTTAGAGTCTAGGTTTAGATTGTGTTGGAACAGGGGTGTTACAGTAATAGTCTAGGTTCAGAGCGCTGTAAACATAGATGTGACGGTTAGATCCTAGGTTAAGATCATGTTGAAGCAGAGGGGTGTCAGTGAGATCTAAGGATTAGGTAGAAATGAAACAAAAGTGTGACAGTGAGAGTCTAGGTATAGATCGTGTTGAAACAGAAGTGTGACATTTAGAGTCGAGGTTTAGAGTGTGATAAAACCAAGGTGTGACAGTTTAAGCCTAGGATTTGTGCGTGTTTGTACAAACGTGTAACAGTGAGAGTCTAGGTTTAGATCGTGTTAGAACATAGGTGAGAAAGTTAGAGTCTAGGTTTAGATCGTGTAGGAACCGAGATGTGACAGTTAGAGTCTAGGTTTAGATCGTGTTGGAACAGAGGTGTGACATTTAGAGTCTAGGTTTAGATTGTGTTGGAACAGGAGTGTATCAGTTAGAACCTAGGTTTAGATCGTGTTGAAACAGAAGTGTGACATTTAGAGTCTAGGTTTAAATCGTGATGGAACCAAGGTGTGACAGTTAGAGTCTATGGTTAGATCGTGTTCAAACTGAGGTGTGACAGTTAGAGTCAAGGTTTAGAGCGTGTTGGAACAGAAGTGTATCAGTAAGAGCCTAGGTTTGGATCTTGTTAGAACAGAGGGGTGTCAGTGAGATCCAAGGATTAGATAGCAATGGAACAAAGGTGTGACGGGTAAAGTCTAGGTTTATATTTAGGTAAAACAGAGGTGTGAGAGTAACAATCTAGGTTTAGAGCGTGTTGGAACAGAAGTGTATCAGTAAGAGCCTAGGTTTGGATCTTGTTAGACCAGAAGTGATACATTTAGAGCCTAGGTTTAGATTGTGTTAGAACAAAGGTGTGACGAGTTATGTCTAGGTTTAGATTTAGTTGGAACAGAGGTGTGACAGTAATAGTCTAGGTTAGGATCTTGTTGGAACAGAGGTATGACGGTTATAATCTAACTTTAGAGCGTGTTGGAACAGAAGTGTATCAGTTAGAGCCTAAGTTTGGATATTTTTGGAACAGAGGTGTGACAGTAATAATCTAGGTTTAGAGAGTGTTGGAACAAAGGTGTGACAGTAAGAACCTAGGTTTGGATCGTGTTTAATTAGTAGTGTGACAATTAAAGTCTATGTTGAGATTGTGCTAGAATAGGGGTGTGTTACAGTAATAGTCTAGGTTTAGAGGGTGCTGAAACATAGGTGTGACAGTTAGATCATAGGTTATGATCATGTTGAAACAGAGGGGTGTCACTAAGATCCAAGGATTAGGTAGCAATGAAACAAAAGTGTGACAGTGAGAGTCTAGGTTTGGATCTTGTTAGAACAGAAGTTTGACATTTAGAGTCTAGGTTTAGATTGTGATGGAACCAAGGTGTGACAGTTAGAGTCTATGGTTAGATCGTGTTCGTACTGAGGTGTGACAGTTAGAGTCTAGGTTTAGAGCGTTTTGGAACAGAAGTGTATCAGTAAGAGCCTAGGTTTGGATCTTGTTAGAACAGAGGTGTGACAGTGAGAATCTAGGTTTAGATTGTGTTGGAAAAAAGGTGTGACAGGTAAAGTCTAGGTTAAGATTTAGTTGAAACAGAGGTATGACAGTAATAGTCTAGGTTAGGATCTTGTTGGAACAGAGGTGTGACAGTTATAATCTAGGTTTAGAGCGTGTTGGAACAGAAGTGTATCAATAAGAGCCTTGGTTTGGATCTTGTTAGAACAGAAGTGTGACATTTAGAGTCTAGGTTTAGATTGTGTTGGAACAGGGGTGTTACAGTAATAGTCTAGGTTTAGAGCGTGCTGAAACATAGGTGGGACGGTTAGAGCCTAGGTTAAGATCATGTTGAAACAGAGGGGTGTCAGTGAGATCCGAAGATTAGATAGCAATGGAACAAAAGAGTGACAGTGAGAGTCTAGGTTTAGATATTGTAGAAACAGAGGTGTGACGGTTATAATCTAGGGTAAGAGCGTGTTGGAACAGAAGTGTATCAGTTAGAGCCTAAGTTTGGATCTTTTTGGAACAGAGGTGTGACAGTTAGAGTCTAGGTTTAGATGGTGTTGGAACAAAAGTGTGACGTGTAAAGTCTAGGTTTAGATTTAGTTGAAACAAAGGTGTGACTGGTACAGTCTAGGTTTAGATTTAGTTGGGACAGAGGTGTGACAGTAATAGTCTAGGTTTAGATCTTGTAGAAACAGAGGTGTGACGGTTATAATCTAGGGTAAGAGCGTGTTGGAACAGAAGTGTATCAGTTAGAGCCTAAGTTTGGATCTTTTTGGAACAGAGGTGTGACAGTTAGAGTCTAGGTTTAGATGGTGTTGGAACAAAAGTGTGACGTGTAAAGTCTAGGTTTAGATTTAGTTGAAACAAAGGTGTGACTGGTACAGTCTAGGTTTAGATTTAGTTGGAACAGAGGTGTGACAGTGAGAGTCTAGGTTTAGATCGTGTAACAACAAAGGTGAGACGGTCAGAGTCTAGGTTTAGATCGTGTAGGAACCGAGATGTGACAGTTAGAGTCTAGGTTTAGATCGTGTTGGAACAGAGGTGTGACATTTAGAGTCTAGGTTTAGATTGTGTTGGAACAGGAGTGTATCAGTTAGAACCTAGGTTTAGATCGTGTTGAAACAGAAGTTTGACATTTAGAGTCTAGGTTTAGATTGTGATGGAACCAAGGTGTGACAGTTAGAGTCTATGGTTAGATCGTGTTCGTACTGAGGTGTGACAGTTAGAGTCTAGGTTTAGAGCGTTTTGGAACAGAAGTGTATCAGTAAGAGCCTAGGTTTGGATCTTGTTAGAACAGAGGTGTGACAGTGGGAATCTAGGTTTAGATTGTGTTGGAAAAAAGGTGTGACAGGTAAAGTCTAGGTTAAGATTTAGTTGAAACAGAGGTATGACAGTAATAGTCTAGGTTAGGATCTTGTTGGAACAGAGGTGTGACAGTTATAATCTAGGTTTAGAGCGTGTTGGAACAGAAGTGTATCAATAAGAGCCTTGGTTTGGATCTTGTTAGAACAGAAGTGTGACATTTAGAGTCTAGGTTTAGATTGTGTTGGAACAGGGGTGTTACAGTAATAGTCTAGGTTTAGAGCGTGCTGAAACATAGGTGGGACGGTTAGAGCCTAGGTTAAGATCATGTTGAAACAGAGGGGTGTCAGTGAGATCCGAAGATTAGATAGCAATGGAACAAAAGAGTGACAGTGAGAGTCTAGGTTTAGATATTGTAGAAACAGAGTTGTGACGGTTATAATCTAGGGTAAGAGCGTGTTGGAACAGAAGTGTATCAGTTAGAGCCTAAGTTTGGATCTTTTTGGAACAGAGGTGTGACAGTTAGAGTCTAGGTTTAGATGGTGTTGGAACAAAAGTGTGACGTGTAAAGTCTAGGTTTAGATTTAGTTGAAACAAAGGTGTGACTGGTACAGTCTAGGTTTAGATTTAGTTGGAACAGAGGTGTGACAGTGAGAGTCTAGGTTTAGATCGTGTAACAACAAAGGTGAGACGGTCAGAGTCTAGGTTTAGATCGTGTAGGAACCGAGATGTGACAGTTAGAGTCTAGGTTTAGATCGTGTTGGAACAGAGGTGTGACATTTAGAGTCTAGGTTTAGATTGTGTTGGAACAGGAGTGTATCAGTTAGAACCTAGGTTTAGATCGTGTTGAAACAGAAGTGTGACATTTAGAGTCTAGGTTTAAATCGTGATGGAACCAAGGTGTGACAGTTAGAGTATATGGTTAGATCGTGTTCAAACTGAGGTGTGACAGTTAGAGTCAAGGTTTAGAGCGTGTTGGAACAGAAGTGTATCAGTAAGAGCCTAGGTTTGGATCTTGTTAGAACAGAGGGGTGTCAGTGAGTACCAAGGATTAGATAGCAACAGAACAAAGGTGTGACGGGTAAAGTCTAGGTTTATATTTAGGTAAAACAGAGGTGTGAGAGTAACAATCTAGGTTTAGAGCGTTTTGGAACAGAAGTGTATCAGTAAGAGCCTAGGTTTGGATCTTGTTAGACCAGAAGTGATACATTTAGAGCCTAGGTTTAGATTGTGTTAGAACAAAGGTGTGACGAGTTATGTCTAGGTTTAGATTTAGTTGGAAAAGAGGTGTGACAGTAATAGTCTAGGTTAGGATCTTGTTGGAACAGAAGTGTATCAGTTAGAGCCTAAGTTTGGATCTTTTTGGAACAGAGGTGTGACAGTTAGAGTCTAGGTTTAGATGGTGTTGGAACAAAAGTGTGACGTGTAAAGTCTAGGTTTAGATTTAGTTGAAACAAAGGTGTGACTGGTACAGTCTAGGTTTAGATTTAGTTGGGACAGAGGTGTGACAGTAATAGTCTAGGTTTAGATCTTGTTGGAACAGAGGTGTGACAGTGAGAGTCTAGGTTTAGATCGTGTAACAACAAAGGTGAGACGGTCAGAGTCTAGGTTTAGATCGTGTAGGAACCGAGATGTGACAGTTAGAGTCTAGGTTTAGATCGTGTTGGAACAGAGGTGTAACATTTAGAGTCTAGGTTTAGATTGTGTTGGAACAGGAGTGTATCAGTTAGAACCTAGGTTTAGATCGTGTTGAAATAGAAGTGTGACATTTAGAGTCTAGGTTTAAATCGTGATGGAACCAAGGTGTGACAGTTAGAGTATATGGTTAGATCGTGTTCAAACTGAGGTGTGACAGTTAGAGTCAAGGTTTAGAGCGTGTTGGAACAGAAGTGTATCAGTAAGAGCCTAGGTTTGGATCTTGTTAGAACAGAGGGGTGTCAGTGAGTACCAAGGATTAGATAGCAACAGAACAAAGGTGTGACGGGTAAAGTCTAGGTTTATATTTAGGTAAAACAGAGGTGTGAGAGTAACAATCTAGGTTTAGAGCGTGTTGGAACAGAAGTGTATCAGTAAGAGCCTAGGTTTGGATCTTGTTAGACCAGAAGTGATACATTTAGAGCCTAGGTTTAGATTGTGTTAGAACAAAGGTGTGACGAGTTATGTCTAGGTTTAGATTTAGTTGGAACAGAGGTGTGACAGTAATAGTCTAGGTTAGGATCTTGTTGGAACAGAGGTGTGACAGTAATAATCTAGGTTTAGAGAGTGTTGGAACAAAGGTGTCACAGTAAGAACCTAGGTTTGGATCGTGTTTAATTAGTAGTGTGACAATTAAAGTCTATGTTGAGATTGTGCTGGAATAGGGGTGTGTTACAGTAATAGTCTAGGTTTAGAGGGCGCTGAAACATAGGTGTGAAAGTTAGATCATAGGTTATGATCATGTTGAAACAGAGGGGTGTCACTAAGATCCAAGGATTAGGTAGCAATGGAACAAAAGTGTGACAGTGAGAGTCTAGGTTTGGATCTTGTTAGAACAGAAGTTTGACATTTAGAGTCTAGGTTTAGATTGTGATGGAACCAAGGTGTGACAGTTAGAGTCTATGGTTAGATCGTGTTCGTACTGAGGTGTGACAGTTAGAGTCTAGGTTTAGAGCGTTTTGGAACAGAAGTGTATCAGTAAGAGCCTAGGTTAGGATCTTGTTGGAACAGAGGTGTGACAGTTATAATCTAGGTATAGAGCGTGTTGGAACAAAGGTGTGACGAGTTATGTCTAGGTTTAGATTTAGTTGGAACAAAGGTGTGACAGTAATAGTCTAGGTTAGGATCTTGTTGGAACAGAGGTGTGACGGTTATAATCTAACTTTAGAGCGTGTTGAAACAGAAGTGTATCAGTTAGAGCCTAAGTTTGGATATTTTTGGAACAGAGGTGTGACAGTGAGATCCAAAGATTAGATAGCAATGGAACAAAAGAGTGACAGTAAGAGTCTTGGTTTAGATATTGTTGAAACAGAGGTGTGACGGTTATAATCTAGGGTAAGAGCGTGTTGGAACAGAAGTGTATCAGTTAGAGCCGAAGTTTGGATCTTTTTGGAACAAAGGTGTGACAGTAAGAGTCTAGGTTTAGATGGTGTTGAAACAAAGGTGTGACGGGTAAAGTCTAGGTTTAGATTTAGTGGAACAGAGGTGTGACTGTAATAATCTAGGTTAAGAGAGTGTTGGAACAAAGGTGTGACAGTAAGAACCTAGGTTTGGATCGTGTTTAATTAGTAGTCTGACAATTAAGTCTATGTTGAGATTGTGCTAGAACAGGGGTGTGTTACAGTAATAGTCTAGGTTTAGAGGGTGCTGAAACATAGGTGTGACAGTTAGATCATAGGTTATGATCATGTTGAAACAGAGGGGAGTCACTAAGATCCAAGGATTCGGTAGCAATGGAACAAAAGTGTGACAGTGAGAGTCTAGGTTTGAATCTTGTTAGAACAGAAGTGGGACATTTAGAGTCTAGGTTTAGATTGTGTTGGAACAGGGGTATTACAGTTATAGTCTAGGTTAGGATCTTGTTGGAACAGAGGTGTGACAGTTATAATCTAGGTTTAGAGCGTGTTGGAACAGAAGTGTATCAGTAAGAGCCTTGGTTTGGATCTTGTTAGAACAGAAGTGTGACATTTAGAGTCTAGGTTTAGATTGTGTTGGAACAGGGGTGTTACAGTAATAGTCTAGGTTTAGAGCGTGCTGAAACATAGGTGGGACGGTTAGAGCCTAGGTTAAGATCATGTTGAAACAGAGGGGTGTCAGTGAGATCCGAAGATTAGATAGCAATGGAACAAAAGAGTGACAGTGAGAGTCTAGGTTTAGATATTGTAGAAACAGAGGTGTGACGGTTATAATCTAGGGTAAGAGCGTGTTGGAACAGAAGTGTATCAGTTAGAGCCTAAGTTTGGATCTTTTTGGAACAGAGGTGTGACAGTTAGAGTCTAGGTTTAGATGGTGTTGGAACAAAGGTGTGACGTGTAAAGTCTAGGTTTAGATTTAGTTGAAACAAAGGTGTGACTGGTACAGTCTAGGTTTAGATTTAGTTGGAACAGAGGTGTGACAGTAATAGTCTAGGTTTAGATTGTGTTGGAACAGGGGTATTACAGTTATAGTCTAGGTTAGAAACTTGTTGGAACAGAGGTGTGACAGTTATAATCTAGGTTTAGAGCGTGTTGGAACAGAAGTGTATCAGTAAGAGCCTAGGTTTGGATCTTGTTAGAACAGAGGTGTGACAGTGAGAATCTAGGTTTAGAGCGTGTTGGAACAGAAGTGTATCAGTAAGAGCCTTGGTTTGGATCCTGTTAGAACAGAAGTGTGACAGTGAGAATCTAGGTTTAGATTGTGTTGGAACAAAGGTATGACGGGTAAAGTCTAGGTTAAGATTTAGTTGAAACAGAGGTGTGACAGTAATAGTCTAGGTTAGGATCTTGTTGGAACAGAGGTGTGACAGTTATAATCTAGGTTTAGAGCGTGTTGGAACAGAAGTGTATCAGTAAGAGCCTTGGTTTAGATCTTGTTAGAAGAAGAGTGTGACATTTAGAGTCTAGGTTTAGATTGTGTTGGAACAAAGGTGTGACGAGTTATGTCTAGGTTTAGATTTAGTTGGAACAGAGGTGTGACAGTAATAGTCTAGGTTAGGATCTTGTTGGAACAAAGGTGTGACGAGTAAAGTCTAGGTTTAGATTTAGTTGGAGCAGATGTGTATCAGTAAGAACCTAGGTTTGGATCTTGTTAGAACAGAAGTGTGACATTTAGAGTCTAGGTTTAGATTGTGTTGGAACAGGGGTGTTACAGTAATAGTCTAGGTTCAGAGCGCTGTAAAACATAGATGTGACGGTTAGATCCTAGGTTAAGATCATGTTGAAGCAGAGGGGTGTCAGTGAGATCTAAGGATTAGGTAGAAATGAAACAAAAGTGTGACAGTGAGAGTCTAGGTATAGATCGTGTTGAAACTGAAGTGTGACATTTAGAGTCGAGGTTTAGAGTGTGATAAAACCAAGGTGTGACAGTTTAAGCATAGGATTTGTGCGTGTTGGTACAAACGTGTAACAGTGAGAGTCTTAGAACATAGGTTAGGATCTTGTTGGAACAGAGGTTTAACAAAGAGAGTCTAGGTATAGATCGTATTGTAACTAAGGTGTGACAGTAAGAACCTAGGTTTAGATCGCGTTGAAACAGAAGTCTGACATTTAGAGTCTAGGTTTAGATCGTGATGGAACCAAGGTGTGACAGTTTAAGCCTAGGTTTTGTGCATGTTGGAAAAAACGTGTAACAGTGAGAGTCTAGGTTTAGATTGTGTTGGAACAGAGGTGTGACAGTAATAGTCTAGGTTAGGATCTTGTTGGAACAGAGGTGTGACGGTTATAATCTAACTTTAGAGCGTGTTGGAACAGAAGTGTATCAGTTAGAGCCTAAGTTTGGATATTTTTGGCACAGAGGTGTGACAGTGAGAGTCTAGGTTTAGATGGTGTTGGCACAGAGGTGTGACAGTGAGAGTCTAGGTTTAGAGAGTGTTGGAACAAAGGTGTGACAGTAAGAACCTAGGTTTGGATCGTGTTTAATTAGTAGTGTGACAATTAAAGTCTATGTTGAGATTGTGCTGGAACAGGGGTGTGTTACAGTAATAGTCTAGGTTTAGAGGGTGCTGAAACATAGGTGTGACAGTTAGATCATAGGTTATGATCATGTTGAAACAGAGGGGTGTCACTAAGATCCAAGGATTAGGTAGCAATGGAACAAAAGTGTGACAGTGAGAGTCTAGGTTTGGATCTTGTTAGAACAGAAGTGTGACATTTAGAGTTTAGGTTTAGATTGTGTTGGAACAGGGGTGCTAAAGTAATAGTCTAGGTTTAGAGCGTGCTGAAACATAGGTGGGACGGTTAGAGCCTAGGTTAAGATCATGTTAAAACAGAGGGGTGTCAGTGAGATCCAAGGATTCGGTAGCAATGGAACAAAAGTGTGACAGTGAGAGTCTAGGTTTGAATCTTGTTAGAACAGAAGTGGGACATTTAGAGTCTAGGTTTAGATTGTGTTGGAACAGGGGTATTACAGTTATAGTCTAGGTTAGGATCTTGTTGGAACAGAGGTGTGACAGTTATAATCTAGGTTTAGAGCGTGTTGGAACAGAAGTGTATCAGTAAGAGCCTAGGTTTGGATCTTGTTAGAACAGAGGTGTGACAGTGAGAATCTAGGTTTAGATTGTGTTGGAAAAAAGGTGTGACAGGTAAAGTCTAGGTTAAGATTTAGTTGAAACAGAGGTGTGACAGTAATAGTCTAGGTTAGGATCTTGTTGGAACAGAGGTGTGACAGTTATAATCTAGGTTTAGAGCGTGTTGGAACAGAAGTGTATCAGTAAGAGCCTTGGTTTGGATCTTGTTAGAACAGAGGTGTGACAGTTAGAGTCTAGGTTTAGATGGTGTTGGAACAGGGGTGTTACAGTAATAGTCTAGGTTTAGAGCGTGCTGAAACATAGGTGGGACGGTTAGAGCCTAGGTTAAGATCATGTTGAAACAGAGGGGTGTCAGTGAGATCCGAAGATTAGATAGCAATGGAACAAAAGAGTGACAGTGAGAGTCTAGGTTTAGATATTGTAGAAACAGAGGTGTGACGGTTATAATCTAGGGTAAGAGCGTGTTGGAACAGAAGTGTATCAGTTAGAGCCTAAGTTTGGATCTTTTTGGAACAGAGGTGTGACAGTTAGAGTCTAGGTTTAGATGGTGTTGGAACAAAGGTGTGACGTGTAAAGTCTAGGTTTAGATTTAGTTGAAACAAAGGTGTGACTGGTACAGTCTAGGTTTAGATTTAGTTGGGACAGAGGTGTGACAGTAATAGTCTAGGTTTAGATTGTGTTGGAACAGGGGTATTACAGTTATAGTCTAGGTTAGAAACTTGTTGGAACAGAGGTGTGACAGTTATAATCTAGGTTTAGAGCGTGTTGGAACAGAAGTGTATCAGTAAGAGCCTAGGTTTGGATCTTGTTAGAACAGAGGTGTGACAGTGAGAATCTAGGTTTAGATTGTGTTGGAAAAAAGGTGTGACAGGTAAAGTCTAGGTTAAGATTTAGTTGAAACAGAGGTATGACAGTAATAGTCTAGGTTAGGATCTTGTTGGAACAGAGGTGTGACAGTTATAATCTAGGTTTAGAGCGTGTTGGAACAGAAGTGTATCAGTAAGAGCCTTGGTTTGGATCTTGTTAGAACAGAAGTGTGACAGTGAGAATCTAGGTTTAGATTGTGTTGGAACAAAGGTATGACGGGTAAAGTCTAGGTTAAGATTTAGTTGAAACAGAGGTGTGACAGTAATAGTCTAGGTTAGGATCTTGTTGGAACAGAGGTGTGACAGTTATAATCTAGGTTTAGAGCGTGTTGGAACAGAAGTGTATCAGTAAGAGCCTTGGTTTGGATCTTGTTAGAAGAAAAGTGTGACATTTAGAGTCTAGGTTTAGATTGTGTTGGAACAAAGGTGTGACGAGTTATGTCTAGGTTTAGATTTAGTTGGAACAGAGGTGTGACAGTAATAGTCTAGGTTAGGATCTTGTTGGAACAGAGGTGTGACGGTTATAATCTAACTTTAGAGCGTGTTGGAACAGAAGTGTATCAGTAAGAGCCTAGGTTTGGATCTTGTTAGAACAGAAGTGTGACATTTAGAGTCTAGGTTTAGATTGTGTTGGAACAAAGGGGTGACGAGTAAAGTCTAGGTTTAGATTTAGTTGGAGCAGATGTGTATCAGTAAGAACCTAGGTTTGGATCTTGTTAGAACAGAAGTGTGACATTTAGATTCTAGGTTTAGATTGTGTTGGAACAGGGGTGTTACGGTAATAGTCTAGGTTCAGAGCGCTGTAAACATAGATGTGACGGTTAGATCCTAGGTTAAGATCATGTTGAAGCAGAGGGGTGTCAGTGAGATCTAAGGATTAGGTAGAAATGAAACAAAAGTGTGACAGTGAGAGTCTAGGTATAGATCGTGTTGAAACAGAAGTGTGACATTTAGAGTCGAGGTTTAGAGTGTGATAAAACCAAGGTGTGACAGTTTAAGCCTAGGATTTGTGCGTGTTGGTACAAACGTGTAACAGTGAGAGTCTAGGTTTAGATCGTGTTAGAACATAGGTGAGAAAGTTAGAGTCTAGGTTTAGATCGTGTAGGAACCGAGATGTGACAGTTAGAGTCTAGGTTTAGATCGTGTTGGAACAGAGGTGTGACATTTAGAGTCTAGGTTTAGATTGTGTTGGAACAGGAGTGTATCAGTTAGAACCTAGGTTTAGATCGTGTTGAAACAGAAGTGTGACATTTAGAGTCTAGGTTTAAATCGTGATGGAACCAAGGTGTGACAGTTAGAGTCTATGGTTAGATCGTGTTCAAACTGAGGTGTGACAGTTAGAGTCAAGGTTTAGAGCGTGTTGGAACAGAAGTGTATCAGTAAGAGCCTAGGTTTGGATCTTGTTAGAACAGAGGGGTGTCAGTGAGATCCAAGGATTAGATAGCAATGGAACAAAGGTGTGACGGGTAAAGTCTAGGTTTATATTTAGGTAAAACAGAGGTGTGAGAGTAACAATCTAGGTTTAGAGCGTGTTGGAACAGAAGTGTATCAGTAAGAGCCTAGGTTTGGATCTTGTTAGACCAGAAGTGATACATTTAGAGCCTAGGTTTAGATTGTGTTAGAACAAAGGTGTGACGAGTTATGTCTAGGTTTAGATTTAGTTGGAACAGGGGTGTGACAGTAATAGTCTAGGTTAGGATCTTGTTGGAACAGAGGTATGGCGGTTATAATCTAACTTTAGAGCGTGTTGGAACAGAAGTGTATCAGTTAGAGCCTAAGTTTGGATATTTTTGGAACAGAGGTGTGACAGTAATAATCTAGGTTTTGAGAGTGTTGGAACAAAGGTGTCACAGTAAGAACCTAGGTTTAGATATTGTTGAAACAGAGGTGTGACGGTTATAATCTAGGGTAAGAGCGTGTTGGAACAGAAGTGTATCAGTTAGAGCCTAAGTTTGGATCTTTTTGGAACAAAGGTCTGACAGTAAGAGTCTAGGTTTAGATGGTGTTGAAACAAAGGTGTGACGGGTAAAGTCTAGGTTTAGATTTAGTGGAACAGAGGTGTGACTGTAATAATCTAGGTTAAGAGAGTGTTGGAACAAAGGTGTGACAGTAAGAACCTAGGTTTGGATCGTGTTTAATTAGTAGTCTGACAATTAAGTCTATGTTGAGATTGTGCTAGAACAGAAGTGGGACATTTAGAGTCTAGGTTTAGATTGTGTTGGAACAGGGGTATTACAGTTATAGTCTAGGTTAGGATCTTGTTGGAACTGGTGTGACAGTCATAATCTAGGTTTAGAGCGTGTTGGAACAGAAGTGTATCAGTAAGAGCCTAGGTTTGGATCTTGTTAGAACAGAGGTGTGACAGTGAGAATCTAGGTTTAGATTGTGTTGGAAAAAAGGTGTGACAGGTAAAGTCTAGGTTAAGATTTAGTTGAAACAGAGGTATGACAGTAATAGTCTAGGTTAGGATCTTGTTGGAACAGAGGTGTGACAGTTATAATCTAGGTTTAGAGCGTGTTGGAACAGAAGTGTATCAGTAAGAGCCTTGGTTTGGATCTTGTTAGAACAGAGGGGTGTCAGTGAGATCCGAAGATTAGATAGCAATGGAACAAAAGAGTGACAGTGAGAGTCTAGGTTTAGATCGTGTTAGAACATAGGTGAGAAAGTTAGAGTCTAGGTTTAGATCGTGTAGGAACCGAGATGTGACAGTTAGAGTCTAGGTTTAGATCGTGTTGGAACAGAGGTGTGACATTTAGAGTCTAGGTTTAGATTGTGTTGGAACAGGAGTGTATCAGTTAGAACCTAGGTTTAGATCGTGTTGAAACAGAAGTGTGACATTTAGAGTCTAGGTTTAAATCGTGATGGAACCAAGGTGTGACAGTTAGAGTCTATGTTTAGATCGTGTTCAAACTGAGGTGTGACAGTTAGAGTCAAGGTTTAGAGCGTGTTGGAACAGAAGTGTATCAGTAAGAGCCTAGGTTTGGATCTTGTTAGAACAGAGGGGTGTTAGTGAGATCCAAGGATTAGATAGCAATGGAACAAATGTGTGACGGGTAAAGTCTAGGTTTATATTTAGGTAAAACAGAGGTGTGAGAGTAACAATCTAGGTTTAGAGCGTGTTGGAACAGAAGTGTATCAGTAAGAGCCTAGGTTTGGATCTTGTTAGAACAGAAGTGATACATTTAGAGCCTAGGTTTAGATTGTGTTGGAACAAAGGTGTGACGAGTTATGTCTAGGTTTAGATTTAGTTGGAACAGAGGTGTGACAGTAATAGTCTAGGTTAGGATCTTGTTGGAACAGAGGTATGACGGTTATAATCTAACTTTAGAGCGTGTTGGAACAGAAGTGTATCAGTTAGAGCCTAAGTTTGGATATTTTTGGAACAGAGGTGTGACAGTAATAATCTAGGTTTAGAGAGTGTTGGAACAAAGGTGTCACAGTAAGAACCTAGGTTTGGATCGTGTTTAATTAGTAGTGTGACAATTAAAGTCTATGTTGAGATTGTGCTGGAATAGGTGTGTGTTACAGTAATAGTCTAGGTTTAGAGGGTGCTGAAACATAGGTGTGACAGTTAGATCATAGGTTATGATCATGTTGAAACAGAGGGGTGTCACTAAGATCCAAGGATTAGGTAGCAATGGAACAAAAGTGAGAGTCTAGGTTTGGATCTTGTTAGAACAGAAGTTTGACATTTAGAGTCTAGGTTTAGATTGTGATGGAACCAAGGTGTGACAGTTAGAGTCTATGGTTAGATCGTGTTCGTACTGAGGTGTGACAGTTAGAGTCTAGGTTTAGAGCGTTTTGGAACAGAAGTGTATCAGTAAGAGCCTAGGTTAGGATCTTGTTGGAACAGAGGTGTGACAGTTATAATCTAGGTTTAGAGCGTGTTGGAACAAAGGTGTGACGAGTTATGTCTAGGTTTAGATTTAGTTGGAACAGAGGTGTGAGAGTAACAATCTAGGTTAGGATCTTGTTGGAACAGAGGTGTGACGGTTATAATCTAACTTTAGAGCGTGTTGAAACAGAAGTGTATCAGTTAGAGCCTAAGTTTGGATATTTTTGGAACAGAGGTGTGACAGTGAGATCCAAAGATTAGATAGCAATGGAACAAAAGAGTGACAGTAAGAGTCTAGGTTTAGATATTGTTGAAACAGAGGTGTGACGGTTATAATCTAGGGTAAGAGCGTGTTGGAACAGAAGTGTATCAGTTAGAGCCTAAGTTTGGATCTTTTTGGAACAAAGGTGTGACAGTAAGAGTCTAGGTTTAGATGGTGTTGAAACAAAGGTGTGACGGGTAAAGTCTAGGTTTAGATTTAGTGGAACAGAGGTGTGACTGTAATAATCTAGGTTAAGAGAGTGTTGGAACAAAGGTGTGACAGTAAGAACCTAGGTTTGGATCGTGTTTAATTAGTAGTCTGACAATTAAGTCTATGTTGAGATTGTGCTAGAACAGGGGTGTGTTACAGTAATAGTCTAGGTTTAGAGGGTGCTGAAACATAGGTGTGGCAGTTAGATCATAGGTTATGATCATGTTGAAACAGAGGGGAGTCACTAAGATCCAAGGATTCGGTAGCAATGGAACAAAAGTGTGACAGTGAGAGTCTAGGTTTGAATCTTGTTAGAACAGAAGTGGGACATTTAGAGTCTAGGTTTAGATTGTGTTGAAACAGGGGTGTTACAGTTATAGTCTAGGTTAGGATCTTGTTGGAACAGAGGTGTGACAGTTATAATCTAGGTTTAGAGCGTGTTGGAACAGAAGTGTATCAGTAAGAGCCTAGGTTTGGATCTTGTTAGAACAGAGGTGTGACAGTGAGAATCTAGGTTTAGATTGTGTTGGAAAAAAAGGTGTGACGAGTAAAGTCTAGGTTAAGATTTAGTTGAAACAGAGGTATGACAGTAATAGTCTAGGTTAGGATCTTGTTGGAACAGAGGTGTGACAGTTATAATCTAGGTTTAGAGCGTGTTGGAACAGGGGTGTTACAGTAATAGTCTAGGTTTAGAGCGTGCTGAAACATAGGTGGGACGGTTAGAGCCTAGGTTAAGATCATGTTGAAACAGAGGGGTGTCAGTGAGATCCGAAGATTAGATAGCAATGGAACAAAAGAGTGACAGTGAGAGTCTAGGTTTAGATATTGTAGAAACAGAGGTGTGACGGTTATAATCTAGGGTAATAGCGTGTTGGAACAGAAGTGTATCAGTTAGAGCCTAAGTTTGGATCTTTTTGGAACAGAGGTGTGACAGTTAGAGTCTAGGTTTAGATGGTGTTGGAACAAAGGTGTGGCGTGTAAAGTCTAGGTTTAGATTTAGTTGAAACAAAGGTGTGACTGGTACAGTCTAGGTTTAGATTTAGTTGGAACAGAGGTGTGACAGTAATAGTCTATTTTTAGATCTTGTTGGAACAGAGGTGTGACAGTGAGAGTCTAGGTTTAGATCGTGTAACAACAAAGGTGAGACAGTTAGAGTGTAGGTTTAGATCGTGTAGGAACCGAGTTGTGACAGTTAGAGTCTAGGTTTGGATCGTGATGGTACCGAGGTGTGACAGTGAGAGTCTAGGTATAGATCGTGTTCGAACAAAGGTGTGACATTTAGAGTCTAGGATTAGATTGTGTTGGAACAGGGGTGTTACAGTAATAGTCTAGGTTTAGAGCGTGCTGAAACATAGGTTGGACGGTTAGAGCCTTAAGTTAAGATTATGTTGAAACAGAGGAGTGTCAGTGAGATCTAAAGGTTAGATAGCAATGGAAAAAAAGAGTGACAGTGAGAGTCTAGGTTTAGATATTGTTGAAACAGAGGTGCGACGTTTATAATCTAGGGTTAGAGCGTGTTGGAACAGAAGTGTATCACGTAGAGCCTAAGTTTGGATATTTTTGGAACAGAGGTGTGACAGTAATAATCTAGGTTTAGAGAGTGTTGGAACAAAGGTGTCACAGTAAGAACCTAGGTTTGGATCGTGTTTAATTAGTAGTGTGACAATTAAAGTCTATGTTGAGATTGTGCTGGAATAGGGGTGTGTTACAGTAATAGTCTAGGTTTAGAGCGTGCTGAAACATAGGTGGGACGGTTAGAGCCTAGGTTAAGATCATGTTGAAACAGAGGGGTGTCAGTGAGATCCGAAGATTAGATAGCAATGGAACAAAAGAGTGACAGTGAGAGTCTAGGTTTAGATATTGTAGAAACAGAGGTGTGACGGTTATAATCTAGGGTAATAGCGTGTTGGAACAGAAGTGTATCAGTTAGAGCCTAAGTTTGGATCTTTTTGGAACAGAGGTGTGACAGTTAGAGTCTAGGTTTAGATGGTGTTGGAACAAAGGTGTGGCGTGTAAAGTCTAGGTTTAGATTTAGTTGAAACAAAGGTGTGACTGGTACAGTCTAGGTTTAGATTTAGTTGGAACAGAGGTGTGACAGTAATAGTCTAGGTTTAGATCTTGTTGGAACAGAGGTGTGACAGTGAGAGTCTAGGTTTAGATCGTGTAACAAAAAAGGTGAGACAGTTAGAGTGTAGGTTTAGATCGTGTAGGAACCGAGTTGTGACAGTTAGAGTCTAGGTTTGGATCGTGATGGTACCGAGGTGTGACAGTGAGAGTCTAGGTATAGATCGTGTTCGAACAAAGGTGTGACATTTAGAGTCTAGGATTAGATTGTGTTGGAACAGGGGTGTTACAGTAATAGTCTAGGTTTAGAGCGTGCTGAAACATAGGTTGGACGGTTAGAGCCTTAAGTTAAGATTATGTTGAAACAGAGGAGTGTCAGTGAGATCTAAAGGTTAGATAGCAATGGAAAAAAAGAGTGACAGTGAGAGTCTAGGTTTAGATATTGTTGAAACAGAGGTGCGACGTTTATAATCTAGGGTTAGAGCGTGTTGGAACAGAAGTGTATCACGTAGAGCCTAAGTTTGGATCTTTTTGGAACAGAGGTGTGACAGTGAGAGTCTAGGTTTAGATGGTGTTGGAAAAAAGGTGTGACGGGTAAAGTCTAGGTTTAGATTTAGTTGAAACAGAGGTGTGACAGTGAGAGTCTAGGTTTAGAGCGTGCTGAAACATAGGTGGGATGGTTAGAGCCTAGGTTAAGATCATGTTAAACAGAGGGGTGTCAGTGAGATCCAAGGATTAGATAGCAATGGAACAAAAGTGTGACAGTTAGAGTCTAGGTTTAGGTCGTGTAGGAACCAAGGCGTGACAGTTTAAGCCTAGGATTTGTGCGTGTTGGTACAAACGTGTAACAGTGAGAGTCTAGGTTTAGATCGTGTTAGAACAAAGGTGAGACGGTCAGAGTCTAGGTTAAGGTCGTGTAGGAACCGAGTTGTGGCAGTTAGGGTCTACGTTAGGATCTTGTTGGAACAGAGGTTTGACAGTGAGAGTATAGGTATAGATCGTGTTGGAACAAAGGTGTTACAGTTATAATCTAGGTTTTGAGTGTGTTGGAACAGGAGTGTATCAGTTAGAACCTAGGTTTAGATCGTGTTGAAACAGAAGTGTGACATTTAGAGTCTAGGTTTAAATCGTGATGGAACCAAGGTGTGACAGTTAGAGTCTATGGTTAGATCGTGTTCGTACTGAGGTGTGACAGTTAGAGTCTAGGTTTAGAGCGTTTTGGAACAGAAGTGTATCAGTAAGAGCCTAGGCTTGGATCTTGTTAGAACAGAAGTGTGACATTTAGAGTCTAGGTTTAGATTGTGTTGGAACAGGGGTGTTACAGTAATAGTCTAGGTTAGGATCTTGTTGGAACAGAGGTGTGACAGTTATAATCTAGGTTTAGAGCGTGTTGGAACAGAAGTGTATCAGTAAGAGCCTAGGTTTGGATCTTGTTAGAACAGAGGTGTGACAGTGAGAATCTAGGTTTAGATTGTGTTGTAACAAAGGTGTGACGGGTAAAGTCTACGATTAGATTTAGCTGAAACAGAGGTGTGACAGTAATAGTCTAGGTTAGGATCTTGTTGGAACAGAGGTGTGACAGTTATAATCTAGGTTTAGAGCGTGTTGGAACAGGGGTGTTACAGTAATAGTCTAGGTTTAGAGCGTGCTGAAACATAGGTGGGACGGTTAGAGCCTAGGTTAAGATCATGTTGAAACAGAGGGGTGTCAGTGAGATCCGAAGATTAGATAGCAATGGAACAAAAGAGTGACAGTGAGAGTCTAGGTTTAGATATTGTAGAAACAGAGGTGTGACGGTTATAATCTAGGGTAAGAGCGTGTTGGAACAGAAGTGTATCAGTTAGAGCCTAAGTTTGGATCTTTTTGGAACAGAGGTGTGACAGTTAGAGTCTAGGTTTAGATGGTGTTGGAACAAAAGTGTGACGTGTAAAGTCTAGGTTTAGATTTAGTTGAAACAAAGGTGTGACTGGTACAGTCTAGGTTTAGATTTAGTTGGGACAGAGGTGTGACAGTAATAGTCTAGGTTTAGATCTTGTTGGAACAGAGGTGTGACAGTGAGAGTCTAGGTTTAGATCGTGTAACAACAAAGGTGAGACGGTCAGAGTCTAGGTTTAGATCGTGTAGGAACCGAGATGTGACAGTTAGAGTCTAGGTTTAGATCGTGTTGGAACAGAGGTGTGACATTTAGAGTCTAGGTTTAGATTGTGTTGGAACAGGAGTGTATCAGTTAGAACCTAGGTTTAGATCGTGTTGAAACAGAAGTGTGACATTTAGAGTCTAGGTTTAAATCGTGATGGAACCAAGGTGTGACAGTTAGAGTCTATGGTTAGATCGTGTTCAAACTGAGGTGTGACAGTTAGAGTCAAGGTTTAGAGCGTGTTGGAACAGAAGTGTATCAGTAAGAGCCTAGGTTTGGATCTTGTTAGAACAGAGGGGTGTCAGTGAGATCCAAGGATTAGATAGCAATGGAACAAAGGTGTGACGGGTAAAGTCTAGGTTTATATTTAGGTAAAACAGAGGTGTGAGAGTAACAATCTAGGTTTAGAGCGTGTTGGAACAGAAGTGTATCAGTAAGAGCCTAGGTTTGGATCTTGTTAGACCAGAAGTGATACATTTAGAGCC
The DNA here is from genome assembly GCA_930367205.1 of Acanthosoma haemorrhoidale. Classification (NCBI taxonomy): domain Eukaryota; kingdom Metazoa; phylum Arthropoda; class Insecta; order Hemiptera; family Acanthosomatidae; genus Acanthosoma; species Acanthosoma haemorrhoidale. Next base: position 424,374 of record CAKNEZ010000014.1, read on the forward strand.
TAGGTTTAGATTGTGTTAGAACAAAGGTGTGACGAGTTATGTCTAGGTTTAGATTGTGTTGGAACAGAGGTGTGACAGTAATAGTCTAGGTTAGGATCTTGTTGGAACAGAGGTATGACGGTTATAATCTAACTTTAGAGCGTGTTGGAACAGAAGTGTATCAGTTAGAGCCTAAGTTTGGATATTTTTGGAACAGAGGTGTGACAGTAATAATCTAGGTTTAGAGAGTGTTGGAACAAAGGTGTCACAGTAAGAACCTAGGTTTGGATCGTGTTTAATTAGTAGTGTGACAATTAAAGTCTATGTTGAGATTGTGCTGGAATAGGGGTGTGTTACAGTAATAGTCTAGGTTTAGAGGGTGCTGAAACATAGGTGTGACAGTTAGATCATAGGTTATGATCATGTTGAAAAAGAGGGGTGTCACTAAGATCCAAGGATTAGGTAGCAATGGAACAAAAGTGTGACAGTGAGAGTCTAGGTTTGGATCTTGTTAGAACAGAAGTTTGACATTTAGAGTCTAGGTTTAGATTGTGATGGAACCAAGGTGTGACAGTTAGAGTCTATGGTTAGATCGTGTTTGTACTGAGGTGTGACAGTTAGAGTCTAGGTTTAGAGCGTTTTGGAACAGAAGTGTATCAGTAAGAGCCTAGGTTAGGATCTTGTTGGAACAGAGGTGTGACAGTTATAATCTAGGTTTAGAGCGTGTTGGAACAAAGGTGTGACGAGTTATGTCTAGGTTTAGATTTAGTTGGAACAGAGGTGTGACAGTAATAGTCTAGGTTAGGATCTTGTTGGAACAGAGGTGTGACGGTTATAATCTAACTTTAGAGCGTGTTGAAATAGAAGTGTATCAGTTAGAGCCTAAGTTTGGATATTTTTGGAACAGAGGTGTGACAGTGAGATCCAAAGATTAGATAGCAATGGAACAAAAGAGTGACAGTAAGAGTCTTGGTTTAGATATTGTTGAAACAGAGGTGTGACGGTTTTAATCTAGGGTAAGAGCGTGTTGGAACAGAAGTGTATCAGTTAGAGCCTAAGTTTGGATCTTTTTGGAACAAAGGTGTGACAGTAAGAGTCTAGGTTTAGATGGTGTTGAAACAAAGGTGTGACGGGTAAGTCTAGGTTTAGATTTAGTGGAACAGAGGTGTGACTGTAATAATCTAGGTTAAGAGAGTGTTGGAACAAAGGTGTGACAGTAAGAACCTAGGTTTGGATCGTGTTTAATTAGTAGTCTGACAATTAAGTCTATGTTGAGATTGTGCTAGAACAGGGGTGTGTTACAGTAATAGTCTAGGTTTAGAGGGTGCTGAAACATAGGTGTGACAGTTAGATCATAGGTTATGATCATGTTGAAACAGAGGGGAGTCACTAAGATCCAAGGATTCGGTAGCAATGGAACAAAAGTGTGACAGTGAGAGTCTAGGTTTGAATCTTGTTAGAACAGAAGTGGGACATTTAGAGTCTAGGTTTAGATTGTGTTGGAACAGGGGTATTACAGTTATAGTCTAGGTTAGGATCTTGTTGGAACAGAGGTGTGACAGTTATAATCTAGGTTTAGAGCGTGTTGGAACAGAAGTGTATCAGTAAGAGCCTAGGTTTGGATCTTGTTAGAACAGAAGTGTGACATTTAGAGTCTAGGTTTAGATTGTGTTGGAACAAAGGTGTGACGAGTAAAGTCTAGGTTTAGATTTAGTTGGAGCAGATGTGTATCAGTAAGAACCTAGGTTTGGATCTTGTTAGAACAGAAGTGTGACATTTAGAGTCTAGGTTTAGATTGTGTTGGAACAGGGGTGTTACAGTAATAGTCTAGGTTCAGAGCGCTGTAAACATAGATGTGACGGTTAGATCCTAGGTTAAGATCATGTTGAAGCAGAGGGGTGTCAGTGAGATCTAAGGATTAGGTAGAAATGAAACAAAAGTGTGACAGTGAGAGTCTAGGTATAGATCGTGTTGAAACAGAAGTGTGACATTTAGAGTCGAGGTTTAGAGTGTGATAAAACCAAGGTGTGACAGTTTAAGCCTAGGATTTGTGCGTGTTTGTACAAACGTGTAACAGTGAGAGTCTAGGTTTAGATCGTGTTAGAACATAGGTGAGAAAGTTAGAGTCTAGGTTTAGATCGTGTAGGAACCGAGATGTGACAGTTAGAGTCTAGGTTTAGATCGTGTTGGAACAGAGGTGTGACATTTAGAGTCTAGGTTTAGATTGTGTTGGAACAGGAGTGTATCAGTTAGAACCTAGGTTTAGATCGTGTTGAAACAGAAGTGTGACATTTAGAGTCTAGGTTTAAATCGTGATGGAACCAAGGTGTGACAGTTAGAGTCTATGGTTAGATCGTGTTCAAACTGAGGTGTGACAGTTAGAGTCAAGGTTTAGAGCGTGTTGGAACAGAAGTGTATCAGTAAGAGCCTAGGTTTGGATCTTGTTAGAACAGAGGGGTGTCAGTGAGATCCAAGGATTAGATAGCAATGGAACAAAGGTGTGACGGGTAAAGTCTAGGTTTATATTTAGGTAAAACAGAGGTGTGAGAGTAACAATCTAGGTTTAGAGCGTGTTGGAACAGAAGTGTATCAGTAAGAGCCTAGGTTTGGATCTTGTTAGACCAGAAGTGATACATTTAGAGCCTAGGTTTAGATTGTGTTAGAACAAAGGTGTGACGAGTTATGTCTAGGTTTAGATTTAGTTGGAACAGAGGTGTGACAGTAATAGTCTAGGTTAGGATCTTGTTGGAACAGAGGTATGACGGTTATAATCTAACTTTAGAGCGTGTTGGAACAGAAGTGTATCAGTTAGAGCCTAAGTTTGGATATTTTTGGAACAGAGGTGTGACAGTAATAATCTAGGTTTAGAGAGTGTTGGAACAAAGGTGTGACAGTAAGAACCTAGGTTTGGATCGTGTTTAATTAGTAGTGTGACAATTAAAGTCTATGTTGAGATTGTGCTAGAATAGGGGTGTGTTACAGTAATAGTCTAGGTTTAGAGGGTGCTGAAACATAGGTGTGACAGTTAGATCATAGGTTATGATCATGTTGAAACAGAGGGGTGTCACTAAGATCCAAGGATTAGGTAGCAATGAAACAAAAGTGTGACAGTGAGAGTCTAGGTTTGGATCTTGTTAGAACAGAAGTTTGACATTTAGAGTCTAGGTTTAGATTGTGATGGAACCAAGGTGTGACAGTTAGAGTCTATGGTTAGATCGTGTTCGTACTGAGGTGTGACAGTTAGAGTCTAGGTTTAGAGCGTTTTGGAACAGAAGTGTATCAGTAAGAGCCTAGGTTTGGATCTTGTTAGAACAGAGGTGTGACAGTGGGAATCTAGGTTTAGATTGTGTTGGAAAAAAGGTGTGACAGGTAAAGTCTAGGTTAAGATTTAGTTGAAACAGAGGTATGACAGTAATAGTCTAGGTTAGGATCTTGTTGGAACAGAGGTGTGACAGTTATAATCTAGGTTTAGAGCGTGTTGGAACAGAAGTGTATCAATAAGAGCCTTGGTTTGGATCTTGTTAGAACAGAAGTGTGACATTTAGAGTCTAGGTTTAGATTGTGTTGGAACAGGGGTGTTACAGTAATAGTCTAGGTTTAGAGCGTGCTGAAACATAGGTGGGACGGTTAGAGCCTAGGTTAAGATCATGTTGAAACAGAGGGGTGTCAGTGAGATCCGAAGATTAGATAGCAATGGAACAAAAGAGTGACAGTGAGAGTCTAGGTTTAGATATTGTAGAAACAGAGGTGTGACGGTTATAATCTAGGGTAAGAGCGTGTTGGAACAGAAGTGTATCAGTTAGAGCCTAAGTTTGGATCTTTTTGGAACAGAGGTGTGACAGTTAGAGTCTAGGTTTAGATGGTGTTGGAACAAAAGTGTGACGTGTAAAGTCTAGGTTTAGATTTAGTTGAAACAAAGGTGTGACTGGTACAGTCTAGGTTTAGATTTAGTTGGGACAGAGGTGTGACAGTAATAGTCTAGGTTTAGATCTTGTAGAAACAGAGGTGTGACGGTTATAATCTAGGGTAAGAGCGTGTTGGAACAGAAGTGTATCAGTTAGAGCCTAAGTTTGGATCTTTTTGGAACAGAGGTGTGACAGTTAGAGTCTAGGTTTAGATGGTGTTGGAACAAAAGTGTGACGTGTAAAGTCTAGGTTTAGATTTAGTTGAAACAAAGGTGTGACTGGTACAGTCTAGGTTTAGATTTAGTTGGAACAGAGGTGTGACAGTGAGAGTCTAGGTTTAGATCGTGTAACAACAAAGGTGAGACGGTCAGAGTCTAGGTTTAGATCGTGTAGGAACCGAGATGTGACAGTTAGAGTCTAGGTTTAGATCGTGTTGGAACAGAGGTGTGACATTTAGAGTCTAGGTTTAGATTGTGTTGGAACAGGAGTGTATCAGTTAGAACCTAGGTTTAGATCGTGTTGAAACAGAAGTTTGACATTTAGAGTCTAGGTTTAGATTGTGATGGAACCAAGGTGTGACAGTTAGAGTCTATGGTTAGATCGTGTTCGTACTGAGGTGTGACAGTTAGAGTCTAGGTTTAGAGCGTTTTGGAACAGAAGTGTATCAGTAAGAGCCTAGGTTTGGATCTTGTTAGAACAGAGGTGTGACAGTGAGAATCTAGGTTTAGATTGTGTTGGAAAAAAGGTGTGACAGGTAAAGTCTAGGTTAAGATTTAGTTGAAACAGAGGTATGACAGTAATAGTCTAGGTTAGGATCTTGTTGGAACAGAGGTGTGACAGTTATAATCTAGGTTTAGAGCGTGTTGGAACAGAAGTGTATCAGTAAGAGCCTTGGTTTGGATCTTGTTAGAACAGAAGTGTGACATTTAGAGTCTAGGTTTAGATTGTGTTGGAACAGGGGTGTTACAGTAATAGTCTAGGTTTAGAGCGTGCTGAAACATAGGTGGGACGGTTAGAGCCTAGGTTAAGATCATGTTGAAACAGAGGGGTGTCAGTGAGATCCGAAGATTAGATAGCAATGGAACAAAAGAGTGACAGTGAGAGTCTAGGTTTAGATATTGTAGAAACAGAGTTGTGACGGTTATAATCTAGGGTAAGAGCGTGTTGGAACAGAAGTGTATCAGTTAGAGCCTAAGTTTGGATCTTTTTGGAACAGAGGTGTGACAGTTAGAGTCTAGGTTTAGATGGTGTTGGAACAAAAGTGTGACGTGTAAAGTCTAGGTTTAGATTTAGTTGAAACAAAGGTGTGACTGGTACAGTCTAGGTTTAGATTTAGTTGGAACAGAGGTGTGACAGTGAGAGTCTAGGTTTAGATCGTGTAACAACAAAGGTGAGACGGTCAGAGTCTAGGTTTAGATCGTGTAGGAACCGAGATGTGACAGTTAGAGTCTAGGTTTAGATCGTGTTGGAACAGAGGTGTGACATTTAGAGTCTAGGTTTAGATTGTGTTGGAACAGGAGTGTATCAGTTAGAACCTAGGTTTAGATCGTGTTGAAACAGAAGTGTGACATTTAGAGTCTAGGTTTAAATCGTGATGGAACCAAGGTGTGACAGTTAGAGTATATGGTTAGATCGTGTTCAAACTGAGGTGTGACAGTTAGAGTCAAGGTTTAGAGCGTGTTGGAACAGAAGTGTATCAGTAAGAGCCTAGGTTTGGATCTTGTTAGAACAGAGGGGTGTCAGTGAGTACCAAGGATTAGATAGCAACAGAACAAAGGTGTGACGGGTAAAGTCTAGGTTTATATTTAGGTAAAACAGAGGTGTGAGAGTAACAATCTAGGTTTAGAGCGTTTTGGAACAGAAGTGTATCAGTAAGAGCCTAGGTTTGGATCTTGTTAGACCAGAAGTGATACATTTAGAGCCTAGGTTTAGATTGTGTTAGAACAAAGGTGTGACGAGTTATGTCTAGGTTTAGATTTAGTTGGAAAAGAGGTGTGACAGTAATAGTCTAGGTTAGGATCTTGTTGGAACAGAAGTGTATCAGTTAGAGCCTAAGTTTGGATCTTTTTGGAACAGAGGTGTGACAGTTAGAGTCTAGGTTTAGATGGTGTTGGAACAAAAGTGTGACGTGTAAAGTCTAGGTTTAGATTTAGTTGAAACAAAGGTGTGACTGGTACAGTCTAGGTTTAGATTTAGTTGGGACAGAGGTGTGACAGTAATAGTCTAGGTTTAGATCTTGTTGGAACAGAGGTGTGACAGTGAGAGTCTAGGTTTAGATCGTGTAACAACAAAGGTGAGACGGTCAGAGTCTAGGTTTAGATCGTGTAGGAACCGAGATGTGACAGTTAGAGTCTAGGTTTAGATCGTGTTGGAACAGAGGTGTAACATTTAGAGTCTAGGTTTAGATTGTGTTGGAACAGGAGTGTATCAGTTAGAACCTAGGTTTAGATCGTGTTGAAATAGAAGTGTGACATTTAGAGTCTAGGTTTAAATCGTGATGGAACCAAGGTGTGACAGTTAGAGTATATGGTTAGATCGTGTTCAAACTGAGGTGTGACAGTTAGAGTCAAGGTTTAGAGCGTGTTGGAACAGAAGTGTATCAGTAAGAGCCTAGGTTTGGATCTTGTTAGAACAGAGGGGTGTCAGTGAGTACCAAGGATTAGATAGCAACAGAACAAAGGTGTGACGGGTAAAGTCTAGGTTTATATTTAGGTAAAACAGAGGTGTGAGAGTAACAATCTAGGTTTAGAGCGTGTTGGAACAGAAGTGTATCAGTAAGAGCCTAGGTTTGGATCTTGTTAGACCAGAAGTGATACATTTAGAGCCTAGGTTTAGATTGTGTTAGAACAAAGGTGTGACGAGTTATGTCTAGGTTTAGATTTAGTTGGAACAGAGGTGTGACAGTAATAGTCTAGGTTAGGATCTTGTTGGAACAGAGGTGTGACAGTAATAATCTAGGTTTAGAGAGTGTTGGAACAAAGGTGTCACAGTAAGAACCTAGGTTTGGATCGTGTTTAATTAGTAGTGTGACAATTAAAGTCTATGTTGAGATTGTGCTGGAATAGGGGTGTGTTACAGTAATAGTCTAGGTTTAGAGGGCGCTGAAACATAGGTGTGAAAGTTAGATCATAGGTTATGATCATGTTGAAACAGAGGGGTGTCACTAAGATCCAAGGATTAGGTAGCAATGGAACAAAAGTGTGACAGTGAGAGTCTAGGTTTGGATCTTGTTAGAACAGAAGTTTGACATTTAGAGTCTAGGTTTAGATTGTGATGGAACCAAGGTGTGACAGTTAGAGTCTATGGTTAGATCGTGTTCGTACTGAGGTGTGACAGTTAGAGTCTAGGTTTAGAGCGTTTTGGAACAGAAGTGTATCAGTAAGAGCCTAGGTTAGGATCTTGTTGGAACAGAGGTGTGACAGTTATAATCTAGGTATAGAGCGTGTTGGAACAAAGGTGTGACGAGTTATGTCTAGGTTTAGATTTAGTTGGAACAAAGGTGTGACAGTAATAGTCTAGGTTAGGATCTTGTTGGAACAGAGGTGTGACGGTTATAATCTAACTTTAGAGCGTGTTGAAACAGAAGTGTATCAGTTAGAGCCTAAGTTTGGATATTTTTGGAACAGAGGTGTGACAGTGAGATCCAAAGATTAGATAGCAATGGAACAAAAGAGTGACAGTAAGAGTCTTGGTTTAGATATTGTTGAAACAGAGGTGTGACGGTTATAATCTAGGGTAAGAGCGTGTTGGAACAGAAGTGTATCAGTTAGAGCCGAAGTTTGGATCTTTTTGGAACAAAGGTGTGACAGTAAGAGTCTAGGTTTAGATGGTGTTGAAACAAAGGTGTGACGGGTAAAGTCTAGGTTTAGATTTAGTGGAACAGAGGTGTGACTGTAATAATCTAGGTTAAGAGAGTGTTGGAACAAAGGTGTGGGCAGTAAGAACCTAGGTTTGGATCGTGTTTAATTAGTAGTCTGACAATTAAGTCTATGTTGAGATTGTGCTAGAACAGGGGTGTGTTACAGTAATAGTCTAGGTTTAGAGGGTGCTGAAACATAGGTGTGACAGTTAGATCATAGGTTATGATCATGTTGAAACAGAGGGGAGTCACTAAGATCCAAGGATTCGGTAGCAATGGAACAAAAGTGTGACAGTGAGAGTCTAGGTTTGAATCTTGTTAGAACAGAAGTGGGACATTTAGAGTCTAGGTTTAGATTGTGTTGGAACAGGGGTATTACAGTTATAGTCTAGGTTAGGATCTTGTTGGAACAGAGGTGTGACAGTTATAATCTAGGTTTAGAGCGTGTTGGAACAGAAGTGTATCAGTAAGAGCCTTGGTTTGGATCTTGTTAGAACAGAAGCGTGACATTTAGAGTCTAGGTTTAGATTGTGTTGGAACAGGGGTGTTACAGTAATAGTCTAGGTTTAGAGCGTGCTGAAACATAGGTGGGACGGTTAGAGCCTAGGTTAAGATCATGTTGAAACAGAGGGGTGTCAGTGAGATCCGAAGATTAGATAGCAATGGAACAAAAGAGTGACAGTGAGAGTCTAGGTTTAGATATTGTAGAAACAGAGGTGTGACGGTTATAATCTAGGGTAAGAGCGTGTTGGAACAGAAGTGTATCAGTTAGAGCCTAAGTTTGGATCTTTTTGGAACAGAGGTGTGACAGTTAGAGTCTAGGTTTAGATGGTGTTGGAACAAAGGTGTGACGTGTAAAGTCTAGGTTTAGATTTAGTTGAAACAAAGGTGTGACTGGTACAGTCTAGGTTTAGATTTAGTTGGAACAGAGGTGTGACAGTAATAGTCTAGGTTTAGATTGTGTTGGAACAGGGGTATTACAGTTATAGTCTAGGTTAGAAACTTGTTGGAACAGAGGTGTGACAGTTATAATCTAGGTTTAGAGCGTGTTGGAACAGAAGTGTATCAGTAAGAGCCTAGGTTTGGATCTTGTTAGAACAGAGGTGTGACAGTGAGAATCTAGGTTTAGATTGTGTTGGAAAAAAGGTGTGACAGGTAAAGTCTAGGTTAAGATTTAGTTGAAACAGAGGTATGACAGTAATAGTCTAGGTTAGGATCTTGTTGGAACAGAGGTGTGACAGTTATAATCTAGGTTTAGAGCGTGTTGGAACAGAAGTGTATCAGTAAGAGCCTTGGTTTGGATCCTGTTAGAACAGAAGTGTGACAGTGAGAATCTAGGTTTAGATTGTGTTGGAACAAAGGTATGACGGGTAAAGTCTAGGTTAAGATTTAGTTGAAACAGAGGTGTGACAGTAATAGTCTAGGTTAGGATCTTGTTGGAACAGAGGTGTGACAGTTATAATCTAGGTTTAGAGCGTGTTGGAACAGAAGTGTATCAGTAAGAGCCTTGGTTTAGATCTTGTTAGAAGAAGAGTGTGACATTTAGAGTCTAGGTTTAGATTGTGTTGGAACAAAGGTGTGACGAGTTATGTCTAGGTTTAGATTTAGTTGGAACAGAGGTGTGACAGTAATAGTCTAGGTTAGGATCTTGTTGGAACAAAGGTGTGACGAGTAAAGTCTAGGTTTAGATTTAGTTGGAGCAGATGTGTATCAGTAAGAACCTAGGTTTGGATCTTGTTAGAACAGAAGTGTGACATTTAGAGTCTAGGTTTAGATTGTGTTGGAACAGGGGTGTTACAGTAATAGTCTAGGTTCAGAGCGCTGTAAAACATAGATGTGACGGTTAGATCCTAGGTTAAGATCATGTTGAAGCAGAGGGGTGTCAGTGAGATCTAAGGATTAGGTAGAAATGAAACAAAAGTGTGACAGTGAGAGTCTAGGTATAGATCGTGTTGAAACTGAAGTGTGACATTTAGAGTCGAGGTTTAGAGTGTGATAAAACCAAGGTGTGACAGTTTAAGCATAGGATTTGTGCGTGTTGGTACAAACGTGTAACAGTGAGAGTCTTAGAACATAGGTTAGGATCTTGTTGGAACAGAGGTTTAACAAAGAGAGTCTAGGTATAGATCGTATTGTAACTAAGGTGTGACAGTAAGAACCTAGGTTTAGATCGCGTTGAAACAGAAGTCTGACATTTAGAGTCTAGGTTTAGATCGTGATGGAACCAAGGTGTGACAGTTTAAGCCTAGGTTTTGTGCATGTTGGAAAAAACGTGTAACAGTGAGAGTCTAGGTTTAGATTGTGTTGGAACAGAGGTGTGACAGTAATAGTCTAGGTTAGGATCTTGTTGGAACAGAGGTGTGACGGTTATAATCTAACTTTAGAGCGTGTTGGAACAGAAGTGTATCAGTTAGAGCCTAAGTTTGGATATTTTTGGCACAGAGGTGTGACAGTGAGAGTCTAGGTTTAGATGGTGTTGGCACAGAGGTGTGACAGTGAGAGTCTAGGTTTAGAGAGTGTTGGAACAAAGGTGTGACAGTAAGAACCTAGGTTTGGATCGTGTTTAATTAGTAGTGTGACAATTAAAGTCTATGTTGAGATTGTGCTGGAACAGGGGTGTGTTACAGTAATAGTCTAGGTTTAGAGGGTGCTGAAACATAGGTGTGACAGTTAGATCATAGGTTATGATCATGTTGAAACAGAGGGGTGTCACTAAGATCCAAGGATTAGGTAGCAATGGAACAAAAGTGTGACAGTGAGAGTCTAGGTTTGGATCTTGTTAGAACAGAAGTGTGACATTTAGAGTTTAGGTTTAGATTGTGTTGGAACAGGGGTGCTAAAGTAATAGTCTAGGTTTAGAGCGTGCTGAAACATAGGTGGGACGGTTAGAGCCTAGGTTAAGATCATGTTAAAACAGAGGGGTGTCAGTGAGATCCAAGGATTCGGTAGCAATGGAACAAAAGTGTGACAGTGAGAGTCTAGGTTTGAATCTTGTTAGAACAGAAGTGGGACATTTAGAGTCTAGGTTTAGATTGTGTTGGAACAGGGGTATTACAGTTATAGTCTAGGTTAGGATCTTGTTGGAACAGAGGTGTGACAGTTATAATCTAGGTTTAGAGCGTGTTGGAACAGAAGTGTATCAGTAAGAGCCTAGGTTTGGATCTTGTTAGAACAGAGGTGTGACAGTGAGAATCTAGGTTTAGATTGTGTTGGAAAAAAGGTGTGACAGGTAAAGTCTAGGTTAAGATTTAGTTGAAACAGAGGTATGACAGTAATAGTCTAGGTTAGGATCTTGTTGGAACAGAGGTGTGACAGTTATAATCTAGGTTTAGAGCGTGTTGGAACAGAAGTGTATCAGTAAGAGCCTTGGTTTGGATCTTGTTAGAACAGAGGTGTGACAGTTAGAGTCTAGGTTTAGATGGTGTTGGAACAGGGGTGTTACAGTAATAGTCTAGGTTTAGAGCGTGCTGAAACATAGGTGGGACGGTTAGAGCCTAGGTTAAGATCATGTTGAAACAGAGGGGTGTCAGTGAGATCCGAAGATTAGATAGCAATGGAACAAAAGAGTGACAGTGAGAGTCTAGGTTTAGATATTGTAGAAACAGAGGTGTGACGGTTATAATCTAGGGTAAGAGCGTGTTGGAACAGAAGTGTATCAGTTAGAGCCTAAGTTTGGATCTTTTTGGAACAGAGGTGTGACAGTTAGAGTCTAGGTTTAGATGGTGTTGGAACAAAGGTGTGACGTGTAAAGTCTAGGTTTAGATTTAGTTGAAACAAAGGTGTGACTGGTACAGTCTAGGTTTAGATTTAGTTGGGACAGAGGTGTGACAGTAATAGTCTAGGTTTAGATTGTGTTGGAACAGGGGTATTACAGTTATAGTCTAGGTTAGAAACTTGTTGGAACAGAGGTGTGACAGTTATAATCTAGGTTTAGAGCGTGTTGGAACAGAAGTGTATCAGTAAGAGCCTTGGTTTGGATCTTGTTAGAACAGAGGTGTGACAGTGAGAATCTAGGTTTAGATTGTGTTGGAAAAAAGGTGTGACAGGTAAAGTCTAGGTTAAGATTTAGTTGAAACAGAGGTATGACAGTAATAGTCTAGGTTAGGATCTTGTTGGAACAGAGGTGTGACAGTTATAATCTAGGTTTAGAGCGTGTTGGAACAGAAGTGTATCAGTAAGAGCCTTGGTTTGGATCTTGTTAGAACAGAAGTGTGACAGTGAGAATCTAGGTTTAGATTGTGTTGGAACAAAGGTATGACGGGTAAAGTCTAGGTTAAGATTTAGTTGAAACAGAGGTGTGACAGTAATAGTCTAGGTTAGGATCTTGTTGGAACAGAGGTGTGACAGTTATAATCTAGGTTTAGAGCGTGTTGGAACAGAAGTGTATCAGTAAGAGCCTTGGTTTGGATCTTGTTAGAAGAAAAGTGTGACATTTAGAGTCTAGGTTTAGATTGTGTTGGAACAAAGGTGTGACGAGTTATGTCTAGGTTTAGATTTAGTTGGAACAGAGGTGTGACAGTAATAGTCTAGGTTAGGATCTTGTTGGAACAGAGGTGTGACGGTTATAATCTAACTTTAGAGCGTGTTGGAACAGAAGTGTATCAGTAAGAGCCTAGGTTTGGATCTTGTTAGAACAGAAGTGTGACATTTAGAGTCTAGGTTTAGATTGTGTTGGAACAAAGGGGTGACGAGTAAAGTCTAGGTTTAGATTTAGTTGGAGCAGATGTGTATCAGTAAGAACCTAGGTTTGGATCTTGTTAGAACAGAAGTGTGACATTTAGATTCTAGGTTTAGATTGTGTTGGAACAGGGGTGTTACGGTAATAGTCTAGGTTCAGAGCGCTGTAAACATAGATGTGACGGTTAGATCCTAGGTTAAGATCATGTTGAAGCAGAGGGGTGTCAGTGAGATCTAAGGATTAGGTAGAAATGAAACAAAAGTGTGACAGTGAGAGTCTAGGTATAGATCGTGTTGAAACAGAAGTGTGACATTTAGAGTCGAGGTTTAGAGTGTGATAAAACCAAGGTGTGACAGTTTAAGCCTAGGATTTGTGCGTGTTGGTACAAACGTGTAACAGTGAGAGTCTAGGTTTAGATCGTGTTAGAACATAGGTGAGAAAGTTAGAGTCTAGGTTTAGATCGTGTAGGAACCGAGATGTGACAGTTAGAGTCTAGGTTTAGATCGTGTTGGAACAGAGGTGTGACATTTAGAGTCTAGGTTTAGATTGTGTTGGAACAGGAGTGTATCAGTTAGAACCTAGGTTTAGATCGTGTTGAAACAGAAGTGTGACATTTAGAGTCTAGGTTTAAATCGTGATGGAACCAAGGTGTGACAGTTAGAGTCTATGGTTAGATCGTGTTCAAACTGAGGTGTGACAGTTAGAGTCAAGGTTTAGAGCGTGTTGGAACAGAAGTGTATCAGTAAGAGCCTAGGTTTGGATCTTGTTAGAACAGAGGGGTGTCAGTGAGATCCAAGGATTAGATAGCAATGGAACAAAGGTGTGACGGGTAAAGTCTAGGTTTATATTTAGGTAAAACAGAGGTGTGAGAGTAACAATCTAGGTTTAGAGCGTGTTGGAACAGAAGTGTATCAGTAAGAGCCTAGGTTTGGATCTTGTTAGACCAGAAGTGATACATTTAGAGCCTAGGTTTAGATTGTGTTAGAACAAAGGTGTGACGAGTTATGTCTAGGTTTAGATTTAGTTGGAACAGGGGTGTGACAGTAATAGTCTAGGTTAGGATCTTGTTGGAACAGAGGTATGGCGGTTATAATCTAACTTTAGAGCGTGTTGGAACAGAAGTGTATCAGTTAGAGCCTAAGTTTGGATATTTTTGGAACAGAGGTGTGACAGTAATAATCTAGGTTTTGAGAGTGTTGGAACAAAGGTGTCACAGTAAGAACCTAGGTTTAGATATTGTTGAAACAGAGGTGTGACGGTTATAATCTAGGGTAAGAGCGTGTTGGAACAGAAGTGTATCAGTTAGAGCCTAAGTTTGGATCTTTTTGGAACAAAGGTCTGACAGTAAGAGTCTAGGTTTAGATGGTGTTGAAACAAAGGTGTGACGGGTAAAGTCTAGGTTTAGATTTAGTGGAACAGAGGTGTGACTGTAATAATCTAGGTTAAGAGAGTGTTGGAACAAAGGTGTGACAGTAAGAACCTAGGTTTGGATCGTGTTTAATTAGTAGTCTGACAATTAAGTCTATGTTGAGATTGTGCTAGAACAGAAGTGGGACATTTAGAGTCTAGGTTTAGATTGTGTTGGAACAGGGGTATTACAGTTATAGTCTAGGTTAGGATCTTGTTGGAACTGGTGTGACAGTCATAATCTAGGTTTAGAGCGTGTTGGAACAGAAGTGTATCAGTAAGAGCCTAGGTTTGGATCTTGTTAGAACAGAGGTGTGACAGTGAGAATCTAGGTTTAGATTGTGTTGGAAAAAAGGTGTGACAGGTAAAGTCTAGGTTAAGATTTAGTTGAAACAGAGGTATGACAGTAATAGTCTAGGTTAGGATCTTGTTGGAACAGAGGTGTGACAGTTATAATCTAGGTTTAGAGCGTGTTGGAACAGAAGTGTATCAGTAAGAGCCTAGGTTTGGATCTTGTTAGAACAGAGGGGTGTCAGTGAGATCCGAAGATTAGATAGCAATGGAACAAAAGAGTGACAGTGAGAGTCTAGGTTTAGATCGTGTTAGAACATAGGTGAGAAAGTTAGAGTCTAGGTTTAGATCGTGTAGGAACCGAGATGTGACAGTTAGAGTCTAGGTTTAGATCGTGTTGGAACAGAGGTGTGACATTTAGAGTCTAGGTTTAGATTGTGTTGGAACAGGAGTGTATCAGTTAGAACCTAGGTTTAGATCGTGTTGAAACAGAAGTGTGACATTTAGAGTCTAGGTTTAAATCGTGATGGAACCAAGGTGTGACAGTTAGAGTCTATGTTTAGATCGTGTTCAAACTGAGGTGTGACAGTTAGAGTCAAGGTTTAGAGCGTGTTGGAACAGAAGTGTATCAGTAAGAGCCTAGGTTTGGATCTTGTTAGAACAGAGGGGTGTTAGTGAGATCCAAGGATTAGATAGCAATGGAACAAATGTGTGACGGGTAAAGTCTAGGTTTATATTTAGGTAAAACAGAGGTGTGAGAGTAACAATCTAGGTTTAGAGCGTGTTGGAACAGAAGTGTATCAGTAAGAGCCTAGGTTTGGATCTTGTTAGAACAGAAGTGATACATTTAGAGCCTAGGTTTAGATTGTGTTGGAACAAAGGTGTGACGAGTTATGTCTAGGTTTAGATTTAGTTGGAACAGAGGTGTGACAGTAATAGTCTAGGTTAGGATCTTGTTGGAACAGAGGTATGACGGTTATAATCTAACTTTAGAGCGTGTTGGAACAGAAGTGTATCAGTTAGAGCCTAAGTTTGGATATTTTTGGAACAGAGGTGTGACAGTAATAATCTAGGTTTAGAGAGTGTTGGAACAAAGGTGTCACAGTAAGAACCTAGGTTTGGATCGTGTTTAATTAGTAGTGTGACAATTAAAGTCTATGTTGAGATTGTGCTGGAATAGGTGTGTGTTACAGTAATAGTCTAGGTTTAGAGGGTGCTGAAACATAGGTGTGACAGTTAGATCATAGGTTATGATCATGTTGAAACAGAGGGGTGTCACTAAGATCCAAGGATTAGGTAGCAATGGAACAAAAGTGAGAGTCTAGGTTTGGATCTTGTTAGAACAGAAGTTTGACATTTAGAGTCTAGGTTTAGATTGTGATGGAACCAAGGTGTGACAGTTAGAGTCTATGGTTAGATCGTGTTCGTACTGAGGTGTGACAGTTAGAGTCTAGGTTTAGAGCGTTTTGGAACAGAAGTGTATCAGTAAGAGCCTAGGTTAGGATCTTGTTGGAACAGAGGTGTGACAGTTATAATCTAGGTTTAGAGCGTGTTGGAACAAAGGTGTGACGAGTTATGTCTAGGTTTAGATTTAGTTGGAACAGAGGTGTGAGAGTAACAATCTAGGTTAGGATCTTGTTGGAACAGAGGTGTGACGGTTATAATCTAACTTTAGAGCGTGTTGAAACAGAAGTGTATCAGTTAGAGCCTAAGTTTGGATATTTTTGGAACAGAGGTGTGACAGTGAGATCCAAAGATTAGATAGCAATGGAACAAAAGAGTGACAGTAAGAGTCTAGGTTTAGATATTGTTGAAACAGAGGTGTGACGGTTATAATCTAGGGTAAGAGCGTGTTGGAACAGAAGTGTATCAGTTAGAGCCTAAGTTTGGATCTTTTTGGAACAAAGGTGTGACAGTAAGAGTCTAGGTTTAGATGGTGTTGAAACAAAGGTGTGACGGGTAAAGTCTAGGTTTAGATTTAGTGGAACAGAGGTGTGACTGTAATAATCTAGGTTAAGAGAGTGTTGGAACAAAGGTGTGACAGTAAGAACCTAGGTTTGGATCGTGTTTAATTAGTAGTCTGACAATTAAGTCTATGTTGAGATTGTGCTAGAACAGGGGTGTGTTACAGTAATAGTCTAGGTTTAGAGGGTGCTGAAACATAGGTGTGGCAGTTAGATCATAGGTTATGATCATGTTGAAACAGAGGGGAGTCACTAAGATCCAAGGATTCGGTAGCAATGGAACAAAAGTGTGACAGTGAGAGTCTAGGTTTGAATCTTGTTAGAACAGAAGTGGGACATTTAGAGTCTAGGTTTAGATTGTGTTGAAACAGGGGTGTTACAGTTATAGTCTAGGTTAGGATCTTGTTGGAACAGAGGTGTGACAGTTATAATCTAGGTTTAGAGCGTGTTGGAACAGAAGTGTATCAGTAAGAGCCTAGGTTTGGATCTTGTTAGAACAGAGGTGTGACAGTGAGAATCTAGGTTTAGATTGTGTTGGAAAAAAGGTGTGACGAGTAAAGTCTAGGTTAAGATTTAGTTGAAACAGAGGTATGACAGTAATAGTCTAGGTTAGGATCTTGTTGGAACAGAGGTGTGACAGTTATAATCTAGGTTTAGAGCGTGTTGGAACAGGGGTGTTACAGTAATAGTCTAGGTTTAGAGCGTGCTGAAACATAGGTGGGACGGTTAGAGCCTAGGTTAAGATCATGTTGAAACAGAGGGGTGTCAGTGAGATCCGAAGATTAGATAGCAATGGAACAAAAGAGTGACAGTGAGAGTCTAGGTTTAGATATTGTAGAAACAGAGGTGTGACGGTTATAATCTAGGGTAATAGCGTGTTGGAACAGAAGTGTATCAGTTAGAGCCTAAGTTTGGATCTTTTTGGAACAGAGGTGTGACAGTTAGAGTCTAGGTTTAGATGGTGTTGGAACAAAGGTGTGGCGTGTAAAGTCTAGGTTTAGATTTAGTTGAAACAAAGGTGTGACTGGTACAGTCTAGGTTTAGATTTAGTTGGAACAGAGGTGTGACAGTAATAGTCTATTTTTAGATCTTGTTGGAACAGAGGTGTGACAGTGAGAGTCTAGGTTTAGATCGTGTAACAACAAAGGTGAGACAGTTAGAGTGTAGGTTTAGATCGTGTAGGAACCGAGTTGTGACAGTTAGAGTCTAGGTTTGGATCGTGATGGTACCGAGGTGTGACAGTGAGAGTCTAGGTATAGATCGTGTTCGAACAAAGGTGTGACATTTAGAGTCTAGGATTAGATTGTGTTGGAACAGGGGTGTTACAGTAATAGTCTAGGTTTAGAGCGTGCTGAAACATAGGTTGGACGGTTAGAGCCTTAAGTTAAGATTATGTTGAAACAGAGGAGTGTCAGTGAGATCTAAAGGTTAGATAGCAATGGAAAAAAAGAGTGACAGTGAGAGTCTAGGTTTAGATATTGTTGAAACAGAGGTGCGACGTTTATAATCTAGGGTTAGAGCGTGTTGGAACAGAAGTGTATCACGTAGAGCCTAAGTTTGGATATTTTTGGAACAGAGGTGTGACAGTAATAATCTAGGTTTAGAGAGTGTTGGAACAAAGGTGTCACAGTAAGAACCTAGGTTTGGATCGTGTTTAATTAGTAGTGTGACAATTAAAGTCTATGTTGAGATTGTGCTGGAATAGGGGTGTGTTACAGTAATAGTCTAGGTTTAGAGCGTGCTGAAACATAGGTGGGACGGTTAGAGCCTAGGTTAAGATCATGTTGAAACAGAGGGGTGTCAGTGAGATCCGAAGATTAGATAGCAATGGAACAAAAGAGTGACAGTGAGAGTCTAGGTTTAGATATTGTAGAAACAGAGGTGTGACGGTTATAATCTAGGGTAATAGCGTGTTGGAACAGAAGTGTATCAGTTAGAGCCTAAGTTTGGATCTTTTTGGAACAGAGGTGTGACAGTTAGAGTCTAGGTTTAGATGGTGTTGGAACAAAGGTGTGGCGTGTAAAGTCTAGGTTTAGATTTAGTTGAAACAAAGGTGTGACTGGTACAGTCTAGGTTTAGATTTAGTTGGAACAGAGGTGTGACAGTAATAGTCTAGGTTTAGATCTTGTTGGAACAGAGGTGTGACAGTGAGAGTCTAGGTTTAGATCGTGTAACAACAAAGGTGAGACAGTTAGAGTGTAGGTTTAGATCGTGTAGGAACCGAGTTGTGACAGTTAGAGTCTAGGTTTGGATCGTGATGGTACCGAGGTGTGACAGTGAGAGTCTAGGTATAGATCGTGTTCGAACAAAGGTGTGACATTTAGAGTCTAGGATTAGATTGTGTTGGAACAGGGGTGTTACAGTAATAGTCTAGGTTTAGAGCGTGCTGAAACATAGGTTGGACGGTTAGAGCCTTAAGTTAAGATTATGTTGAAACAGAGGAGTGTCAGTGAGATCTAAAGGTTAGATAGCAATGGAAAAAAAGAGTGACAGTGAGAGTCTAGGTTTAGATATTGTTGAAACAGAGGTGCGACGTTTATAATCTAGGGTTAGAGCGTGTTGGAACAGAAGTGTATCACGTAGAGCCTAAGTTTGGATCTTTTTGGAACAGAGGTGTGACAGTGAGAGTCTAGGTTTAGATGGTGTTGGAACAAAGGTGTGACGGGTAAAGTCTAGGTTTAGATTTAGTTGAAACAGAGGTGTGACAGTGAGAGTCTAGGTTTATATCGTGTTAGAACATAGGTGAGACAGTTAGAGTCTAGGTTTAGTTCGTGTAGGAACCGAGATGTGACAGTTAGAGTCTAGGTTTAGATCGTATTGGAACAGAGGTGTGACATTTAGAGTCTAGGTTTAGATTGTGTTGGAACAGGGGTGCTAAAGTAATAGTCTAGGTTTAGAGCGTGCTGAAACATAGGTGGGATGGTTAGAGCCTAGGTTAAGATCATGTTAAACAGAGGGGTGTCAGTGAGATCCAAGGATTAGATAGCAATGGAACAAAAGTGTGACAGTTAGAGTCTAGGTTTAGGTCGTGTAGGAACCAAGGCGTGACAGTTTAAGCCTAGGATTTGTGCGTGTTGGTACAAACGTGTAACAGTGAGAGTCTAGGTTTAGATCGTGTTAGAACAAAGGTGAGACGGTCAGAGTCTAGGTTAAGGTCGTGTAGGAACCGAGTTGTGGCAGTTAGGGTCTACGTTAGGATCTTGTTGGAACAGAGGTTTGACAGTGAGAGTATAGGTATAGATCGTGTTGGAACAAAGGTGTTACAGTTATAATCTAGGTTTTGAGTGTGTTGGAACAGGAGTGTATCAGTTAGAACCTAGGTTTAGATCGTGTTGAAACAGAAGTGTGACATTTAGAGTCTAGGTTTAAATCGTGATGGAACCAAGGTGTGACAGTTAGAGTCTATGGTTAGATCGTGTTCGTACTGAGGTGTGACAGTTAGAGTCTAGGTTTAGAGCGTTTTGGAACAGAAGTGTATCAGTAAGAGCCTAGGCTTGGATCTTGTTAGAACAGAAGTGTGACATTTAGAGTCTAGGTTTAGATTGTGTTGGAACAGGGGTGTTACAGTAATAGTCTAGGTTAGGATCTTGTTGGAACAGAGGTGTGACAGTTATAATCTAGGTTTAGAGCGTGTTGGAACAGAAGTGTATCAGTAAGAGCCTAGGTTTGGATCTTGTTAGAACAGAGGTGTGACAGTGAGAATCTAGGTTTAGATTGTGTTGTAACAAAGGTGTGACGGGTAAAGTCTACGATTAGATTTAGCTGAAACAGAGGTGTGACAGTAATAGTCTAGGTTAGGATCTTGTTGGAACAGAGGTGTGACAGTTATAATCTAGGTTTAGAGCGTGTTGGAACAGGGGTGTTACAGTAATAGTCTAGGTTTAGAGCGTGCTGAAACATAGGTGGGACGGTTAGAGCCTAGGTTAAGATCATGTTGAAACAGAGGGGTGTCAGTGAGATCCGAAGATTAGATAGCAATGGAACAAAAGAGTGACAGTGAGAGTCTAGGTTTAGATATTGTAGAAACAGAGGTGTGACGGTTATAATCTAGGGTAATAGCGTGTTGGAACAGAAGTGTATCAGTTAGAGCCTAAGTTTGGATCTTTTTGGAACAGAGGTGTGACAGTTAGAGTCTAGGTTTAGATGGTGTTGGAACAAAGGTGTGGCGTGTAAAGTCTAGGTTTAGATTTAGTTGAAACAAAGGTGTGACTGGTACAGTCTAGGTTTAGATTTAGTTGGAACAGAGGTGTGACAGTAATAGTCTAGGTTTAGATCTTGTTGGAACAGAGGTGTGACAGTGAGAGTCTAGGTTTAGATCGTGTAACAACAAAGGTGTGACAGTTAGAGTGTAGGTTTAGATCGTGTAGGAACCGAGTTGTGACAGTTAGAGTCTAGGTTTGGATCGTGATGGTACCGAGGTGTGACAGTGAGAGTCTAGGTATAGATCGTGTTCGAACAAAGGTGTGACATTTAGAGTCTAGAATTTGATTGTGTTGGAACAGGGGTGTTACAGTAATAGTCTAGGTTTAGAGCGTGCTGAAACATAGGTTGGACGGTTAGAGCCTTAAGTTAAGATTATGTTGAAACAGAGGAGTGTCAGTGAGATCTAAAGGTTAGATAGCAATGGAAAAAAAGAGTGACAGTGAGAGTCTAGGTTTAGATATTGTTGAAACAGAGGTGCGACGTTTATAATCTAGGGTTAGAGCGTGTTGGAACAGAAGTGTATCAGTAAGAGCCTAGGTTTGGATCTTGTTAGAACAGAAGTGTGACATTTAGAGTCTAGGTTTAGATTGTGTTGGAACAAAGGTGTGACGAGTTATGTCTAGGTTTAGATTTAGTTGGAACAGAGGTGTGACAGTAATAGTCTAGGTTAGGATCTTGTTGGAACAGGGTGTGACGGTTATAATCTAACTTTAGAGCGTGTTGGAACAGAAGTGTATCAGTTAGAGCCTAAGTTTGGATATTTTTGGAACAGAGGTGTGACAGTGAGAGTCTAGGTTTAGATGGTGTTGGAACGAAGGTGTGACGGGTAAAGTCTAGGTTTAGATTTAGTTGGAACAGAGGTGTGACAGTAATAGTCTAGGTTAGGATCTTGTTGGAACAGGGTGTGACGGTTATAATCTAACTTTAGAGCGTGTTGGAACAGAAGTGTATCAGTTAGAGCCTAAGTTTGGATATTTTTGGAACAGAGGTGTGACAGTGAGAGTCTAGGTTTAGATGGTGTTGGAACAAAGGTGTGACGGGTAAAGTCTAGGTTTAGATTTAGTTGGAACAGAGGTGTGACAGTAATAATCTAGGTTAAGAGAGTGTTGGAACAAAGGTGTGACAGTAAGAACCTAGGTTTGGACCGTGTTTAATTAGTAGTGTGACAATTAAAGTCTATGTTGAGATTGTGCTGGAACAGGGGTGTGTTACAGTAATATTCTAGGTTTAGAGGGTGCTGAAACATATGTGTGTCAGTTAGATCATAGGTTATGATCATGTTGAAACAGAGGGGTGTCACTAAGATCCAAGGATTAGGTAGCAATGGAACAAAAGTGTGACAGTGAGAGTCTAGGTTTGGATCTTGTTAGAACAGAAGTGTGACATTTAGAGTCTAGGTTTAGATTGTGTTGGAACAGGGGTGTTACAGTTATAGTCTAGGTTAGGATCTTGTTGGAACAGACGTGTGACAGTTATAATCTAGGTTCAGAGCGTGTTGGAACAGAAGTGTATTAGTAAGAACCTAGGTTTGGATCTTGTTAGAACAGAGGTGTGACAGTTAGAGTCTAGGTTTAGAGCGTGTAGGAACAGAAGTGTATCAGTAAGAGCCTAGGTTTGGATCTTGTTAGAACAGAGGGGTGTCAGTGAGATCCAAGGATTAGATAGCAATGGAACAAAGGTGTGACGGGTAAAGTCTAGGTTTATATTTAGGTGAAACAGAGGTGTGACAGTAATAGTCTAGGTTAGGATCTTGTTGGAACAGAGGTGTGAGAGTAACAATCTAGGTTTAGAGCGTGTTGGAACAGAAGTGTATCAGTAAGAGCCTAGGTTTGGATCTTGTTAGAACAGAAGTGTGACATTTAGAGTCTAGGTTTAGATTGTGTTGGAACAAAGGTGTGACGAGTTATGTCTAGGTTTAGATTTAGTTGGAACAGAGGTGTGACAGTAATAGTCTAGGTTAGGATCTTGTTGGAACAGGGTGTGACGGTTATAATCTAACTTTAGAGCGTGTTGGAACAGAAGTGTATCAGTTAGAGCCTAAGTTTGGATATTTTTGGAACAGAGGTGTGACAGTGAGAGTCTAGGTTTAGATGGTGTTGGAACAAAGGTGTGACGGGTAAAGTCTAGGTTTAGATTTAGTTGGAACAGAGGTGTGACAGTAATAATCTAGGTTAAGAGAGTGTTGGAACAAAGGTGTGACAGTAAGAACCTAGGTTTGGATCGTGTTTAATTAGTAGTGTGACAATTAAAGTCTATGTTGAGATTGTGCTGGAACAGGGGTGTGTTACAGTAATATTCTAGGTTTAGAGGGTGCTGAAACATATGTGTGTCAGTTAGATCATAGGTTATGATCATGTTGAAACAGAGGGGTGTCACTAAGATCCAAGGATTAGGTAGCAATGGAACAAAAGTGTGACAGTGAGAGTCTAGGTTTGGACCTTGTTAGAACAGAAGTGTGACATTTAGAGTCTAGGTTTAGATTGTGTTGGAACAGGGGTGTTACAGTTATAGTCTAGGTTAGGATCTTGTTGGAACAGATGTGTGACAGTTATAATCTAGGTTCAGAGCGTGTTGGAACAGAAGTGTATTAGTAAGAACCTAGGTTTGGATCTTGTTAGAACAGAGGTGTGACAGTGAGAATCTAGGTTTAGATTGTGTAGGAACAGAAGTGTGACATTTAGAGTCTAGGTTTAGATTTAGTTGGAGCAGATGTGTATCAGTAAGAACCTAGGTTTGGATCTTGTTAGAACAGAAGTGTGCTTTTAGAGTCTAGGTTTAGATTGTGTTGGAACAGGGGTGTTACAGTAATAGTCTAGGTTCAGAGCGCTGTAAAACATAGATGTGACGGTTAGATCCTAGGTTAAGATCATGTTGAAGCAGAGGGGTGTCAGTGAGATCTAAGGATTAGGTAGAAATGAAACAAAAGTGTGACAGTGAGAGTCTAGGTATAGATCGTGTTGAAACAGAAGTGTGACATTTAGAGTCGAGGTTTAGAGTGTGATAAAACCAAGGTGTGACAGTTTAAGCCTAGGATTTGTGCGTGTTGGTACAAACGTGTAACAGTGAGAGTCTAGGTTTAGATCGTGTTAGAACATAGGTGAGAAAGTTAGAGTCTAGGTTTAGATCGTGTAGGAACCGAGATGTGACAGTTAGAGTCTAGGTTTAGATCGTGTTGGAACAGATGTGTGACATTTAGAGTCTAGGTTTAGATTGTGTTGGAACAGGAGTGTATCAGTTAGAACCTAGGTTTAGATCGTGTTGAAACAGAAGTGTGACATTTAGAGTCTAGGTTTAAATCGTGATGGAACCAAGGTGTGACAGTTAGAGTCTATGGTTAGATCGTGTTCAAACTGAGGTGTGACAGTTAGAGTCAAGGTTGAGAGCGTGTTGGAACAGAAGTGTATCAGTAAGAGCCTAGGTTTGGATCTTGTTAGAACAGAGGGGTGTCAGTGAGATCCAAGGATTAGATAGCAATGGAACAAAGGTGTGACGGGTAAAGTCTAGGTTTATATTTAGGTAAAACAGAGGTGTGAGAGTAACAATCTAGGTTTAGAGCGTGTTGGAACAGAAGTGTATCAGTAAGAGCCTAGGTTTGGATCTTGTTAGAACAGAAGTGATACATTTAGAGCCTAGGTTTAGATTGTGTTGGAACAAAGGTGTGACGAGTTATGTCTAGGTTTAGATTTAGTTGGAACAGAGGTGTGACAGTAATAGTCTAGGTTAGGATCTTGTTGGAACAGAGGTATGACGGTTATAATCTAACTTTAGAGCGTGTTGGAACAGAAGTGTATCAGTTAGAGCCTAAGTTTGGATATTTTTGGAACAGAGGTGTGACAGTAATAATCTAGGTTTAGAGAGTGTTGGAACAAAGGTGTCACAGTAAGAACCTAGGTTTGGATCGTGTTTAATTAGTAGTGTGACAATTAAAGTATATGTTGAGATTGTGCTGGAATAGGGGTGTGTTACAGTAATAGTCTAAGTTTAGAGGGTGCTGAAACATAGGTGTGACAGTTAGATCATAGGTTATGATCATGTTGAAACAGAGGGGTGTCACTAAGATCCAAGGATTAGGTAGCAATGGAACAAAAGTGTGACAGTGAGAGTCTAGGTTTGGATCTTGTTATAACAGAAGTTTGACATTTAGAGTCTAGGTTTAGATTGTGATGGAACCAAGGTGTGACAGTTTAAGCCTAGGATTTGTGCGTGTTGGTACGAACGTGTAACAGTAAGAGTCTAGGTTTAGATCGTGTTAGAACATAGGTGAGACAGTTAGAGTCTAGGTTTAGATCGTGTAGGAACCGAGATGTGACAGTTAGAGTCTAGGTTTAGATCGTGTTGGAACAGAGGTGTGACATTTAGAGTCTAGGTTTAGGTCGTGTAGGAACCGAGTTGTGGCAGTTAGAGTCTAGGTTAGGATCTTGTTGGAACAGATGTTTGACAGTGAGAGTATAGGTATAGATCGTGTTGGAACAAAGGTGT
Organism: Acanthosoma haemorrhoidale; assembly: GCA_930367205.1. NCBI lineage: Eukaryota > Metazoa > Arthropoda > Insecta > Hemiptera > Acanthosomatidae > Acanthosoma > Acanthosoma haemorrhoidale. Next base: position 449,139 of record CAKNEZ010000014.1, read on the forward strand.
GACAGTTATAATCTAGGTTTAGAGTGTGTTGGAACAGGAGTGTATCAGTTAGAACCTAGGTTTAGATCGTGTTGAAACAGAAGTGTGACATTTAGAGTCTAGGTTTAAATCGTGATGGAACAAAGGTCTGACAGTTAGAGTCTATTGTTAGCTCGTGTTCGAACTGAGGTGTGACAGTTAGAGTCTAGGTTTAGAGCGTGTAGGAACAGAAGTGTATCAGTAAGAGCCTAGGTTTGGATCTTGTTAGAACAGAGGGGTGTCAGTGAGATCCAAGGATTAGATAGCAATGGAACAAAGGTGTGACGGGTAAAGTCTAGGTTTATATTTAGGTAAAACAGAGGTGTGACAGTAATAGTCTAGGTTAGAATCTTGTTGGAACAGAGGTGTGAGAGTAACAATCTAGGTTTAGAGCGTGTTGGAACAGAAGTGTATCAGTAAGAGCCTAGGTTTGGATCTTGTTAGAACAGAAGTGTGACATTTAGAGTCCAGGTTTAGATTGTGTTGGAACAAAGGTGTGACGAGTTATGTCTAGGTTTATATTTAGTTGGAACAGAGGTGTGACAGTAATAGTCTAGGTTAGGATCTTGTTGGAACAGGGTGTGACGGTTATAATCTAACTTTAGAGCGTGTTGGAACAGAAGTGTATCAGTTAGAGCCTAAGTTTGGATCTTGTTAGAACAGAAGTGTGACATTTAGAGTCTAGGTTTAGATTGTGTTGGAACAGGGGTGTTACAGTAATAGTCTAGGTTCAGAGCGCTGTAAAACATAGATGTGACGGTTAGATCCTAGGTTAAGATCATGTTGAAGCAGAGGGGTGTCAGTGAGATCTAAGGATTAGGTAGAAATGAAACAAAAGTGTGACAGTGAGAGTCTAGGTATAGATCGTGTTGAAACAGAAGTGTGACATTTAGAGTCGAGGTTTAGAGTGTGATAAAACCAAGGTGTGACAGTTTAAGCCTAGGATTTGTGCGTGTTGGTACAAACGTGTAACAGTGAGAGTCTAGGTTTAGATCGTGTTAGAACATAGGTGAGAAAGTTAGAGTCTAGGTTTAGATTTTGTAGGAACCGAGATGTGACAGTTAGAGTCTAGGTTTAGATCGTGTTGGAACAGAGGTGTGACATTTAGAGTCTAGGTTTAGATTGTGTTGGAACAGGAGTGTATCAGTTAGAACCTAGGTTTAGATCGTGTTGAAACAGAAGTGTGACATTTAGAGTCTAGGTTTAAATCGTGATGGAACCAAGGTGTGACAGTTAGAGTCTATGGTTAGATCGTGTTCAAACTGAGGTGTGACAGTTAGAGTCAAGGTTTAGAGCGTGTTGGAACAGAAGTGTATCAGTAAGAGCCTAGGTTTGGATCTTGTTAGAACAGAGGGGTGTCAGTGAGTACCAAGGATTAGATAGCAACAGAACAAAGGTGTGACGGGTAAAGTCTAGGTTTATATTTAGGTAAAACAGAGGTGTGAGAGTAACAATCTAGGTTTAGAGCGTGTTGGAACAGAAGTGTATCAGTAAGAGCCTAGGTTTGGATCTTGTTAGACCAGAAGTGATACATTTAGAGCCTAGGTTTAGATTGTGTTAAAACAAAGGTGTGACGAGTTATGTCTAGGTTTAGATTTAGTTGGAACAGAGGTTTGACAGTAATAGTCTAGGTTAGGATCTTGTTGGAACAGAGGTGTGACAGTAATAATCTAGGTTTAGAGAGTGTTGGAACAAAGGTGTCACAGTAAGAACCTAGGTTTGGATCGTGTTTAATTAGTAGTGTGACAATTAAAGTCTATGTTGAGATTGTGCTGGAATAGGGGTGTGTTACAGTAATAGTCTAGGTTTAGAGGGTGCTGAAACATAGGTGTGACAGTTAGATCATAGGTTATGATCATGTTGAAACAGAGGGGTGTCACTAAGATCCAAGGATTAGGTAGCAATGGAACAAAAGTGTGACAGTGAGAGTCTAGGTTTGGATCTTGTTAGAACAGAAGTTTGACATTTAGAGTCTAGGTTTAGATTGTGATGGAACCAAGGTGTGACAGTTAGAGTCTATGGTTAGATCGTGTTCGTACTGAGGTGTGACAGTTAGAGTCTAGGTTTAGAGCGTTTTGGAACAGAAGTGTATCAGTAAGAGCCTAGGTTAGGATCTTGTTGGAACAGAGGTGTGACAGTTATAATCTAGGTATAGAGCGTGTTGGAACAAAGGTGTGACGAGTTATGTCTAGGTTTAGATTTAGTTGGAACAAAGGTGTGACAGTAATAGTCTAGGTTAGGATCTTGTTGGAACAGAGGTGTGACGGTTATAATCTAACTTTAGAGCGTGTTGAAACAGAAGTGTATCAGTTAGAGCCAAAGTTTGGATATTTTTGGAACAGAGGTGTGACAGTGAGATCCAAAGATTAGATAGCAATGGAACAAAAGAGTGACAGTAAGAGTCTTGGTTTAGATATTGTTGAAACAGAGGTGTGACGGTTATAATCTAGGGTAAGAGCGTGTTGGAACAGAAGTGTATCAGTTAGAGCCTAAGTTTGGATCGTGTTTAATTAGTAGTCTGACAATTAAGTCTATGTTGAGATTGTGCTAGAACAGGGGTGTGTTACAGTAATAGTCTAGGTTTAGAGGGTGCTGAAACATAGGTGTGACAGTTAGATCATAGGTTATGATCATGTTGAAACAGAGGGGAGTCACTAAGATCCAAGGATTCGGTAGCAATGGAACAAAAGTGTGACAGTGAGAGTCTAGGTTTAGATGGTGTTGAAACAAAGGTGTGACGGGTAAAGTCTAGGTTTAGATTTAGTGGAACAGAGGTGTGACTGTAATAATCTAGGTTAAGAGAGTGTTGGAACAAAGGTGTGACAGTAAGAACCTAGGTTTGGATCGTGTTTAATTAGTAGTCTGACAATTAAGTCTATGTTGAGATTGTGCTAGAACAGGGGTGTGTTACAGTAATAGTCTAGGTTTAGAGGGTGCTGAAACATAGGTGTGACAGTTAGATCATAGGTTATGATCATGTTGAAACAGAGGGGAGTCACTAAGATCCAAGGATTCGGTAGCAATGGAACAAAAGTGTGACAGTGAGAGTCTAGGTTTGAATCTTGTTAGAACAGAAGTGGGACATTTAGAGTCTAGGTTTAGATTGTGTTGGAACAGGGGTATTACAGTTATAGTCTAGGTTAGGATCTTGTTGGAACAGAGGTGTGACAGTTATAATCTAGGTTTAGAGCGTGTTGGAACAGAAGTGTATCAGTAAGAGCCTAGGATTGGATCTTGTTAGAACAGAGGTGTGACAGTGAGAATCTAGGTTTAGATTGTGTTGGAAAAAAGGTGTGACAGGTAAAGTCTAGGTTAAGATTTAGTTGAAACAGAGGTATGACAGTAATAGTCTAGGTTAGGATCTTGTTGGAACAGAGGTGTGACAGTTATAATCTAGGTTTAGAGCGTGTTGGAACAGAAGTGTATCAGTAAGAGCCTTGGTTTGGATCTTGTTAGAACAGAAGTGTGACATTTAGAGTCTAGGTTTAGATTGTGTTGGAACAGGGGTGTTACAGTAATAGTCTAGGTTTAGAGCGTGCTGAAACATAGGTGGGACGGTTAGAGCCTAGGTTAAGATCATGTTGAAACAGAGGGGTGTCAGTGAGATCCGAAGATTAGATAGCAATGGAACAAAAGAGTGACAGTGAGAGTCTAGGTTTAGATATTGTAGAAACAGAGGTGTGACGGTTATAATCTAGGGTAAGAGCGTGTTGGAACAGAAGTGTATCAGTTAGAGCCTAAGTTTGGATCTTTTTGGAACAGAGGTGTGACAGTTAGAGTCTAGGTTTAGATGGTGTTGGAACAAAGGTGTGACGTGTAAAGTCTAGGTTTAGATTTAGTTGAAACAAAGGTGTGACTGGTACAGTCTAGGTTTAGATTTAGTTGGAACAGAGGTGTGACAGTAATAGTCTAGGTTTAGATTGTGTTGGAACAGGGGTATTACAGTTATAGTCTAGGTTAGTATCTTGTTGGAACAGAGGTGTGACAGTTATAATCTAGGTTTAGAGCGTGTTGGAACAGAAGTGTATCAGTAAGAGCCTAGGTTTGGATCTTGTTAGAACAGAGGTGTGACAGTGAGAATCTAGGTTTAGATTGTGTTGGAAAAAAGGTGTGACAGGTAAAGTCTAGGTTAAGATTTAGTTGAAACAGAGGTATGACAGTAATAGTCTAGGTTAGGATCTTGTTGGAACAGAGGTGTGACAGTTATAATCTAGGTTTAGAGCGTGTTGGAACAGAAGTGTATCAGTAAGAGCCTTGGTTTGGATCCTGTTAGAACAGAAGTGTGACAGTGAGAATCTAGGTTTAGATTGTGTTGGAACAAAGGTATGACGGGTAAAGTCTAGGTTAAGATTTAGTTGAAACAGAGGTGTGACAGTAATAGTCTAGGTTAGGATCTTGTTGGAACAGAGGTGTGACAGTTATAATCTAGGTTTAGAGCGTGTTGGAACAGAAGTGTATCAGTAAGAGCCTTGGTTTAGATCTTGTTAGAAGAAAAGTGTGACATTTAGAGTCTAGGTTTAGATTGTGTTGGAACAAAGGTGTGACGAGTAAAGTCTAGGTTTAGATTTAGTTGGAGCAGATGTGTATCAGTAAGAACCTAGGTTTGGATCTTGTTAGAACAGAAGTGTGACATTTAGAGTCTAGGTTTAGATTGTGTTGGAACAGGGGTATTACAGTTATAGTCTAGGTTCAGAGCGCTGTAAAACATAGATGTGACGGTTAGATCCTAGGTTAAGATCATGTTGAAGCAGAGGGGTGTCAGTGAGATCTAAGGATTAGGTAGAAATGAAACAAAAGTGTGACAGTGAGAGTCTAGGTATAGATCGTGTTGAAACTGAAGTGTGACATTTAGAGTCGAGGTTTAGAGTGTGATAAAACCAAGGTGTGACAGTTTAAGCATAGGATTTGTGCGTGTTGGTACAAACGTGTAACAGTGAGAGTCTTAGAACATAGGTTAGGATCTTGTTAGAACAGAAGTGTGACATTTAGAGTCTAGGTTTAGATTGTGTTGGAACAGGGGTGTTACAGTAATAGTCTAGGTTTAGAGCGTGCTGAAACATAGGTGGGACGGTTAGAGCCTAGGTTAAGATCATGTTGAAACAGAGGGGTGTCAGTGAGATCCGAAGATTAGATAGCAATGGAACAAAAGAGTGACAGTGAGAGTCTAGGTTTAGATATTGTAGAAACAGAGGTGTGACGGTTATAATCTAGGGTAAGAGCGTGTTGGAACAGAAGTGTATCAGTTAGAGCCTAAGTTTGGATCTTTTTGGAACAGAGGTGTGACAGTTAGAGTCTAGGTTTAGATGGTGTTGGAACAAAGGTGTGACGTGTAAAGTCTAGGTTTAGATTTAGTTGAAACAAAGGTGTGACTGGTACAGTCTAGGTTTAGATTTAGTTGGAACAGAGGTGTGACAGTAATAGTCTAGGTTTAGATTGTGTTGGAACAGGGGTATTACAGTTATAGTCTAGGTTAGAAACTTGTTGGAACAGAGGTGTGACAGTTATAATCTAGGTTTAGAGCGTGTTGGAACAGAAGTGTATCAGTAAGAGCCTAGGTTTGGATCTTGTTAGAACAGAGGTGTGACAGTAATAGTCTAGGTTAGGATCTTGTTGGAACAGAGGTGTGACAGTTATAATCTAGGTTTAGAGCGTGTTGGAACAGAAGTGTATCAGTAAGAGCCTTGGTTTAGATCTTGTTAGAAGAAGAGTGTGACATTTAGAGTCTAGGTTTAGATTGTGTTGGAACAAAGGTGTGACGAGTTATGTCTAGGTTTAGATTTAGTTGGAACAGAGGTGTGACAGTAATAGTCTAGGTTAGGATCTTGTTGGAACAAAGGTGTGACGAGTAAAGTCTAGGTTTAGATTTAGTTGGAGCAGATGTGTATCAGTAAGAACCTAGGTTTGGATCTTGTTAGAACAGAAGTGTGACATTTAGAGTCTAGGTTTAGATTGTGTTGGAACCGGGGTGTTACAGTAATAGTCTAGGTTCAGAGCGCTGTAAAACATAGATGTGACGGTTAGATCCTAGGTTAAGATCATGTTGAAGCAGAGGGGTGTCAGTGAGATCTAAGGATTAGGTAGAAATGAAACAAAAGTGTGACAGTGAGAGTCTAGGTATAGATCGTGTTGAAACTGAAGTGTGACATTTAGAGTCGAGGTTTAGAGTGTGATAAAACCAAGGTGTGACAGTTTAAGCATAGGATTTGTGCGTGTTGGTACAAACGTGTAACAGTGAGAGTCTTAGAACATAGGTTAGGATCTTGTTGGAACAGAGGTTTAACAAAGAGAGTCTAGGTATAGATCGTATTGTAACTAAGGTGTGACAGTAAGAACCTAGGTTTAGATCGCGTTGAAACAGAAGTCTGACATTTAGAGTCTAGGTTTAGATCGTGATGGAACCAAGGTGTGACAGTTTAAGCCTAGGTTTTGTGCGTGTTGGAAAAAACGTGTAACAGTGAGAGTCTAGGTTTAGATTGTGTTGGAACAGAGGTGTGACAGTAATAGTCTAGGTTAGGATCTTGTTGGAACAGAGGTGTGACGGTTATAATCTAACTTTAGAGCGTGTTGGAACAGAAGTGTATCAGTTAGAGCCTAAGTTTGGATATTTTTGGCACAGAGGTGTGACAGTGAGAGTCTAGGTTTAGATGGTGTTGGCACAGAGGTGTGACAGTGAGAGTCTAGGTTTAGAGAGTGTTGGAACAAAGGTGTGACAGTAAGAACCTAGGTTTGGATCGTGTTTAATTAGTAGTGTGACAATTAAAGTCTATGTTGAGATTGTGCTAGAACAGGGGTGTGTTACAGTAATAGTCTAGGTTTAGAGGGTGCTGAAACATAGGTGTGACAGTTAGATCATAGGTTATGATCATGTTGAAACAGAGGGGTGTCACTAAGATCCAAGGATTAGGTAGCAATGGAACAAAAGTGTGACAGTGAGAGTCTAGGTTTGAATCTTGTTAGAACAGAAGTGGGACATTTAGAGTCTAGGTTTAGATTGTGTTGAAACAGGGGTGTTACAGTTATAGTCTAGGTTAGGATCTTGTTGGAACAGAGGTGTGACAGTTATAATCTAGGTTTAGAGCGTGTTGGAACAGAAGTGTATCAGTAAGAGCCTAGGTTTGGATCTTGTTAGAACAGAGGTGTGACAGTGAGAATCTAGGTTTAGATTGTGTTGGAAAAAAGGTGTGACGAGTAAAGTCTAGGTTAAGATTTAGTTGAAACAGAGGTATGACAGTAATAGTCTAGGTTAGGATCTTGTTGGAACAGAGGTGTGACAGTTATAATCTAGGTTTAGAGCGTGTTGGAACAGGGGTGTTACAGTAATAGTCTAGGTTTAGAGCGTGCTGAAACATAGGTGGGACGGTTAGAGCCTAGGTTAAGATCATGTTGAAACAGAGGGGTGTCAGTGAGATCCGAAGATTAGATAGCAATGGAACAAAAGAGTGACAGTGAGAGTCTAGGTTTAGATATTGTAGAAACAGAGGTGTGACGGTTATAATCTAGGGTAATAGCGTGTTGGAACAGAAGTGTATCAGTTAGAGCCTAAGTTTGGATCTTTTTGGAACAGAGGTGTGACAGTTAGAGTCTAGGTTTAGATGGTGTTGGAACAAAGGTGTGGCGTGTAAAGTCTAGGTTTAGATTTAGTTGAAACAAAGGTGTGACTGGTACAGTCTAGGTTTAGATTTAGTTGGAACAGAGGTGTGACAGTAATAGTCTAGGTTTAGATCTTGTTGGAACAGAGGTGTGACAGTGAGAGTCTAGGTTTAGATCGTGTAACAACAAAGGTGAGACAGTTAGAGTGTAGGTTTAGATCGTGTAGGAACCGAGTTGTGACAGTTAGAGTCTAGGTTTGGATCGTGATGGTACCGAGGTGTGACAGTGAGAGTCTAGGTATAGATCGTGTTCGAACAAAGGTGTGACATTTAGAGTCTAGAATTTGATTGTGTTGGAACAGGGGTGTTACAGTAATAGTCTAGGTTTAGAGCGTGCTGAAACATAGGTTGGACGGTTAGAGCCTTAAGTTAAGATTATGTTGAAACAGAGGAGTGTCAGTGAGATCCGAAGATTAGATAGCAATGGAACAAAAGAGTGACAGTGAGAGTCTAGGTTTAGATATTGTAGAAACAGAGGTGTGACGGTTATAATCTAGGGTAATAGCGTGTTGGAACAGAAGTGTATCAGTTAGAGCCTAAGTTTGGATCTTTTTGGAACAGAGGTGTGACAGTTAGAGTCTAGGTTTAGATGGTGTTGGAACAAAGGTGTGGCGTGTAAAGTCTAGGTTTAGATTTAGTTGAAACAAAGGTGTGACTGGTACAGTCTAGGTTTAGATTTAGTTGGAACAGAGGTGTGACAGTAATAGTCTAGGTTTAGATCTTGTTGGAACAGAGGTGTGACAGTGAGAGTCTAGGTTTAGATCGTGTAACAACAAAGGTGAGACAGTTAGAGTGTAGGTTTAGATCGTGTAGGAACCGAGTTGTGACAGTTAGAGTCTAGGTTTGGATCGTGATGGTACCGAGGTGTGACAGTGAGAGTCTAGGTATAGATCGTGTTCGAACAAAGGTGTGACATTTAGAGTCTAGGATTAGATTGTGTTGGAACAGGGGTGTTACAGTAATAGTCTAGGTTTAGAGCGTGCTGAAACATAGGTTGGACGGTTAGAGCCTTAAGTTAAGATTATGTTGAAACAGAGGAGTGTCAGTGAGATCTAAAGGTTAGATAGCAATGGAAAAAAAGAGTGACAGTGAGAGTCTAGGTTTAGATATTGTTGAAACAGAGGTGCGACGTTTATAATCTAGGGTTAGAGCGTGTTGGAACAGAAGTGTATCACGTAGAGCCTAAGTTTGGATCTTTTTGGAACAGAGGTGTGACAGTGAGAGTCTAGGTTTAGATGGTGTTGGAACAAAGGTGTGACGGGTAAAGTCTAGGTTTAGATTTAGTTGAAACAGAGGTGTGACAGTGAGAGTCTAGGTTTATATCGTGTTAGAACATAGGTGAGACAGTTAGAGTCTAGGTTTAGTTCGTGTAGGAACCGAGATGTGACAGTTAGAGTCTAGGTTTAGATCGTATTGGAACAGAGGTGTGACATTTAGAGTCTAGGTTTAGATTGTGTTGGAACAGGGGTGCTAAAGTAATAGTCTAGGTTTAGAGCGTGCTGAAACATAGGTGGGATGGTTAAAGCCTAGGTTAAGATCATGTTAAACAGAGGGGTGTCAGTGAGATCCAAGGATTAGATAGCAATGGAACAAAAGTGTGACAGTTAGAGTCTAGGTTTAGGTCGTGTAGGAACCAAGGCGTGACAGTTTAAGCCTAGGATTTGTGCGTGTTGGTACAAACGTGTAACAGTGAGAGTCTAGGTTTAGATCGTGTTAGAACAAAGGTGAGACGGTCAGAGTCTAGGTTAAGGTCGTGTAGGAACCGAGTTGTGGCAGTTAGAGTCTACGTTAGGATCTTGTTGGAACAGAGGTTTGACAGTGAGAGTATAGGTATAGATCGTGTTGGAACAAAGGTGTTACAGTTAGAACCTAGGTTTAGATCGTGTTGAAACAGAAGTGTGACATTTAGAGTCTAGGTTTAAATCGTGATGGAACCAAGGTGTGACAGTTAGAGTCTATGGTTAGATCGTGTTCGTACTGAGGTGTGACAGTTAGAGTCTAGGTTTAGAGCGTTTTGGAACAGAAGTGTATCAGTAAGAGCCTAGGCTTGGATCTTGTTAGAACAGAAGTGTGACATTTAGAGTCTAGGTTTAGATTGTGTTGGAACAGGGGTGTTACAGTAATAGTCTAGGTTAGGATCTTGTTGGAACAGAGGTGTGACAGTTATAATCTAGGTTTAGAGCGTGTTGGAACAGAAGTGTATCAGTAAGAGCCTAGGTTTGGATCTTGTTAGAACAGAGGTGTGACAGTGAGAATCTAGGTTTAGATTGTGTTGTAACAAAGGTGTGACGGGTAAAGTCTACGTTTAGATTTAGCTGAAACAGAGGTGTGACAGTAATAGTCTAGGTTAGGATCTTGTTGGAACAGAGGTGTGACAGTTATAATCTAGGTTTAGAGCGTGTTGGAACAGGGGTGTTACAGTAATAGTCTAGGTTTAGAGCGTGCTGAAACATAGGTGGGACGGTTAGAGCCTAGGTTAAGATCATGTTGAAACAGAGGGGTGTCAGTGAGATCCGAAGATTAGATAGCAATGGAACAAAAGAGTGACAGTGAGAGTCTAGGTTTAGATATTGTAGAAACAGAGGTGTGACGGTTATAATCTAGGGTAATAGCGTGTTGGAACAGAAGTGTATCAGTTAGAGCCTAAGTTTGGATCTTTTTGGAACAGAGGTGTGACAGTTAGAGTCTAGGTTTAGATGGTGTTGGAACAAAGGTGTGGCGTGTAAAGTCTAGGTTTAGATTTAGTTGAAACAAAGGTGTGACTGGTACAGTCTAGGTTTAGATTTAGTTGGAACAGAGGTGTGACAGTAATAGTCTAGGTTTAGATCTTGTTGGAACAGAGGTGTGACAGTGAGAGTCTAGGTTTAGATCGTGTAACAACAAAGGTGTGACAGTTAGAGTGTAGGTTTAGATCGTGTAGGAACCGAGTTGTGACAGTTAGAGTCTAGGTTTGGATCGTGATGGTACCGAGGTGTGACAGTGAGAGTCTAGGTATAGATCGTGTTCGAACAAAGGTGTGACATTTAGAGTCTAGAATTTGATTGTGTTGGAACAGGGGTGTTACAGTAATAGTCTAGGTTTAGAGCGTGCTGAAACATAGGTTGGACGGTTAGAGCCTTAAGTTAAGATTATGTTGAAACAGAGGAGTGTCAGTGAGATCTAAAGGTTAGATAGCAATGGAAAAAAAGAGTGACAGTGAGAGTCTAGGTTTAGATATTGTTGAAACAGAGGTGCGACGTTTATAATCTAGGGTTAGAGCGTGTTGGAACAGAAGTGTATCAGTAAGAGCCTAGGTTTGGATCTTGTTAGAACAGAAGTGTGACATTTAGAGTCTAGGTTTAGATTGTGTTGGAACAAAGGTGTGACGAGTTATGTCTAGGTTTAGATTTAGTTGGAACAGAGGTGTGACAGTAATAGTCTAGGTTAGGATCTTGTTGGAACAGGGTGTGACGGTTATAATCTAACTTTAGAGCGTGTTGGAACAGAAGTGTATCAGTTAGAGCCTAAGTTTGGATATTTTTGGAACAGAGGTGTGACAGTGAGAGTCTAGGTTTAGATGGTGTTGGAACAAAGGTGTGACGGGTAAAGTCTAGGTTTAGATTTAGTTGGAACAGAGGTGTGACAGTAATAGTCTAGGTTAGGATCTTGTTGGAACAGGGTGTGACGGTTATAATCTAACTTTAGAGCGTGTTGGAACAGAAGTGTATCAGTTAGAGCCTAAGTTTGGATATTTTTGGAACAGAGGTGTGACAGTGAGAGTCTAGGTTTAGATGGTGTTGGAACAAAGGTGTGACGGGTAAAGTCTAGGTTTAGATTTAGTTGGAACAGAGGCGTGACAGTAATAATCTAGGTTAAGATAGTGTTGGAACAGGGTGTGACGGTTATAATCTAACTTTAGAGCGTGTTGGAACAGAAGTGTATCAGTTAGAGCCTAAGTTTGGATATTTTTGGAACAGAGGTGTGACAGTGAGAGTCTAGGTTTAGATGGTGTTGGAACAAAGGTGTGACGGGTAAAGTCTAGGTTTAGATTTAGTTGGAACAGAGGTGTGACAGTAATAATCTAGGTTAAGAGAGTGTTGGAACAAAGGTGTGACAGTAAGAACCTAGGTTTGGATCGTGTTTAATTAGTAGTGTGACAATTAAAGTCTATGTTGAGATTGTGCTGGAACAGGGGTGTGTTACAGTAATATTCTAGGTTTAGAGGGTGCTAAAACATATGTGTGTCAGTTAGATCATAGGTTATGATCATGTTGAAACAGAGGGGTGTCACTAAGATCCAAGGATTAGGTAGCAATGGAACAAAAGTGTGACAGTGAGAGTCTAGGTTTGGATCTTGTTAGAACAGAAGTGTGACATTTAGAGTCTAGGTTTAGATTGTGTTGGAACAGGGGTGTTACAGTTATAGTCTAGGTTAGGATCTTGTTGGAACAGACGTGTGACAGTTATAATCTAGGTTCAGAGCGTGTTGGAACAGAAGTGTATTAGTAAGAACCTAGGTTTGGATCTTGTTAGAACAGAGGTGTGACAGTTAGAGTCTAGGTTTAGAGCGTGTAGGAACAGAAGTGTATCAGTAAGAGCCTAGGTTTGGATCTTGTTAGAACAGAGGGGTGTCAGTGAGATCCAAGGATTAGATAGCAATGGAACAAAGGTGTGACGGGTAAAGTCTAGGTTTATATTTAGGTGAAACAGAGGTGTGACAGTAATAGTCTAGGTTAGGATCTTGTTGGAACAGAGGTGTGAGAGTAAAAATCTAGGTTTAGAGCGTGTTGGAACAGAAGTGTATCAGTAAGAGCCTAGGTTTGGATCTTGTTAGAACAGAAGTGTGACATTTAGAGTCTAGGTTTAGATTGTGTTGGAACAAAGGTGTGACGAGTTATGTCTAGGTTTAGATTTAGTTGGAACAGAGGTGTGACAGTAATAGTCTAGGTTAGGATCTTGTTGGAACAGGGTGTGACGGTTATAATCTAACTTTAGAGCGTGTTGGAACAGAAGTGTATCAGTTAGAGCCTAAGTTTGGATATTTTTGGAACAGAGGTGTGACAGTGAGAGTCTAGGTTTAGATGGTGTTGGAACAAAGGTGTGACGGGTAAAGTCTAGGTTTAGATTTAGTTGGAACAGAGGTGTGACAGTAATAATCTAGGTTAAGAGAGTGTTGGAACAAAGGTGTGACAGTAAGAACCTAGGTTTGGATCGTGTTTAATTAGTAGTGTGACAATTAAAGTCTATGTTGAGATTGTGCTGGAACAGGGGTGTGTTACAGTAATATTCTAGGTTTAGAGGGTGCTAAAACATATGTGTGTCAGTTAGATCATAGGTTATGATCATGTTGAAACAGAGGGGTGTCACTAAGATCCAAGGATTAGGTAGCAATGGAACAAAAGTGTGACAGTGAGAGTCTAGGTTTGGATCTTGTTAGAACAGAAGTGTGACATTTAGAGTCTAGGTTTAGATTGTGTTGGAACAGGGGTGTTACAGTTATAGTCTAGGTTAGGATCTTGTTGGAACAGACGTGTGACAGTTATAATCTAGGTTCAGAGCGTGTTGGAACAGAAGTGTATTAGTAAGAACCTAGGTTTGGATCTTGTTAGAACAGAGGTGTGACAGTTAGAGTCTAGGTTTAGAGCGTGTAGGAACAGAAGTGTATCAGTAAGAGCCTAGGTTTGGATCTTGTTAGAACAGAGGGGTGTCAGTGAGATCCAAGGATTAGATAGCAATGGAACAAAGGTGTGACGGGTAAAGTCTAGGTTTATATTTAGGTGAAACAGAGGTGTGACAGTAATAGTCTAGGTTAGGATCTTGTTGGAACAGAGGTGTGAGAGTAAAAATCTAGGTTTAGAGCGTGTTGGAACAGAAGTGTATCAGTAAGAGCCTAGGTTTGGATCTTGTTAGAACAGAAGTGTGACATTTAGAGTCTAGGTTTAGATTGTGTTGGAACAAAGGTGTGACGAGTTATGTCTAGGTTTAGATTTAGTTGGAACAGAGGTGTGACAGTAATAGTCTAGGTTAGGATCTTGTTGGAACAGGGTGTGACGGTTATAATCTAACTTTAGAGCGTGTTGGAACAGAAGTGTATCAGTTAGAGCCTAAGTTTGGATATTTTTGGAACAGAGGTGTGACAGTGAGAGTCTAGGTTTAGATGGTGTTGGAACAAAGGTGTGACGGGTAAAGTCTAGGTTTAGATTTAGTTGGAACAGAGGTGTGACAGTAATAATCTAGGTTAAGAGAGTGTTGGAACAAAGGTGTGACAGTAAGAACCTAGGTTTGGATCGTGTTTAATTAGTAGTGTGACAATTAAAGTCTATGTTGAGATTGTGCTGGAACAGGGGTGTGTTACAGTAATATTCTAGGTTTAGAGGGTGCTGAAACATATGTGTGTCAGTTAGATCATAGGTTATGATCATGTTGAAACAGAGGGGTGTCACTAAGATCCAAGGATTAGGTAGCAATGGAACAAAAGTGTGACAGTGAGAGTCTAGGTTTGGATCTTGTTAGAACAGAAGTGTGACATTTAGAGTCTAGGTTTAGATTGTGTTGGAACAGGGGTGTTACAGTTATAGTCTAGGTTAGGATCTTGTTGGAACAGATGTGTGACAGTTATAATCTAGGTTCAGAGCGTGTTGGAACAGAAGTGTATTAGTAAGAACCTAGGTTTGGATCTTGTTAGAACAGAGGTGTGACAGTGAGAATCTAGGTTTAGATTGTGTAGGAACAGAAGTGTGACATTTAGAGTCTAGGTTTAGATTTAGTTGGAGCAGATGTGTATCAGTAAGAACCTAGGTTTGGATCTTGTTAGAACAGAAGTGTGCTTTTAGAGTCTAGGTTTAGATTGTGTTGGAACAGGGGTGTTACAGTAATAGTCTAGGTTCAGAGCGCTGTAAAACATAGATGTGACGGTTAGATCCTAGGTTAAGATCATGTTGAAGCAGAGGGGTGTCAGTGAGATCTAAGGATTAGGTAGAAATGAAACAAAAGTGTGACAGTGAGAGTCTAGGTATAGATCGTGTTGAAACAGAAGTGTGACATTTAGAGTCGAGGTTTAGAGTGTGATAAAACCAAGGTGTGACAGTTTAAGCCTAGGATTTGTGCGTGTTGGTACAAACGTGTAACAGTGAGAGTCTAGGTTTAGATCGTGTTAGAACATAGGTGAGAAAGTTAGAGTCTAGGTTTAGATCGTGTAGGAACCGAGATGTGACAGTTAGAGTCTAGGTTTAGATCGTGTTGGAACAGATGTGTGACATTTAGAGTCTAGGTTTAGATTGTGTTGGAACAGGAGTGTATCAGTTAGAACCTAGGTTTAGATCGTGTTGAAACAGAAGTGTGACATTTAGAGTCTAGGTTTAAATCGTGATGGAACCAAGGTGTGACAGTTAGAGTCTATGGTTAGATCGTGTTCAAACTGAGGTGTGACAGTTAGAGTCAAGGTTTAGAGCGTGTTGGAACAGAAGTGTATCAGTAAGAGCCTAGGTTTGGATCTTGTTAGAACAGAGGGGTGTCAGTGAGATCCAAGGATTAGATAGCAATGGAACAAAGGTGTGACGGGTAAAGTCTAGGTTTATATTTAGGTAAAACAGAGGTGTGAGAGTAACAATCTAGGTTTAGAGCGTGTTGGAACAGAAGTGTATCAGTAAGAGCCTAGGTTTGGATCTTGTTAGAACAGAAGTGATACATTTAGAGCCTAGGTTTAGATTGTGTTGGAACAAAGGTGTGACGAGTTATGTCTAGGTTTAGATTTAGTTGGAACAGAGGTGTGACAGTAATAGTCTAGGTTAGGATCTTGTTGGAACAGAGGTGTGACAGTAATAATCTAGGTTTAGAGAGTGTTGGAACAAAGGTGTCACAGTAAGAACCTAGGTTTGGATCGTGTTTAATTAGTAGTGTGACAATTAAAGTCTATGTTGAGATTGTGCTGGAATAGGGGTGTGTTACAGTAATAGTCTAGGTTTAGAGGGTGCTGAAACATAGGTGTGACAGTTAGATCATAGGTTATGATCATGTTGAAACAGAGGGGTGTCACTAAGATCCAAGGATTAGGTAGCAATGGAACAAAAGTGTGACAGTGAGAGTCTAGGTTTGGATCTTGTTAGAACAGAAGTTTGACATTTAGAGTCTAGGTTTAGATTGTGATGGAACCAAGGTGTGACAGTTAGAGTCTATGGTTAGATCGTGTTCGTACTGAGGTGTGACAGTTAGAGTCTAGGTTTAGAGCGTTTTGGAACAGAAGTGTATCAGTAAGAGCCTAGGTTAGGATCTTGTTGGAACAGAGGTGTGACAGTTATAATCTAGGTATAGAGCGAGTTGGAACAAAGGTGTGACGAGTTATGTCTAGGTTTAGATTTAGTTGGAACAATGGTGTGACAGTAATAGTCTAGGTTAGGATCTTGTTGGAACAGAGGTGTGACGGTTATAATCTAACTTTAGAGCGTGTTGAAACAGAAGTGTATCAGTTAGAGCCAAAGTTTGGATATTTTTGGAACAGAGGTGTGACAGTGAGATCCAAAGATTAGATAGCAATGGAACAAAAGAGTGACAGTAAGAGTCTTGGTTTAGATATTGTTGAAACAGAGGTGTGACGGTTATAATCTAGGGTAAGAGCGTGTTGGAACAGAAGTGTATCAGTTAGAGCCTAAGTTTGGATCTTTTTGGAACAAAGGTGTGACAGTAAGAGTCTAGGTTTAGATGGTGTTGAAACAAAGGTGTGACGGGTAAAGTCTAGGTTTAGATTTAGTGGAACAGAGGTGTGACTGTAATAATCTAGGTTAAGAGAGTGTTGGAACAAAGGTGTGACAGTAAGAACCTAGGTTTGGATCGTGTTTAATTAGTAGTCTGACAATTAAGTCTATGTTGAGATTGTGCTAGAACAGGGGTGTGTTACAGTAATAGTCTAGGTTTAGAGGGTGCTGAAACATAGGTGTGACAGTTAGATCATAGGTTATGATCATGTTGAAACAGAGGGGAGTCACTAAGATCCAAGGATTCGGTAGCAATGGAACAAAAGTGTGACAGTGAGAGTCTAGGTTTGAATCTTGTTAGAACAGAAGTGGGACATTTAGAGTCTAGGTTTAGATTGTGTTGGAACAGGGGTATTACAGTTATAGTCTAGGTTAGGATCTTGTTGGAACAGAGGTGTGACAGTTATAATCTAGGTTTAGAGCGTGTTGGAACAGAAGTGTATCAGTAAGAGCCTAGGTTTGGATCTTTTTGGAACAGAGGTGTGACAGTGAGAATCTAGGTTTAGATTGTGTTGGAAAAAAGGTGTGACAGGTAAAGTCTAGGTTAAGATTTAGTTGAAACAGAGGTATGACAGTAATAGTCTAGGTTAGGATCTTGTTGGAACAGAGGTGTGACAGTTATAATCTAGGTTTAGAGCGTGTTGGAACAGAAGTGTATCAGTAAGAGCCTTGGTTTGGATCTTGTTAGAACAGAAGTGTGACAGTTAGAGTCTAGGTTTAGATTGTGTTGGAACAGGGGTGTTACAGTAATAGTCTAGGTTTAGAGCGTGCTGAAACATAGGTGGGACGGTTAGAGCCTAGGTTAAGATCATGTTGAAACAGAGGGGTGTCAGTGAGATCCGAAGATTAGATAGCAATGGAACAAAAGAGTGACAGTGAGAGTCTAGGTTTAGATATTGTAGAAACAGAGGTGTGACGGTTATAATCTAGGGTAATAGCGTGTTGGAACAGAAGTGTATCAGTTAGAGCCTAAGTTTGGATCTTTTTGGAACAGAGGTGTGACAGTTAGAGTCTAGGTTTAGATGGTGTTGGAACAAAGGTGTGACGTGTAAAGTCTAGGTTTAGATTTAGTTGAAACAAAGGTGTGACTGGTACAGTCTAGGTTTAGATTTAGTTGGAACAGAGGTGTGACAGTAATAGTCTAGGTTTAGATTGTGTTGGAACAGGGGTATTACAGTTATAGTCTAGGTTAGAAACTTGTTGGAACAGAGGTGTGACAGTTATAATCTAGGTTTAGAGCGTGTTGGAACAGAAGTGTATCAGTAAGAGCCTAGGTTTGGATCTTGTTAGAACAGAAGTGTGACAGTGAGAATCTAGGTTTAGATTGTGTTGGAACAAAGGTGTGACAGGTAAAGTCTAGGTTAAGATTTAGTTGAAACAGAGGTGTGACAGTAATAGTCTAGGTTAGGATCTTGTTGGAACAGAGGTGTGACAGTTATAATCTAGGTTTAGAGCGTGTTGGAACAGAAGTGTATCAGTAAGAGCCTTGGTTTGGATCCTGTTAGAACAGAAGTGTGACAGTGAGAATCTAGGTTTAGATTGTGTTGGAACAAAGGTATGACGGGTAAAGTCTAGGTTAAGATTTAGTTGAAACAGAGGTGTGACAGTAATAGTCTAGGTTAGGATCTTGTTGGAACAGAGGTGTGACAGTTATAATCTAGGTTTAGAGCGTGTTGGAACAGAAGTGTATCAGTAAGAGCCTTGGTTTAGATCTTGTTAGAAGAAAAGTGTGACATTTAGAGTCTAGGTTTAGATTGTGTTGGAACAAAGGTGTGACGAGTAAAGTCTAGGTTTAGATTTAGTTGGAGCAGATGTGTATCAGTAAGAACCTAGGTTTGGATCTTGTTAGAACAGAAGTGTGACATTTAGAGTCTAGGTTTAGATTGTGTTGGAACAGGGGTATTACAGTTATAGTCTAGGTTCAGAGCGCTGTAAAACATAGATGTGACGGTTAGATCCTAGGTTAAGATCATGTTGAAGCAGAGGGGTGTCAGTGAGATCTAAGGATTAGGTAGAAATGAAACAAAAGTGTGACAGTGAGAGTCTAGGTATAGATCGTGTTGAAACTGAAGTGTGACATTTAGAGTCGAGGTTTAGAGTGTGATAAAACCAAGGTGTGACAGTTTAAGCATAGGATTTGTGCGTGTTGGTACAAACGTGTAACAGTGAGAGTCTTAGAACATAGGTTAGGATCTTGTTAGAACAGAAGTGTGACATTTAGAGTCTAGGTTTAGATTGTGTTGGAACAGGGGTGTTACAGTAATAGTCTAGGTTTAGAGCGTGCTGAAACATAGGTGGGACGGTGAGAGCCTAGGTTAAGATCATGTTGAAACAGAGGGGTGTCAGTGAGATCCGAAGATTAGATAGCAATGGAACAAAAGAGTGACAGTGAGAGTCTAGGTTTAGATATTGTAGAAACAGAGGTGTGACGGTTATAATCTAGGGTAAGAGCGTGTTGGAACAGAAGTGTATCAGTTAGAGCCTAAGTTTGGATCTTTTTGGAACAGAGGTGTGACAGTTAGAGTCTAGGTTTAGATGGTGTTGGAACAAAGGTGTGACGTGTAAAGTCTAGGTTTAGATTTAGTTGAAACAAAGGTGTGACTGGTACAGTCTAGGTTTAGATTTAGTTGGAACAGAGGTGTGACAGTAATAGTCTAGGTTTAGATTGTGTTGGAACAGGGGTATTACAGTTATAGTCTAGGTTAGAAACTTGTTGGAACAGAGGTGTGACAGTTATAATCTAGGTTTAGAGCGTGTTGGAACAGAAGTGTATCAGTAAGAGCCTAGGTTTGGATCTTGTTAGAACAGAGGTGTGACAGTGAGAATCTAGGTTTAGATTGTGTTGGAAAAAAGGTGTGACAGGTAAAGTCTAGGTTAAGATTTAGTTGAAACAGAGGTATGACAGTAATAGTCTAGGTTAGGATCTTGTTGGAACAGAGGTGTGACAGTTATAATCTAGGTTTAGAGCGTGTTGGAACAGAAGTGTATCAGTAAGAGCCTTGGTTTGGATCCTGTTAGAACAGAAGTGTGACAGTGAGAATCTAGGTTTAGATTGTGTTGGAACAAAGGTATGACGGGTTATGTCTAGGTTTAGATTTAGTTGGAACAGAGGTGTGACAGTAATAGTCTAGGTTAGGATCTTGTTGGAACAAAGGTGTGACGAGTAAAGTCTAGGTTTAGATTTAGTTGGAGCAGATGTGTATCAGTAAGAACCTAGGTTTGGATCTTGTTAGAACAGAAGTGTGACATTTAGAGTCTAGGTTTAGATTGTGTTGGAACCGGGGTGTTACAGTAATAGTCTAGGTTCAGAGCGCTGTAAAACATAGATGTGACGGTTAGATCCTAGGTTAAGATCATGTTGAAGCAGAGGGGTGTCAGTGAGATCTAAGGATTAGGTAGAAATGAAACAAAAGTGTGACAGTGAGAGTCTAGGTATAGATCGTGTTGAAACTGAAGTGTGACATTTAGAGTCGAGGTTTAGAGTGTGATAAAACCAAGGTGTGACAGTTTAAGCATAGGATTTGTGCGTGTTGGTACAAACGTGTAACAGTGAGAGTCTTAGAACATAGGTTAGGATCTTGTTGGAACAGAGGTTTAACAAAGAGAGTCTAGGTATAGATCGTATTGTAACTAAGGTGTGACAGTAAGAACCTAGGTTTAGATCGCGTTGAAACAGAAGTCTGACATTTAGAGTCTAGGTTTAGATCGTGATGGAACCAAGGTGTGACAGTTTAAGCCTAGGTTTTGTGCGTGTTAGAAAAAACGTGTAACAGTGAGAGTCTAGGTTTAGATTGTGTTGGAACAGAGGTGTGACAGTAATAGTCTAGGTTAGGATCTTGTTGGAACAGAGGTGTGACGGTTATAATCTAACTTTAGAGCGTGTTGGAACAGAAGTGTATCAGTTAGAGCCTAAGTTTGGATATTTTTGGCACAGAGGTGTGACAGTGAGAGTCTAGGTTTAGATGGTGTTGGCACAGAGGTGTGACAGTGAGAGTCTAGGTTTAGAGAGTGTTGGAACAAAGGTGTGACAGTAAGAACCTAGGTTTGGATCGTGTTTAATTAGTAGTGTGACAATTAAAGTCTATGTTGAGATTGTGCTGGAACAGGGGTGTGTTACAGTAATAGTCTAGGTTTAGAGGGTGCTGAAACATAGGTGTGACAGTTAGATCATAGGTTATGATCATGTTGAAACAGAGGGGTGTCACTAAGATCCAAGGATTAGGTAGCAATGGAACAAAAGTGTGACAGTGAGAGTCTAGGTTTGGATCTTGTTAGAACAGAAGTGTGACATTTAGAGTTTAGGTTT